>JADQWA010000886.1:0-474291 GCA_018344505.1 Nebria ingens riversi | reverse complement strand
TGTGTGTGTGTGTGTGTGTGTGTGTTGGCATCGTTAATTTTATAGTTCCGTGTGAAAATACACATAAATAATATTTATACCTAGGATGAAACAAATTTGACGATAGCGAACATACTATCGAATGTTTATAACTATAGTACCTAAATGGTTAAATATTTATTGGTTTTGTTAATATAACAATAGTTGTTGTTCAACTAAAGTTCGTGAAACATTTAAATAGTCAAATAATATTAACTAGTTAAAAAATTTGTTTAAAATATTTGGACATATTTTTTAGCCACATATAAACATATATTATTATAATAACAATACACACAATAAATATTAACTAATTTGTAAAATTAATATTAATAAATTCGCTAACAATTTTTTGAAAATTCTATTTATACTGAGTGTGATATATATTGGACCAATAATTTTATTGAGTTATTTATTCATATTTTATAAACACTGAAAAATACGAACGCAAATTTAACATGGTCGAGTTATTTACAATATTATCTAAATAAAACTACAATTTTTACAATAAGATTGCATACTGTTTGTTATATGCGAAAAATCTATAACAATTTCATTGCCGTTTTGCGAAATGTTGAACAATGCCGGCAGAGAATGTGTTAAATCAACATATACATTTAACAAATAATAGATGTTTTGGTACACATTTAAATATATTTTTGGCAGGATCATATCAACTAGCATATTATATTTATAATAATTACAATTCACATTATCACAGAATTAGCTGTTTTTTTAATAATGTTATATATCTCTCGTGTTATTTATTTATTAAATAAGCATTTTTATTCTGTAAAAGTATTGCTGCATTCGAAATCGTAATATTTAATACCTATAGGTAGTATTTTGACAGAAATGGAGACCACGGAACAAATATTTAGACAATTATTTTTGACAATTACTAACCACTGAAATTTGCTATATAAAAACTTCTAAAGTTATACGCATATTCAAAAATTGAAATAAACTTTTTTTTGTTTGTTTGTTTAATCGCGTATACTTGTTTATAAATAATATTTATTAAAATATTTTCTAATATAACAATCATAGAATAGCTGTTTTATATTTATATAGGTATCATTTTTAAAAAGCGCCACCCCAATTTTTGGGTACAACTAATATTGTAGCCAAACTAGACGACAGAATTTTTATAATTTTAAAATCTCGACTGCCTTTTTATCTATAAAATGTCTAAACTAATTTTAGTAAATTCTTTTATTTGTACATTTGATTTTGAATCAAATTTGTTTTACGTTTGCATTTTATATAAAATTGAATTAGGTAAAATGGACGTGTATTATAATTTTAATTATTTAAACGGCAGTCGGAATTATAAACATTGGATTTAAAATCTTTTCATTTTTTAGACAGCTTCTATATATTTTTTAACAGAATTATGTTTTTTTTTCTGAAAATTGAAAATACGGGATTCCTCTCCCATTAAATAGGAGGGTGGTAAAGGCACTGACGAAAACACTACAACAATCACAACATGAACATGGTGTGCCCAAATTGTAGGAATCTCACAGACTCGACAACGATCGATTGTTTTTTTTTTGTTCAATTCGATTGCATTTGCGTCGAATTGTGAGCGAATATATCAGTTCCATTTATTTAGAATATATTACGATTCATTTGTTACATCAGGAAAATATGCTGTGCATTATTACCTACAACTATCACCAAACGAAATAATTTAATGATAATTTGACTATTTTTTGGCACATGGAAATGTTTATAATAAAAAATAAATCCGTAGCACTACTTTTAAGAGTCAATTTGATAGGTTTTTCTTGATTGAATAATCAGCAATAAATGTTAGTGTCTAGATTGGTAGAATTAAGTGTTGTTAAGTTCGACAAATAATGCACAGCACAACTTGTATCCCTGATCGTAATAAATACAAATGAACAAAATAAACAAGAATAACTCATACTTACTTATAATAGTAGTATTTATATCATAAAACATCTATATGAACGTATATCAAAGTGGAAAACATCTAGTCCGTTTCCGTACACTGCTGTCTTTTTCTTTTTTAACGCGAAGCGTTTTTAGTTTCTCTGTACAATTTGTAAGCGTTAATTTTTCTAAATCATCCACTAGTTTTTTATTATTTAATTCATGATTGAATTGTTCCTCTGTCGGTAATTTCGGTTTATAAGGTTGCAACTTTTGCATTGACGGTCTACTCGACATAGACTTTGGAATTAAAGACTCCGACAATGAAGTCCGATCCGACGACAAGTCCGAATCACCCTCGTTTATATCTTCTAAAATCTGCGCTTTACCATTTCGATCACTAATATTTTCATTAAAACTCGACGGATTCTCCGAGATAATAAAAACATCTGAATTATTACTCTTAGAATCAAAATTCTGTAATCCATCCTCTGGGCTTGAGTTTGACGTAAATTTACTAGTTGTTGGACTTTCGTCGTCAATCGGACGTAAGTCCAGAGTATTCAAGTCCCAATGACGTCCAAAGTCACGCTTTAATGAAGGCCGTTTCGGCGCTAAGCTTACGGAGAAACACGGTTCATATAAATCCGAAATACTTGTACGATTTGAGCGTGGATCTTCAAATAAAAGTTGAACAGTGTTACTAACGCTTGCGCTGCGATCTGGCGTTAGGAGCAAATCACTTTGCAGTTCGCTGTGTTCCAGTGATTCCAAATCGAAATTGAAGATGTTCGAATCGGGTTTGATTGCCAAGATTGTTTGGCTCATGATATCTGAGGTGCGTTCGCTCAAACTGGCCGCGCTGTAAGGTTGTTCGGTTTTCGCGGATTTTGGTTCGTTTGATTCCAAACTGACTTGTTTGCTTGTGAATATCGAAGCAACTCCAGTCACTGATGCTGGCGATTTGATTTTATCGTCGTAGCAAAACTTTTCGTATAGTTTCGCAACGCTTGCTCTATCTAATGGGTTTTCATAAAACTTAAATTTTGACACAGAATTATCAGATTTGCTTGTAGAGGGCATAACTTTTTCTTCGCTGTAACGTTGTAGCTCTTCCGAATTAAACTTTTTATAAATCTCCGGCGAACGGTTACGATTAACTTTTGCCAAGTTCCCCGTAGGAGACTGGTCGTAAAGTGCACTAGCACTTAACCGCTTTGACTTTTCTAGTTTTCCTAATTTCCCTTTCCGTTTTTCAAAAATACTAAAACAACTACCCGAAACTGGCTGGTCTCCTAACGACGACGTACTAACTCGGTCGCCCCTTTTCTTTACAAACCCCCCTGTTATTCGATCGGAGGAAATCCCTTTTAATCGGCTCGTCCGAAACGCTGTTTCGCTTGCTTGTCGTACGGGTAGCGGTTTCACTCGTGGTTCCCGTTCATCTGCGCAGAATTTTTCAAACAAAGCCGTGACAGACATTCGTTGAATCTGTAAGGGGTCGTTTAAACTGAAGCATGTGTCGTAGACATCTTCAGTTTTGAATTGATTTGAACTAGTTGACGAAGACGGACCAGGCCGGTCGTAGAAATATTCGTGAGTCCGGTTTTTGTAACTGCGTTCATAGGATAGTTCGATATTTTCGCCGAAACTCGATTCTAAGATTTCTGGCATACTGGAATTATTGGTTGTCGCTTCGCGCGCGAAGACATTTGGAACGTTAGGGTCGCGAAAGAAGAAAATTGGGTCATTTGGGTCGATGCACAAAGTGTCTTTTTGATCACGGTATATAGAGTCTTTGGTCGCTTCGCGATAGAACGCGTCCCGATACGAAGAGTTTATATTTTTTGAGTAAGCAAATGCGTCTTTCAAAACCTGTCGATTTGATGATTCGGGATAGAAATCACTTGCTTCACCGAAACTACTCGCATCTCGAGGCGAAGCCTCAGTATCTTTTGATGTTTCGCGAACAAAAACTTCTGTTTCTAAATCAAAAGAAACAGCTCCTCCATTTTCACTTTGTTGCTCTTCCGTTGACAATTCAGCGGAGGGCGTCGTCTCTGGGGTTTCTTCTTGCCGCGCAAATGACATCATCAACTCAAAATCAGACTGATCAAACCCGATGCCGTGTTGTAGTGGAGGCCTTCGCCGTCTGTCGGGCGACGAGGGACGCGCTGAAAAATATGCTAACTCACCCCCTTGGTCCAGCGATGCGGCGTACTGCATCATTCGGTGTTGTTGAAGCTGCAACGCGTTCCGTTGCGGGACACATGTAGTGAAAGACGTCTCGGATGTAGTCGAGGTAAGATCGCGGTCGATGGTCGCGTAACCGGTGATCGGTGGCCGACGCGGACGGATAGGGGCGGGGATCGTGTGCTCGTGTACAATGCGACCAGTACGGGCGGCGTACGCTGTGCTGAAGGCGGACGCTCCGCCGGCGGGTGCTTCTTCGGGTGTTTGGGGCAGAGCGGTTCCGCGGCCAAACTCAATGAACCACAGCCCATCCCCAAGTTCGCTTTCTCACTTTTTCTCTTTCATGTCCTTGTTGAGGTAGTGTAGCACGTAGTGAAGCACCAAGTCGTAGCAGTACTTGTACTCCGTCTGGACAGAAACATTCCAATTTAATTATGTAGTAGTTTGTGTTAGAAAATAAATTACAACAACAACAACAACAGAAGCAGCCGCAGCAGCAGCAACAGTATTAATCAAATTTGTTTTTCATAACATTATTACAAGTTTTTAATCAATTCGCACGCATAACAATATAAGATATGAATAGAATCGTTAAGTAATAATACGTACAATGTTTTCAACGTGTTGCGGTCGGTGTCTGCGAACGGTTTTGACAGCTTGGAATATATCTACTTCACCGTGTTGTATAACTTGTTCAATACAAGCATTTGCCGCGCAATAAACACCACAACGACTTCGACCATCCCTATAATTCAATCAAAAACATAATTATTATATTCAACAACAGACCATAGTAACATATTATGGTAAAGACCAGAAGATATTTAATATTTATTTTGTTAAATAAATCAAAAAGCATTCATATGGCTGAGATCAGTATTGAAATCTAGAGAAGATAGAGAACATAGAATACATACATATGACATTAAGTCCCTCTATTTTTAGTTCTGAATGCTCCAGATTTTAATACCGGACACCGGAGTCAATCTATACTTACGGTGATACGACGCAGACAGGTCCGTAATCAGTTCGTTGTCGCCACCGTTCAACCATATTCATAAGTTCCACCAGGGAGTTTGTCGATGTGGGTACTTTGTGGCCCAAAGGCCAACACGTAAGCTGAAATAGCTGGACCGTTTTTGGCGGTGCTTTTACACCAGCCATTAGCTCGGTTAGTGAGACAATCTGAACAAATACAACATAAGATAAATTAAATGTATGCGAATTTATTTGGGCTAAAATGTCTACCTTTTTGTTAATTCGAAATACCCAAGTTTTAATGTTAGTGTAATGGTTATGCGATATATGATCGATAGTGAACACAGGCCCGTACTTCTTTGAATGTCGTCCTTCGGGCCAAAATGGTGGAAATGGTTGCTTAAAAACAAAAATGAAAAAAAATTGAGTAACGTATAGACATTACGAATTTCTTATAAAACTTACAGAATTATGAGGAGGAACACAGAGCACTACGACTGCAGAACATTCATAATCGTAAACCAACGACCAAAATTCACCGGGCGTATGTTTTAGGGGCCATTCGGTTACTATATACTCGCGTGGTTTTGTATACCCCTGCTCAAAACAAAGAGAATTCGATATTATAATATGAAGCGTTTAGAGCTATAAATAGAGAATACTATATAACTTCCGATTATTGTACTCTATTTTAAGCTCGATATACTCTATCTATCTATCTATCTATCTATATATATATATATATATATATATATATATATATATATATATATATATATATATATATATATATATATATATATATATATATAAATAGATTAAAGTTACTACATAAATTATTATTGCGTGTATGAATCAAGTCTATTTTATGAAATTGTTTTTAATTGCGTAATAACAAATTTTTATGTGACCTTCATCAATTGAAACTTACATCGACGAAAACTGCATTGATGTAATCAGTGAACGCGTTGCCTTGGAACGACGTTAAATACGGTCGAAAGTTATCGGCTGCAAGAAAATAATATTCAAAATGTTATCGCGTGGTTTGAAAGCATCGATTTGGCAGGGTAATTCTTACGTGGCACCACGAGTACGTCCCTATTTTTGTCGCGGTTGTCACCGCGATGTCCGCCGGCGCAATCACCTATCGTGAACCGCGGTGTCATCTTGCATATCTGTGCGTATTCCCGCTGGTACTCGTTCATCTTTGTAATTAGGTTCTTCATCGATTTCTGTTTGAGCCGTGCGGATAATTCTTTCACGGGAAACCAGGAATTACCGCACACAATGTGCTCCTCCAGAGTGTCGTACACGAATTTGTATTGTTCCTAGGCGTAACCACAACTTACTATAAATATTGAGTTTCCAGCAACTGGAATCCTCGTGTTTAATGAAATTCTACATTTAGTATCATTTAAAATTAAGCCACCATATGCAACATATTTTATTAAATTTATCATTTAAATTGTTGTTAAAACATAACTTGTTTGAGTACATCGTAAATAAATTTGTTCAGCAAGAACAAACATCTAATTTATTTAATAAGAAAAATATACATTTTTTATTAGGCATCAGTGCGTGTTAGTCGTCCCGAAAATTTATTCATATATAAGTTACGAAAGAAATTTAACTTTGCGTAATACTGATAAGTCTGTAAATGATTAAAACTGAGTTTAGAACAGTTTTTGATCCATAGTAAATTTTTTTTTTTAAACGAAGTAATATAAATGTGTAATAAATTCGTCTAGATGTTGTGTTTTTTTATTTGCTCGTAAAAAAAGGAAGAAAAATCGAATGTTTATAAGAGAACTCTTAAGGTGGTTTATGAGTGTACTTCGTATCGATTCTGTACCAATAGATGTCAGTGTGTCAAGTAGGTTAATTAATATAAATGCTAGGTTACATTTAGACAGGCGTAAATGGCCCGGTCACAGGCCATGCAATAGTGCCCACTTAATTTAGTTGTAAAGTTGTGATATTGATCGTTAAACTTTATTAGTTTGCAAAATGGTACAGGTTCGTATAAACTTACCATATTCTCGATCAATCCTTTGCGAGATTGCCGCAACTTCTTCATGTACCCGAAGATATCAAAAGCGTCTTCTTCTTCCGACAACTCCATATTCGCGTCTATTGATAAGTAGACACCAGATCTTCCTCCACCATCACTGCAAAATTACAAAACTTCCTTTGGACACATATCACACCGAGAAATGTCCGTTTTACGTTTTACACACAAGGAATAAGATATCAAAACAAATGCGAAAGACTCTTAAAAAATCGTAAATAATCTCAATGTTGAGTAATTTCAGGCAATGCATGGAAATCTTAAATTATGTTATAAGAGAAGGACGATAGATCATTTATCTATCTTCGTTTATCTTATAAGATTATATATATATATATATATATATATATATATATATATATATATATATATATATATATATATATATATATATATATATATATATATACTGTAATATTTTTGTGGTATGATACGTGCTAAAATGTACCTGAGTACCAACTTTAGTTATAAGTGATAACACTGCAGTTTTCGCTCATAAGAAAAGCATTGCCTGTACCGAACCACACTGTCAAAAAGTGTAGAAAAGTAAGTTTGAGAAAGATGATTTAATCCTGAAAGGGTTCGATTATGTTTAGAAGTGAATTTTGAGAAATATTAGGTAATATAGGGTAATTTCGAGAAATGCTGAGAGCTTTTCAAGAATCTCAGGAAATATTTCTTTCTTTGATAAACAAGCACTTATTAGTATATGTGTGTATGTATGTAAAAAGAAAAAAACTCACTTGCAATGAACAACCATTGGTCCTGCTTTATCCGTCGCGATTCGGTTGCCTACAACAGCCCTAACACGTCTACGAAATTCCAAAATGGCGTTAGAAAACGGACAAGTATGACTATGCCATTCGGTGTAGTGAAATTGTAAGATGGTACGTTCTTCAACAATTTCCTAAAGTAAACATATGCAATGATGATTCGATTTTGAACAAGTTCAATTTTAATTTTTAACACTTACGTCCCCCTCTTTTTTGTATAACCTAAACGTTCGGATATGAAAATTAGCTAATTCTTCCTCTTGCAACACAGATATTCCTATATCACCATACAGTTCATCTTTTTTGCCAGATGCTGGCCAATACTGCACACACATCACCTAACCAAAAACACATAGTAATTCAGCCATTTGAATTGCATTCAGATGCCCCAACAATAACGTACTTTGATAAAATCAAATGTTTTTGTTAGCATTACAATACAACAAGCTCTTTCTTGCCAGACCATCCTCCAGAACTCTCTAACAGTCTCTTCAGTTGGTCCTTGAGTTACGATATAAGCGTTTGGCTTCAACAGACTCTGTACCAAACATATTGTATCTCTATTAATCTCATAAAAACCTGAGTAATCTCTAATAATCTCATGTATTCTTGAATAATCTCATGTATTTTTAATTAAGCTCATGTATTTTTGAGAAATCTTTCGTAATCTTCACGAAACATTAGTAATTTGATATATCTATGAGATATATTAAAGAATTATGAAGAATCTTTAAGAATAGCCATTCTTTTCGAGATATTTAAGGTAGGAATTTAATTATTGGAAAATAACTTACATCAACATACGATGCATTGACGTAATCCGAGTCAGGTTCACGTGGAATTGTGTCTAATACCACCCTGTTATAGTCATCTAAACAAAAATGAAATAAGCTGAAAATTGTTAGGTGTTAATAGAATTTAAAATTCAACTAACATGGAATACATTTCTGATTTTGGTTTCTCCCAAAATTAGCCTTTTTGGTCGCATGACGGCACGAATGGGTCTCAACTTTACAGGCGGTCTGTAAAACGAAAAATAAATCGTGATGTGTTTGTATAACTCGGTTGTACATACATACTATGGGCACAGAGTCTGTGCTATGGGTCAACTTTGTGTCTCGCCGTTTTGTTCATTAGTCCCTACTTGAAAGTGACGTTGGTTGCCTATATTTAGTAGTATGTACTCGGATTATGATTAATTACTTTGTGATTGCTATTCGAAACTGAAGAGGCTCGTTATTGTCTAATGAGAACTGATTTTGCCATGATTACATAATTATGAACACATATAGAGCGAAAGTGCTTTGCACAATTTGTCAAATTTTGAAAGGATTACCTAACCTTAGTGATTACTTATAGAATAAAGTTGTTACGCATGCAGTATATATATTCTAGGAGTAGATAAATATATCTTCTAGAACGAATTTATTGATCTGGAGATTGTGTACTGAACTCTTTTAGCAAATACATTTCATGTTTCTTGTATTTATATTATAGGTGTGTAAACATGGTTGTTCTCCTTTAAAACTTTAAATCGAAATTTCATTTATTGAAAATAAATAATATACAAATGTCTGTAGGCATTGTAACTCAAAAACGGATGAGACTAATTAATTATTAAATACATTTACAATTTTTATATTAAATTATAACAATTGCCTAACTAGAGAAGAAGAATAAATTATTTTCAATTTATTACATTTGTAATTTATTATCCCTATTCGTATTAAGAAAGTCCAGTGTAGGACATTTATAAGTCGCCTGTGTTTAGGCAATCCCGCATAACTAATATGTAAGATTGGTGTATCCGGTTGCGTCTAAATTAGCCATCAAAAGAGCCTATTTCGTACGCCTATAAACCTAGTCGAGTACGTAAACAAACTCATATAGTCAGTTAACCCGAAACATCCTCCAACCGAGGTATTTTCGTCTTAAACACAAAGGAGCTATTAGAATATACAATCTAAACACCCATAGATAAACTCTAACCACAGACCTTATTTATATGCAACCATGGGGGCATTGCAACGATTGCACACATGGTTGCATATTGGCCATAGACAATTTTTAAAACTCATATGACAACCGGTTTCTTTCAGGTTTCAAGACTTTTGGTTTCGTGCAGAAAATAAAGAGATACGCGACGACGACCTCCTGAATCCGACGCCCGCCATCTAGACGCCGGAATGTGCGCTCTCCCTCGCACACTTTCGCATAAAGTTATTGACATATTGAGACACCATCCACATCATTGTTTCGCCTTGTATAGCCATTTTTACAATTCAATTATTTATAACACATTTGTTGACGTATACGAAAATAACAATATTAAACAATTACTATTTATGTGTTATTTAAAGGGTTTGATGGACAACGTGTAAATTGAGTCGAATTACCCGGATGAACACGAGCTGGATTCACACGGAACCGGAACGGAAATTACGTGGTGTGTCACGTGACCGCAATATTACCTCTCAATAACGAACCTAATATCTCATTGTACAACAACAATTTCATACACCAGTTTGTAATATTATACCTAGGTATACCATTTTTTTTTTTAACTTTAATATACTTAATATTATAAAATATTTGTGCTTTGCTTTCAGAGTTCAGCAGAACAAAACAATCTAAAAGAAATGTGTTTGGTATAAAGGAAAAAACATTCCTTTGTAGCTCGTAGAAATTCGTTGTGCATTTTCTTTTCTTAACTCGAATCGAAACAAAGTGTCGAAGCTTACTGGTAAACGATAAAAAAACAGACATACATAAAGATTTCTAAATAATACAGTTCCTCACATCACATCCGGTGCTTTCAATGCGATTAGCATTTTTGCTAAGCTTAAAAGCTGTTTCCCGCCAATTTTAAAATAACTTAACTTTCCTCCATTATTTAGCTTGTTAGCTACAGAGTTTTAAACAGACAGAATTAACAACTTAATAAAAACCAAAAAAAAACACCCAATTTTTAATTGCTTAGTTAAAATTTGCGAGTTAATCGGCCTTAACTTCGTTATTTGGTGGTAACCCTAAGCACAGTAAACCAAATATATATATATATATATATATATATATATATATATATATATATATATATATATATATATATGTGTGTGTGTGTGTGTGTGTATACGTTACAACCGTTTCGATATCCGTATTGATAAATGTAGCAACCAATTAGACAAATACGTTATGCGGGATAGTTGCTTGACAAAAATTAGAGAGTAAATCGGCTTTAGTTTCGTTATTTAGCAAAGCTAAACGCGGCAAACCAAAGAATTTGTAAAAAAATGACGCTACAACTGTTTCGCTAGCTGTATTGAAAAGTGTAGCAACTAATTTGACAAATATGTCGTGCGGGATAGTAGCTTGACAAAAATTAGCGAGTAAATTGTGGCTAACTTCATTATTTAACAAAGCTAAGCGCGGCAAACCAAAGAATTTTTTTTAAATTTCGCTACCGTTTTGAAAAGTGTCGCAACTAATTGGACAAATACGCTGTGCGGGATTGTGTAATAATTTAACAAATATGCTATAATATGAGAGTTGGTGAAGGTTTTCGTTGATGCAATTTATAGAAAATTGCAGTAGGTAAATCAATGTCACTTTGATTGAGTGAAATAATTCAGTTACATTGACGCAATTACGAACCGTATATACATACGTAGCACGTGAGTGTTGTCAATATTGACTAATATAATTTCTGGAGTCCATAAAAACGTCAAAAGCAATATTTTACTCCAGAAAATATGGAACGCGCATCTAAATAGAATATGGAAAGCTTCATTAGTACAGGATCAAACCAAGATGTTACACATTAAGCTTTTTAGCTCTCCATACATGGTACAAAAGAGCTTAAGTGTTCGGTCGTGTTATCTGTAACTAAGAGGATTTAAATTATGATTCTATTTGTGCGGACCGAAAAATTGCTTTGATTATTGTTATGAGTGTGTATCCATCGTGGATTTGAATATACGTATGTAAGTTTGGAAGAATGATGGTGGGATGGCCTATGGCAATTGAGAAAAGGATGTAAGTAGGAAAAAACTGTTCAAAAACATAGGTATATATGGTTGTGGGAGATTTTCTATCATAAATCATTTTAAGCGGTGACGGCCACAGCAACTGCGATATTTAGCAGATACGAATTTTTATGATGTTTTGATTTATGGTCTACTAAAGAGCGCGCAGAACCGGATTTAGGGGAGTTAATAAATGAGGAAATTGCCCGCCCATTTTAATCGCATAGACATAAATCATATTTTTATTGTTTTTTCTTTTTCGAATAAAATAAAGCAATTTTTTCTCTCGGAGTTTTATGGCTTTTCACACAGATTACTTGTTATTTTTTCCTAAATTGCTGAGCACATTGACGTAATCATGGTCTATTATTCTTAAAAAAGAAAGTAATAGTAAATTATATATGCCTTTGAGAAGCATCATCCCAATAATAAACAACTTTATATATATATATATATATATATATATATATATATATATATATATATATATATATATATATATATATATATATATGTGTGTGTGTGTGTGTGTGTGTGTGTGTGTGTGTGTGTGTGTATATATATATATATATATATATATATATATATATATATATATATATATGATGTCGTTCACACGTTGCTATGGCAACTATTTAAGATCAATAACGGGTGGTGAGCCGCTGTTCTAGTGGGGAGAGGGGGTCAGTGTCCACCCCTCTAGCACCGCTTGTGATGCTTAGAACACAATATATGAGGAAAATAAAAAAATAATAGCGAAGCACAAAAAAAAATAAAGATAAATAAATGTTGTTTCAAATAGATTTTTTCGCACTTCCGGTTTGGTGTAACGCTCATGTTCACATGTTTACACTGCCAACCATACACATAAACATTTTGTGCTGCAGATAACATATGGTTTTAATTTTGCATAATCCTCAAATTAAATCCCACTTCACACTGAAGGCTGAAGCGGGAATATGTATTAATATATTTAAATGTTTAATACACTAAAATTAATTAAAACTTACTTGAAATTCTAATTTGTAGAGAATGGGATATTTTCGTCGCTGGTCACAAAATTTAATGAAACTTTTGAGCTCCACTGGTTTATTGGGCATTGTTGTTGAAATAGATCCATTTTCATCGCCTGTAACAATAGAAAAGATTTATTACTACGACGGACCTGATTCAGTTATTTTTATAATGCGAATTCGTACTCTTATTTGAAAAGTGTTATTAACCAGTTAGGGTTAGATTGCGTAAAAAAACTTCTTCGTTTTGTTTGTCATTTGCATTATTTTCCCCCTAGGATGGTACATAAATTATAATTGCATCTGTTATAGATAGCTAACAATAATTGCTTTAGTTTCCATAAATGACGTGTTTTCGTATAAATTTTCCTACCACAATTAAATACCTAAACTGCTCTTTTTTGTGAATACACATTTAGAAGTTTAAAAATTAAAATTGTACATTTATTAACACAAAAATCAAAATTTGTAATTTGTTTATAAGATTGTATTTCAAAGTAATAACTGTTTGTAAACCACTGATATAGAGGTTCAAATTGCGCTACATCTATAATAAATTTCAATTTAGCTGAGTCATTTTTCTGAAAATTATAACGAAACAAGCTCTTTGTAGCTATTTTCATTATAGAATAACGGTTTACATGACCTTATTCTTATTACGTTTATATATATATATATATATATATATATATATATATATATATATATATATATATATATATATATATATACGTATATATATATATATATATATATATATATATATATATATATATATATATATATATATATATATATATATATATTCGCCGTGTTTGATAAGAAACGATTTATTTATGTGTGTTTATCAATAAACCAATTTATTCGTATGCGCAGAAATGCATTTAGAACCGTATCCGATTTACCTATGTAGGTATATATGTAACTGAAACAACCGCACATGCATTAGTCCATTAGCAGTGAGCGGTCATCCGTGGTTGTTTAGACGTTTCCTGCAGCTATTCCCATCAGTAAGACAATACTTAAAAGTATCTACCAGTATTTGTAGAACGGTAAAAGAAATTTCAAACCCCTATTTTCGAAGCGGCACCCATTGTATACAGTAACAATGTTTGTGACCTGTAAATAAATGAATCCTGTCTAAATTCTCTTTGAAAGTAGTTTTAAAATAACGCGTAACAAAAGGTGCGCAGATTTTGAAAGCTTCTAACGCAAAAATAGATGTTTAGTTGTATTGTAGAATCAAATTTAGTAATACGTGTGCCCCAAATTGTATAGTAAAATAAAACAAAAACTATAAATGGTAGCAAGTTAATTACTAAATTTGCTATCAACTAACATGACATGTTTGTAAAGCGGAAAGTCTATATTACAGAATAACGTTATTGTTTTGGGCAAACATGACGACGTTATTTGAGAGCAACCATGCGTCTATTACTACAAATTTATACATTATTATAACTTGATACAAATCCATACTAGACACAAAAGCGACAGCATAATTAAAATAATATTTGTTTCATTTACAAATTTGTACATACACACACTGATGATTTCTATAGACCCTAGGTTGAAAACCCTATATATCTAGAATAGCCATAATGCATTTAGAATCCTTTTCTCTTGAAAGAGTTACCATGCTAAACCTCTTAAACATTTTCATTAATGTAAACTGACATGTATAACACACCTGACACTTTATTAGTTGTGAAAAATGTGCCATGACCCTATGACCCGAATACAATGCCCCCTCCACAATAGCGTCCTGCAAAAATGTAAACGTAAGACCATGAGTCGCACTTTATGACTAGTGATGTATTTAGGAGGGGGTTAGCATTGACAGTCATTACAAATTGAATTTTTACGCTAATTCATCCCTGCACAATACGACCCCACACAATTACTCCCAGATAATTTATCATGAAAAAAGCTCAAATTTGATACAAAAGTATGGGTAGCATTAAGGTATTGAAAGAATTAATTATTAATGATTAGTTGCCGAAATATATTGTTGGGAACGAAATTTTGGGATCGAATTGACAGAAAGGAACTATGCAGGGACGAATTGTATGGAAATTAATTGTAGGGAACGAATTTTGCTGTGAGGAATTGTTCTAGGGACGAATTGTGTAGTAGAGATGAGTTGTCCTGGGAACTAATTGTGTACGGATGATGTCCTTGGAACTAATTAAGTAGGGGATGAATTGTCCAGGGGACGAATTGTGTAGGGATGAATTGTTTTGGGAACGAATTGTGCAGGGATAAATTGTTCTAGAGACTAATTGTGTAGGGATGAACTGTTCTAAGACGAATTGTCTGTGACGAATTATGTAGGGACGAATTGTATGGACATAAATTGTTGGAGACGAATTTTGCTGACATTAATTGTTCTGGGGACGAATTGTACAGGGATGAGTTGTCCTGGAAACTAATTGTGTGAGGATGATTTATCCTGGGAACTAATTATGTATGGATGAATTGTCCAGGGGACGAATTGTTTAGAGATGACTTGTTGAAACGAATAACCTGGTTCCCGTTCTCGTTTTATGTATACTCTGAGAGCTACGATTGTCGTATAGTTAATAGATTCTCACCCACTGATAAATAATTGGAACAGGTCATATATCATTAATTACACGGCAGATATATGTAGTGATTTATTAGCGTAGTCGATTAATCAAGTTCGAATGTTTTCCTCATTTTAGAGAACGGTCCTGTTAATATCAATAAATGTAGTGATTAGAAGGTTAAAATGACTGCTTAGTGCTTAGTAACCGTCGATGCAGCTTCTAAAATGACGTATAAGTGTAATATCGTACATAAGTGGTTAGCCATTGATTTTCTGTCTTTTCTTATTTGGACCATGCTCATATTGTGACCAAAGTGACAAGTCTCCTCGAGATATCTTCAAGGACTATTAGTTCTGCACAAAACACAAGATGACAAGAAAAATAGAGCCTTGACTTCAATCTCTTAAATCTCCCAGTCTCAACATGAGAGATAATTTATTTGCAAAAAAAAAAAAACAACAACAACAAAGTTTTATATATATATATATATATATATATATATATATATATATATATATATATATATATATATATATATATATATATATATATATATATATATATATATATATATACATATCCAACATACTAGTACTTTTAAAGTTAATACTGTATGTATGTTGTTCAGAAATAAATGTCAATTACTTGTTTCCATTTATTTTCGATTTCTTTTCACGATAGGATTTTCCAAGCTATCGTACATATACATAAACTCCTTCTATTCGTACTCGTAATATCTAGAAACTCCATTAAAATCCTTTTAAAACTTAACAATTTTTCAATTTCATTTTTTATTTTCTTATAGTACCCTTCAAAGGACTACTTTCAATGTAAAGTACTCTTCTTGCAAAATGTTGGGACATTGCATGTTATTTTATTGTAGTTAGTACCTATGTATATATGTTTTAAATGTAATTTTATATAAACACTCATGTAATTTTTTTACAGCCTAATTTTAACGCAAATTTTGTTGTATTTTGGTACATTTGGAGATATTTAAATGTATTGTAGTACATTTCATGTTAGATATGTTCGAAACTTGTCTAAACAGAATAAGGGTCGTGTTAGGATTATGTTTATCCATTTAGTAGGTTGCTATACATCAAATTTGTGTTATTAATTAAGTAATTTATTAATTATAATCAATTTTAATTAGGCTAGCTAAGAATCCCCCTTAAGGGAGCCTGTCCGGCTTACCTGTGCTTCGAAACAAAGACAGGTATTCCATTAATAGTTGTAAATTGTTTAGAATTGACTAGTATAAATAATTCAATTCAACGTAGACTCAGCGCACACCCAGATATACTGAAGTTTATTTTATTTCAAGTAACAGTCATAATTCTCAATTTTGCCTGGGTCACTGGTGCCCAAATAATTTCCCGGTTCACTGGGCATATATCTCTCCTTAGCCTGTGCCATTTCACCCCCGTGAGTCACTTATTACGCGCCTGCCCACTGAAAATTATGCGGCACCGTTTGATCTGCGTCATTTTACGATTCACTCGTCTCGATTATGCCTGCGAACTAGTTGTCAAAGCAATTGGGGAGGCGATTGTGGTTCCTCAGGGGGTATGGGTGTCATACCATACAATTAGCGTTTGGGGAAAGCAGCAATAGAATTCTTTAAATGGTTTGAATTTAGTTACGTAACAAATTATATGTATGCTATGGAGAGCTAACCATTCAGAGCTTCTAAAACGTTTCATACACGTAACATATAACAGTAGTATCAAATTGTGGGTTCCAGTAGAAAAAGTTGCACCAAACACTTAGAATACTAAGTGGTAGAGGGCTGTGTAAAACCGGCTTCCTGGTTTCTATCTAGTTGACATTCAGGAGCGACACTTCAGTTTTCATGATGACATTGACAAACGTTTGCTGAATTCAGCAGATATCGTCGAATTATTTCATAATCCTTAATTTCAGCACCTTGTACTACGTTCTCCATTGTGTGTTTCAGGTTTCCTTCAGAAACCTCCTGAACAGTATCATTCTATCTATAAATGATTGACCTTTCAGAATTTATTTAGTGTAATTCTGCGAAAAACCATTAAAATGACTTCAATTTATGTAAAATCATACATAATTTAATCGGCAACCGGCATCGATCTTAAACACCTGAGTTATAGAAGCTATTTATGATTTAAGAAAACGAGCTTGACCTCGGAACTTACAGGACTAGATTTAGATAGATTTACAAAAGAAATACTTTATGCTGCGCAACAATTCTTAGAAATATGTTATACTAATTATCTGCGGCAACGTATCGGTGGCAGCACTTGTCTGTGTTGGAGGCAACCAATTTTGTAAATGTGTTAACCGTTGTTGCCTCCTAGCAAGTAAATTTGTAAATATATAACGCGATATATCTCTTAGGCAAACAAGATAACAAATATGTCGCGCGGGATGTGTGTTAAAATGCACGAATAAAGTATTTTGGGAACATTTTAAAAGTAATCTCGCGAATTGGTGTGTTGTGGTTCTGAGGCCAGTCCTGAAAACCAATGTTCAGTCGTTAATAAAAATTTCAGCGTTCCGCATATAGTGGAGAAACGAGAAAGTCTCGTATACACAAGGCCTGAAAGCATGTACGCTTACATAAATAGTAAATGGTTTCAAAACAGCTTAGTTTCAGGAAGAATACTGGTGCCAAGCTTCTCATGAATAGTTTTATATTTTTTAATAATTTACTAGAAAGCAAAATATATTTTCAAATACCTACTACGAAAATATTTGGAAATTTATTCACGTACTGTATCTACCAATAAAACCGGTGATTTATTGTACACGTATTTACTTATAAATGCGGTGCATTTATTCAATAGCAAATCAATACATTTAATTATAGATTAATCTCGAATGGGTTCGAAATAAAAATTGTATAATTGACTATATGGTCCAATAAATACGAAATACAACGCGTTTTGTTTGTAAACAGTGCTTAAAACAGAACATTTAACCCCTTTTTAAAACAATAACATTATTCGAAAAACATTTTTTGTCGCATTACGATGCTGCATACTGATTTGCCGCTTACGTTTTTTTTTTTTTTGTTATTTCAAAATGTATAGTATATTATTTCAAATAACAGACCGCATTGTATATATTTTTGAGACCGATGAAATACTTTTTTGTCGCATAGCGTAAGGATGCTGTATAAACCTCTCCCCCCGCGCAACTAACAGTTCTAACATTTTTCTGCAGTGTTACTTTAGCAGCGTAGTACAGAGAACAGAGATGTAACACTGTGACACCGCAATTACAAATTTACACGAATTACGAAACGTCCCAGGGCGGACGACCCCAATATTGCGGACAAGATTGAGGAACTCGTGGTTGGTAATGTCGGGGCCGACCGACATTTGTAACCGGCACAGCCGCCGCGTGTGCCGCCCAAGCTGGAATAGTCCCCCCGGCGAATTATTGTGATTTTATTCCAGTCGGAAATGTGCATACATTTTCCTACCTACATATGCATCATTTTAAAACGAACCAAAACTTATAAAAGTTATTAAACGCATTACAATTAAATTGTAATTCATTCGCATTTGTTCGCTTTTTAAAACGTAGTCAAATCTTTACTTTACTTTCGTAAAACAAATAAGTATCAACAGTAGCGACAAGAGGGTTGCTACTAAAATGCATAAAAGCTAAAGACAAAATATCTTTTTAGAATATTTACCGAACTTATAAATGAAATTGTCTCGCAAATTAAATTTTAATATTATTTTGCATACATTTACATTTTATTTCATATTTTGATTGTTTGCTAATGAGATTTCAAGGCACTTCGGAAGTTTATTTAAGTAAAACTTAATTTAAAAATCGTATTTAATTTTTGTTTAAGAAAATTGAAGTAGAATTAAATGTAATTAAAAACACAGAACTTATTTATTATAAAAACAAAATTAAGAAGTGTTCAATTACTATGAGCGCTAAAGCTCTATAACAATTTCGTATATGTCTATGAAGCCTATAGTGTTATAGAATTTATAATACCTACATACAATAGTTCTATTCTATTTAACGCTGTAGGCAATCCACAACCTTGAAAAGAATATTCAATGTTGTGTCTATAGTCTATGGTGTTATAAAATCTCTAAACTATATAACATATAGCATGGCACCATTAGTCTATTTCGACGCGAATGAACTTAAATATCACTGTTGTTGCTCCGCACAAAATACACCGTATAGCTTGAAACTAAATTGGACTAGAGCCAAAGAAAATATTATATCGCTAGAATGCTCGAACGTATTGTTTTGTTTAGTGTTAGCACACTGATATTGCACTTTTAAACAATGTAAAAACAGCTTTTCTAGTATAACAGTTTTGCATTAAAAAGAGGAAAGGGGCAATCGTGGTTTAAGAGCGTCCAAGGTCAAGTAACAAATTGATTTCGTGTAAACCAAGCTTTCTTAAAAATTACGAATAATTAACGATAAATTCGAACATCAAAGTTAAAAATTGCAAATCTAATTTCGTAACTCATTTTCTACCGTTTTGAACCCCCACATTTTCCCTTAAAAGGTTGAAATTCAATTGAGACCCAGGATTTATTTGTTATATTGCCATCTTGCCTATTCAGTTGGCTCTTTCAAAGTGAAATTGTGAGAGTAGCTTTAATTATTAAAAATACGAAGAAGCGTGCCCTAGCACTAATATAATTAGCAAGCAGCCTTTGACATGTTGGTTAAGTAGAGTGAGTGGTGTAAGCTTAAGCATATCAAAGTTGTCTCTAAAAGGTGTATGGAAGCACGTTTCGATCTTAGTTGATTAAAGTTGTGATTTGGATTAGTAGCTGTAGAAAAAGGGTGCTTAAGAAGCACATTGCCGTTGTATGTATGTACAGCCTATGAATAACAATTGACCTTTTTGTTTTGGTATGCACAGCACGTAATTCACTTCTTCAGCAATTGGTATGCAACCTCGCGCACAAGAATGTTTGCCTGGCCACCGTAAACATACCTACATATTTTATAAACTGTGTTTCTTGTTTCTGCGTAAACTACAGCCTACACAAGAGCTTAAAACCGTGCCAGACTCACTAAATTTAAAACAACTCGTATTAAATGTCTTTTTACTGTCTTATCCCAAGTAATAATGAAAACCAAGCGTTATTTCTAAATTCTACTTATTTTGTAAACAAGAAAAGTATTTTCAAATCACTTCCGGTATACATGGTACGAATTTTTCAAATGTCGTAATTCATTATCTATTTCCAAACAAATAAACCTATTATTATGGTGAATATAACTATAAATATATATATTTCTATTTGTTGCTGAAACAAGTAATTATATTTATACTATATAGTATCATACATATATGTACGTATAAGAAAGCCCAGTTCAGGATAGCACAGATACATTAAACAGTAATACAAAAACATTATATTAATATATAAAAATTTGATCCTAAACACCGATTTTAATTGTAGTTTTAAAACAATAAATTAATGTTTTAAGTCAGAGTTTTCCAATCTCCTCACGTAGATAATTAAAAATATATTTGCATTAACAGCGCTTCTGACGGTCAACACTTTCCTCATCTGCGATGCGAAAACTTTCAAAATAATAAACGATATTTAATCCCATCAAAGCCTAATTACATTTCAGCGTGTCAACTAGCTGATAAATTACTTTTTTTTTATGAATAAATTTTGTCACCAACCTACACACCATATTTATATGCTGTGTACTCCAAACGCACTAAAGTTAGTTACAAGTTGCCAATCCAATACATGTGACGTCAGAGGTAGGCACTCAATGTTGCCAACGTCTGCCTTTATATTTTAAACTTATAGATATTTGGTTTTTAATTATTCAATTAGCACATAATTAGTTTAATTCATATTTAAATAAATTTGTTATTTAAGTGATTTATCGTAATATAATAAAAATCAATGTAATGATTATAGGTAAGCTTGGGTTTAATTAATTTTAAACCTATAACACACATTTTCCATTACTGCTTTTGTAATCTATTCTAATAGTATTACAGTTAATACAATTTAACAAAATTTTCGCCTTTAAAAGTACTTTAAACACTGGTTTATATTTGAATCGTACAATGAATTTCATCGAATTATAAATTTGAAGTAATTTTATTTAGCTAAATAAACATTTACTAAATAAAATACCCTAAACATATGACGCAAATCGCTAAGTGCAAATGTTTTTTGTGCCTATTTTTACTTCAGTTTCTAACAGTGTAGAGTTTTTTTTTGTGTAGAATAGCACAAGTATATAGATTTAAAGTATTAATCATATTTTTGAAATGAAATTCTAAAGAAATATTACATTGAAAGGTGAAAACTGTAATTGAATTATGAAATATGATTCCAAAATTATATTATATACGACTTCTGATATTATAAGAGTTCGATAATTTATTTAATATAAGCTTAACTGTCAAAATTCAATTATTAAAAAGTCGTTACCGTTTGGTTGCGTGGAAATTAACTTTTAAGAAAATGCACCTTGAGTTTTACCTTAAATTTCTTTCTTATTATTTATATTTTCAATCGTATTTCGGCAAAAACAACAGAAAATAAATCAGTTGAGTACATTTTCGCAACAGCTCAGTTTGGGGCAACGCGTAACACTTTGTAATGCAATGTTTGCCAACCATAGATCACTAAAAGTATCTACTTTAGTTCCAACAATATATGTTTATATATATATATATATATATATATATATATATATATATATATATATATATATATATATATATATATAAATTCACTAAAATATGATTTTGCTTATTTTTATATAGATTATCAATGTAATATATATAGTTCAGTGAGTGTAATACACTTATGAATCTTTTTATTCTATATTCGATATGAATTTAGATCAAGGTTCCAAATTATGAAATACAATTGCCCCTGATCTGATCCAAAATGTTGACCTTGCGTCGACGACACGCATAGAACAACAACTACCTAATAGATTTATAAAATAATCTAATTTTATCTCGATAATTACCGATTGTTTTCTTGTATAAATACAAGCGACTTGTTTTTGGGCTCAAATAACGATTTAGTAATATATTTGAGCAACTTTGCCAACTATTGTGTGACTGCGAAAAACAAATAGAATTTATAACGTTTTTATTTTGATTAAAAACACGAAAGAATGTTGCCAAAACAATATACTAATTCGTTAATTATTTAATTACAGCGTTACTTTTGAGTGGTGACTGTGAATTGTTTTTTTTTTGTTAATTTTAAATGATTTAATATGTCATTAAATGGGATATAAATCTAAATACATTGTAATTTAATTCATATTTATCGCATTTGTTACCCTTTTCGTTTATTACTTGCAAATTAAAATTCCGTAATTGTTATAAATCTCGTGATGTCACAAGGAGTATATCAAATATATCAAACAAACGTGACCAATGAGCGTGTTTGAGAACGGAACCGACCCAGTGTCACCAACTGTATAACATTGAAAACCCTAATATATATAAACTTTTAAACAGTAATGAATAGTCTTAAGAATCTTTCATAAAAAATACAATTAAGTATGAAGCAGTGTAGTGGGAATTGTTAACTAGTTAGTGGTAACGTGATGTGTATTCGTGTGAAACTAAATATAACTTGGTGTTGCTTCTTCGGTATCATGTATACGGTTGGTGCCCGAGGGTTATTCCGTAATATATAGAGATGTAAAAATCGGAAAGAAGTGAAAAATAAATATCGATAAAGATGTATGTGAGATGGAGGTGTGAGTCGATGAGGGCCGAAGAAATGGTTGGGGAGGTCGGATCGCAAGTTGAATACAAAATCCAAAAAGGCCCGTGTGAGTATATGTACAATATATGTGTGTGTGTGTGTGTGTACGTATTTATTATTCAAGAACCCAACTCACATATCAAGATAATATTTGGAAGAAAATATACTTTGTCCCGATTTTCCGCAATACGACTGGTAACATTGCTTTTCACCAGGTTTTTCAATGAGCAACGATTTATATCTGTGTATTTTACATATATAGATATATTTCCATAAAAATCCTCTTTTCACAAATAATAATTCAATTTCAACTTCCTCTGCCAACCCGCAAACAATAAATGTGCATTCACATTTACACCACAATTTTTGACGGCATTTATGATACGCACGACTCCTGTATTAGGGCGTAATTTGAACTAGTTAAAAGTTCAAATATTTTCTAAATCAGTTTCTAGCAATTCCGTCGAGAATAGTTCTTAGTAAACATAACGTGATTACTTTCTCATATTTTTACTTATAACTTCAACGGTACGTGCTTTGGAAACGAACATAAAAATTAGTATACAATACAGGAATGTGTGTGTGTGTGTGTGTGTGTGTGTGATGATGCTGCTGCCAAACAGACAGTACGAAACGGATCGGGGTCTGAAGCCAAGCTGGGTGTTACCAAAATAGCCAACTAGCAAATAAATAAATAATCTTCAAGGTTACCAATCAGTGATATTGTTGTTTCTAGTAGCAAAGCCCTTTTTAACAAGTTTACAACGCCGCTACAAACAACATCAAATCCAATTTCATTCGATTGTTGTTAATATTGATTTGGAGAAACCAATTAAAAATTGTGTGAAACTAATGTTTTTAAACAAGGAAATCATATTTCTATAAATAAAAATAGACCTTAGTTCTATACACAACAACAACAAGGGGTTGGTAGCGCTGTCAATCAAGCGTTTTCAAAAAGAGTTAATTGCAAACACACAACAAAAGCTTGCGTAAGCAACTTCACTAAAAACCAGTACACATTATGAACAACGAACCACTGATGTTTACCTAGGATAAAAAGGGTTTGCGACAGTGTACAGAATATAAATAATAATGTACATATTTTAACCCTCTAAATATATGCAAAGTTAAAATTGAATCTAGTTCAATTTCTCTAGATATATGACAGTCAAATCTCTCCTAATCAGGCCCTGTCGTAGCCTTTAGGAACCAGGTTCCGGCCCATTCTTCTTACAATGTTCCGGTACACTTATCGGATGACAGCACCAGATTAGCGCATGTCACCACGGCATATATCCGAACTATTATTACTACCTGATACCTGTGCTTGACGTAGAATACTGCCTGTACCTTACAAGGGATTCAAATGCTACCAAAGGGATTAATTGTTCCGTAAATTTATACCGAAAACACAATTAATTATATTATTTTCATTTTTAATCATCCATATTTACAACCGTGCCCTAAGCTTAAGTACAATTGCCATAGCGTTAACGCAATCGCAATAAAATTCTGATTCATTTGAGATCAAACTCGATTTTTACCTCCTGACTCGATTTTTACTACCGGAAGTGCATGTTTACTCTAGACAATTTTTGAGAATTCTGCCATAACTCCAAAACGGCTGGACTTACAGAAAATATACTAGTATTCAAAATTAAAGATACTATTATTGTACACAACTTATGTTTGAAAATTTACTTCAATAAGTGCACCGATTACAAGAAAATTGCTATTTAAATGTTTATTATCTTATTTATGTTGCCATGGTTATGTAGGTTTGGGAAATTATACTTATGACATATTTATCTAGTTTTGTCTACTTAGAACTATATGTTAGAAGTTTTATCTGAGGCTTAAGAGACCTTTTGGTTGCGGAATACTATAATCGTTGTTAGGATGTTTCGAAAATAACCACAAATTGCTTGGTAAAGTATAAATAGAACTCAAGAGTCAATAAAATATGTAATTAACAGTAAGTTCTGTAGTTACGATAAAGAAAATGTTTGAAGGTATGATATCATGTATAACGAGGTTTGCTGATGTTATATTTTTAGTGTTTCCTTACGAATTTCTTGTTCATCTGCTAAAAAAAAAAAAGCGGAGAAACCGGATATGGGATAGAGCTACTGACGTCATTGTATATGCCCTTTAAGCGAAATGAGAATCTTGATGTGCGTCACACTATACCCTCATCTGTACGTTACAATTTCATCTCTAATTTTCTCGCAAGCCCCTCCCCTCTCAACCCCCTTTCATCAACACTCATATATCTCCTATATATATATATATATATCTATAAAACTGTAATTGCTAAGCGTATTTTGAGATTTAACTGTTAGATCAGTGTATGTTTGACTAAATTTGGCATTGACACGTTGGAAATGTAATTATTATCTTGACAGTTGGTACGGGCACCATATCTAACCAGAACGAAAGTTTGTTAGCGAAGTTCGTTATCAACCGGTAACCGGGTCTGTTAACCGGGCTACCTGCCACGCATTGTATTTCATGTTTCCAGTGTCACCAATTTGATTTCCGTAGTTATTAGACACTTTCGGAACGATGAACATTTTTAAGTCATTCATAGTAATTATAAAAAAAAAAAGACAATAAACAAACTATAAATTACGAACGAATCTAATTTGTAAAGAACTGCTACTACTTTCAGAGTGAATTCTCAGTACATGCAGCGAACTTGAATAGATTTAAAAAATTAATTTTATACTCTGATTACAAAAGTTTTCGCCGTTTCTTTTCCGCCGGTTTATTAAAAATTGTATATACTAGATTTTTAATTAAACTTAAAACAAAAAATCATCTTAGGACTAAAGTTAAAAGTTGTTTTAATAAAAACAATTGTTCAAAATGAAATTCAAAAAAGCTCTAAACGTAATTTTTATACGTTATTCGTAATCAGAATAAAATTCTAATTAAAATGAGACCAAACTCGAAATTTAACCCAAGGCTAACCCAAGGTTAACTATTGCCCATTAGTTATTAAACATTGGTTAGCCTTAACCACACAGTAGCCTTTCCCGCAGATGAGCTTAAAGCGCCTTAAATGCATATAAGTAGTGTAAACTCACCAAAAGATATTAACCCACTATTAAGCATAGATAACTTAATAGTGTTAGGAATTGAGACCAATGAAGACGCTCCGCTAAGGTGCTTCTTCTTTTTTGGTTTTTCGAGATCGGCATAGCGAGTTGTCGATCTCGACCGGTGTTTCCGTTGGCTGGACCCACCCCCGCTGTGGTGGTGGTGATGATGACTGCTAGTACCTCCCTCTGTGCCCGCCAACGTGCCAGTCGTTCGAGTTGACATTGACATAATTTTTTTTGACACTACACGCACTCTCAAATTCTTTGCAACGTTTATGACACCTCTCTAGTTGCAGTTATTCTAAACACAATCATATTAATGGTGAGTTGGGGTTACCTCGTTTATTTCAGGATAAACTAGCTTAGTCGAAAATGGGAAAATGCTTAAAGATGGATATTATTTTTTTAAATTTATAGTTGTTTCGCGAAAAATTAGTTGATGTGAAAATTAAATTTATTAAACAAAAAATGCCCTGTCTGTACAAAAGCTGAAATATTACCAGTAAATATTCAAGTTATATATAGACTAACGCTAGCCATACACCTGTTAAGTGTCAAATTATTTTATTAGGTTTCAAGAAGCATTGCGTAGAAACAGATTTAAAATGCTCTATTTAGAATTTTAAACCTTTGGGTTTGTTCTGGTTGGGCCGTAAAATATAAAATTATATAGGTACACATTGATCTATTTTTGTAAGTAAACTATTTTCGAAATGGCACTATATATACATATATATATATATATATATATATATATATATATATATATAAACCTGAACAAATAAAAAAAAATTTTAGTCCCTAACAATTAAACAACATAAAAAACAGATCTATTTGTACAAACAATTACTAAAAAAAACTATCGAAAAAAATACCATAAATTTAAACCCATCCTAACTCCAACTCAAACTAATTGAAAACCTTGAGATTTTGTTAAATATTCACTAAAACTCGCGAAGAATTCAGTACGCCCCTTTGTAAACAAAACTTCACGATAACTTAGCAATGTGGCCGTAGCTAAGGCCGTTTGCCGACTGGGAACACCGCGGTCTCTTTCTGGCCAGACGCCGGGCGTCGCTCGGCGGCTGCGCACTGAGCCGACGCCTCAACGAGGTTACTTTTTATTTATTATAAGGCCCTTTGCCTTGGGGGTATACTACGTGTATTGGCCCTTGAAAACCACTTGTTGCGGATAAATAGGGTTGTGATATTAACACGACGATATTACTATTTGTTGGTATTGTTCTTGTTGTTGTTGTTGTTATAAGGGTAAATACGGATGTTGACAAGTTGTTAACCATTTAGTAGTGACATGGGTTTAACTAAAATAACACCACATACATTCTAATCATTGCAATCATCGGCTGTTTAACGCATGACAACTTTTAGTAACTGTTTAAATAATGAACTGCACATCGAATATACTTTAACATTAACATTGTATATAAAAACACTATATTAAATATATTTTTAATTAAATAGGGCTTCATGAACGGCTTAAACGTGGAGCTAATAGCATGACTATAATCAGAATGAAATTCAAATTTATTTAAGCCCAAACTCGATTTTTAACTCCATATTAACCTTAGGGTAGCCTTGCCCATGAGTTAATATTGCCTGGTGAGTAAGGTGTAGCCTTGCCCACAAGTCAGCCCGTAGTTAAAAATCGAGTATGGGCTTAAATTAACCGGAATTTCATCTAAAATAAAAACCTGTAAATAATCATAGTTTCTAACTGAATATCAAATAAATATATTTAAACATCTTATAAATCCATTTTAGGAGTAAAATGGAACACAGTCAAGTGCTGCGCATAAATATACTTCTATAAAATAATCTCATACAACCCACATTACACATTTGTATTTGGTGGTATACGTTTAGGCGTATATATATGTAAAAGTGCCAGCACTGAAAATATTTATTATACAGTTGGTAACACTGAAATTTGACATTTTCTTAACCTATATATTGCGAAACACATCAAATATTTACTCAATTTAATTCATTTCTAATAATGTCTGAGGAAATACCGGCCAAACGAGCTCATGAAAGTGAGCCTTCTGATTCAGAATCAGATGAGTGTATTGGTCCACTACCTTCTGAGGCTGTACAACCGAAAAAACGCAAAAGTAACGCCTGATTTTAAGGTTATGTTAAACATTTTTATAGAATTGGTGTTTTTATATTTTAGTTTTGCAATATGAAAAGTTGTATTTGGATAATTTACCGTCTTCTGAGTCGTATGAAAAGTCTTATATGCACAGGGATACGATTACGCATGTGGTAGTGTCCAAAACAGATTTTATTATAACGGCTAGTTGTGATGGTCATGTTAAGTTTTGGAAGAAAATGGAGGAGGGTATTGAGTTTGTTAAACATTTTCGGAGTCATTTAGGAGCTGTTACGGATTTAGCAGTAAATAGTAAAGGGACTTTACTATGTAGTGCTTCAAATGATAAATCGCTGAAAATTTTTGATGTTGTAAATTTTGGTAATTTTAAAATGATTAAAGATGAAGAAAATATTAGTTGTTTTTTTTTTAAATTATTTAAGATATGATTAATATGATGCGATTGGAATATGTACCGAATTGCGCCGAATGGATGCATACGGCTGGAGATGCAATTGCAACTTTAGCTGTGTAAGAGTTTTAAATCTAAATCATTTTTTTTATGAGTTTAAAAATATTTATCTGTTACAGCTCCGATGCAGGATCGCCTAAAATTTATATTTATGACGGCCAAGGAGAAAATGCTCCATTACATTGTCTAGAAAGATTACACACTAAACCAGTGGTAACAATGAAATATAATCACATTTTTGACGTCGCTGTGTCTATAGATAAAGCTGGAATTTTGGAATACTGGACTGGAGCAAAAACGGAATACAAGTTCCCGCGTTGTGCTCAATTTGATTCAAAAATGAACACAGATTTATACGAATTTGCCAAACATAAAACATACCCGACCGGTTTAAGTTTCTCGCCTGATGGGAAAAAATTCGCGACAATTTCGGTCGATCGGAAAATTCGAGTATTTCATTTTCTTACAGGGAAATTACATCGAGTATTAGACGAAACTCTACCGCGATTCACAGAGTTACAACAAGCAACACAACAATTACCACATATGGAATTCGGACGAAGGTGTTTTACCACATTTAAACATAAACTTAATTTTTTAGTAAACATTTAATAAAAATTACAGAATGGCCGTCGAACGCGATTTAGAAAAATCTGAAGCGCATAATTTAGGCAATATTTTATTCGACGAAAGTGGCAATTTTATAATGTATTCTACACTGTTAGGAGTGAAACTAGTTAATTTATACACAAATAGATGCATGAGAACAATCGGCAAAACTGAGATTTTACGACCGTTACACCTAGCGTTATTTCAGGTTGATTTTTATGCAATTTTATATTAAAATAATATTAATAGCTTTAATTCAAAATAGGGGCGAGCTCGTAAACCTAAAGCCGCAATAACATTCGAAATAGAAGCTTCTGAAAACCCTACTTTGGAATCGAATATGCCGGACCCAACTTTGATTTGCACAGCATACAAAAAGAATCGGTTTTATCTATTTTCAAGGCGGGAACCCGAAGATGCACACACCAACGAAGCTGATAGGGATGTATTTAACGAAAAACCATCCAAAGAGGATATTATTGCAGCCACAGAAGGTCAAAGTAAGCAAAAATCAAATTATACTCACAGACACATGTTGACACTTTTACACAATTTTTTAATTGTAAGACAATCAAAACGTTCTTAAATTATTAAAAATGATCCCTTATTATTTATTTAACGGTTTTTTTGATTAAAATCAAGTATTTTTTGTGGAGAAACTTTAGTTTTACTTAATAAACTTAACAACTTGTCAAGAACTGTAGTTATAAAATACGAATTTTCTGATTGGTTTACCCAGTTTGGTGAACCAATCAGAGCATTTGTTACAATTAACAGCGGCTTATGTTATTTGTTACGGTACACTGTTAAACTTTCAAGTGATTTTATGAATTTAATTCTATTAATTAATACAAAATTGTAGTTGTGGATAACGCAAATAAATATTTATATATTTTAAAATTAAGTATTATAAGTATACTTTTTAATGTATGAAATAATGTTTTTGCAGCTATTCAACGTTTGTATGAAAACGCTATATTGCACACGTCTTTGGGAGACGTCCATATTAAGCTATTTTTAAAAGATTGCCCGAAATCTGTCGAAAACTTCTGTGTTCATAGTAAAAATGGATATTATAATGGACACATTTTCCATAGAATTATCAAAGGTTTTATGATTCAAACTGGAGACCCGACAGGTGAATTTTAATATGAGATTGTATTAAAATAACACTATTAAGTTATTGTTTTTAATACAGGAAATGGTACAGCCGGTGAAAGTATTTGGGGCGGAGAATTTGAAGATGAATTTTGCCCAAATTTAAGACATGATCGACCGTATACTGTTAGTATGGCGAATGCAGGCCCAAATACGAATGGAAGTCAATTTTTTATAACTTTAACACCAACACCATGGTTGGATAATAAACATACGGTTTTCGGTAGAGTTGTTAAAGGAATGGAAGTAGTTCAAAATATAAGCAATGTTAAAACTAATCCGAAAACCGATAAACCTTATGATGAAATCAGTATTGTTTCTGTTACTGTTCGATAAATCATAAATTTGATTAATATATTGTATTTTTAATTAATGAAATAAATTTAATTTACTATAAGTACTAATCAAAAACTGAGTTAATATTATTAAGTCTAATTTGATCCCTATTAGTTGCTTTAAATAAACTAATTTCTTTGATAATTAACTTTATTAAATATATATTAGCAAGTAATTTAACATGTTTAAACATAAAATAGTTAGAATTTGTGTCTGATTTAAGATATAAAAAGTCTACGCAGTCAAAAGTAATGGACAAGTCCAATACTAGCAACAATCGGATGTTTTTTTTTGTCAATAAAATGTAGTTTTATTAACGAATAGCGATGAAGGTGGTTATGTGAAAGATAAAAGTAAAAAGAATTTGAAAAACAATGAGAAACATGATTGGTTTTAATTGAATTTAATGTTGGCTGTGCGCAAAAATTAATTATTGCTTTCGCCGCTTTGAAAGTGTGCGCACCGTGAATGCGCAAATGTTCACAGTTCTTGGTATTGTGGGACGTCACAACCGATCTACCACCACAACCAATCCGAACGGTGGAACGGTCGTTTCGGAAAACATATGACATCATTAGGAGCCAATGGAAACGCGAGAAAATGACGTCAATGCTAAAAATAGCGAGACTGAGTCACGAGATATATAGTGTATGGCTGTAAACTTTTATTCAAACTACGCTGTGTTGCCGTTGAACCTAGACGTTTTGTGTGCTCTGAAAATCTTCGTGTTTGTATATATATATAATATATATATATATTGATCAAGTCTGAATCATCTTTGTTGTTATTTGTGTACTGTACTACCACCGGAGGGGTGGTCTAAACTTGTTCGCTACTAGTTGGAACACGACCACTTTGGAGTTTAGTTTATTTCGCAACGTGTCAACGCGACAAAGTGACTACGCAGTTTGAATAAACTTATTATCCATGGTTCGCAATTGTGCGCCTAGAATGGAAACTACGTTGTACGACGAGCAGGTTTATCGAATCGGCAACGAGATGAACCACATGAAACGCAATCTAACATTGGACCTGAATTCCGCGAGGAACCAGGCGAAAAAAATGAAATTCAACCCAGGAGTGCATGGGGCGCCAGTGCTGTCGTCGCCCGATCTGAACATGCTCAAACTCGGCTCACCAGAATTGGAGAAACTAATTATCCAAAATGGAATGGTCACCACAACACCCACACCCGGCCTTATGTTATTTCCAAAAACCGTCACCGAAGAACAAGAACTTTACGCACGGGGTTTCGAAGAGGCGCTAAATGTTTTACAAAACGGAGACAGTTCCCAAGGAGGCAAAGTTGAAGTACTCGGCGGAAGCTGTTCAGGTGGTGGAATGACCTACACGAATCTCGACCAAACAAGTGCGACGACAGGTTTCAATTTGCCAAGTGGTTTTTGCGGATTGGAATCCGAGGTGATCGTGAAAGATGAACCACAAACAGTACCAAGTTTGGGCAACACACCCCCGATGTCACCCATCGATATGGAGTCACAAGAACGAATAAAGCTGGAGCGAAAACGGCAACGGAACCGCGTCGCCGCCTCCAAGTGCAGACGTAGGAAACTCGAGCGTATTTCGCGATTAGAAGAGAAAGTCAAGATACTCAAAGGCGAAAACACTGAACTTAGTTCGGTCGTAATGAAACTCAAAGAACACGTTTGTCATCTAAAAGAGCAAGTGATGGAGCACGTTGAGGCGGGTTGTCAAATTGTTGTTGCGCCAACGTTTTAGTAATAACATTTCTAGTGATGTGCTCAATTCATTGAACAGTTTTAGAAACACTTGAGTGCACATGCGCACCGTTCAAGGTCAATCCAATTTTCGCCCTGCGTTTTATGAAATCACGCACGTTACAAAATATTGGATCTGTTTCAAATCATGTGCGTTTCGTCTAGTCTTCTTTCCAGCGGCCCACGGAAGGATTTTTATTAAAACGGTGTTAATACAAGCTCAACAAATTCGAACACAAAACGTTGATTTTTGTAAACTTGTGATCATAATTTTGTATGTTGTGACAAACTAAACACACACAAAAAAAAAAAGAGATATCTATTTAAGAGTACATATGTATATTGTAAATTGATGCTTTCTACCGATGCCATTTGCTAAAAGTTTATATTATAATATTTATATACATACAAAATGATAATTATGATTACAAACTCAGGAGTTCTCAAAAACACCCCGTAGTTTTTCAAAAATGTGTGCCTTGCAACAACTACGAAACAGCGGCAAAGTCTTTGTTTGTAGGCTTTGTTGTTGAATATATTATATATTGATTCTAGTTACCTGAGAACCTGATTGTTTTTTTTTTTAATTTTATTTTAATAAAGCGAATCGTCTATTTAATAAGATAAATACTATACATAGGTTTTATATAAATATATATAAATTATATATTATTATTATTAATAATAATGCTTTTTTTTTTGTACATATTGAGAAAAACAAAACGCCAGATATGTGAATGAATAAGTATGTGATTTAGCTTTACTCTATTATAATATTGTATATTTTAAACATAGTTTTATCTAAAGCCTTTTTTACGAATGAGTTTTATTTTTGAAATAAATCATTGATAAGTCAATACATTCTATATTGTTGTTTCAATCATTAAACCCCCATGCATCCCACACCATTTCTATAATTCGAGCGTTAAAAAACTTTTTAAAAACATTAATATATATTACACAACTTCATACTAAAGCACTAATGAATTTTACAATTTCGAGTTATGCACAATTTTATGTGCCAAAGGACATTGCACATGTTTTTTCTTTTTTACAAATTGATTTGAACTTTACACAAACCCAATGACTTTCCCATAACCTTCCCGAGAACTAATTTGGTATATACAAACGCACTCATAAAAAATAATAATAGTTTATAACCATATTAAAAACTATAGAAAAATATGTTTTATGACTCGACTTATGACTTATATAAATTATTACATTATTTAAAACGCGCCAATGAACACTTGCCAAATTAAATATAAAACTAAATTCGCCCAAACTATAACAATTTAAGCTACGCTCAAATAACAATCAAACCCCCTTTAATTTGAGCCCAAACAAGATTTTTATCACGAAATTCAACACAATAGTCAGTTTTTGCATTACTCTATTACATCATCTTTCTCAAACAAAGGATAGCGCTTATGCTACGTTAGTAAGAGCATCATAAGACTAACGCTGAATTCTTACAACAAATAGGCTTTAATGTTAAATTTCGTGATAAAAATCATGTTTGGGCTCAAATTAAAGGGCATTTTAAGCTGGGTTTGATTATATTACTTAAGCGAAGCTTAATTTGTGCTGTAACGAATTAACTATAAACGTAATGAATTAATACGTTTATTCTAAGTTCTGGGGATAGATTTAGATCTATTGCTGAGTTTGGGTTTCAGTTTAACTGTTTCTGTTAATTATTGATGATAATTGAAAGTTTTTTTTTTAATATAAGTTGGAAATATAAATAGAATTTTCGTGGACGGTGAAAGGAAACTTAAAACCGTTCCTGTTAGATAAAAATAAGTGTATCCGTAAATTACCACAAGTTTTGATGAATATAATCCGAAATTTGATTAGAGTAATCAACGTAACTTGAGTATTTAATGTTTTTTTTGTTGAACAAACACACAAGTGTGTTTAGATATTAGATAGATATTATAAATTGAGCGTTTCCGAGTTTTATATACACGCGATGATTACCAACCCAGAAAATTTCACAATTTCATAAATGTGTTATCAGTGTATTGACATATATCATACTATACTTAAGTTTTTAAAGATTCTACTAAATAAATTCAAGAAAACAAACAAACATAAATGTTAAGACGTGGTCAAAGTATTAAAACAAATTCAGTAAACGATAATCAAGCAATATTATGGTCAATTTGACCCAGTTACAAAATAAAACAACAAATATTATACCATTTACGGAATCTTTCATTTTTCCTCTTGCGTATTATGCAAAGAGATATGCCCCTACCTATAACAGTATATGTTTATGTTTTTACCGCATGTAGTTTCCCTTGACCGCTATTTGGTGGGGAATTGCGCGGTTTACGGAGCAGAGGACGGATCGGTGTGACTGAAGTAATGAAAGGTACATTTTATAAAACACGTGCGCAGTTTATTTCAAGCGCAATTAAATCATATTGTCTTAGCGATATGTTTCCTCCTAATTATCAAATTTTAACGGAAATCGAATTAATTTTCCTCTCGTATTAAGTTAGAAATTAAAATAATATTTCCTTTGCGTTTAATATAAATATTTCCTACATAAACACTTATTATGTTTATTTTATGATAATAGTGTAGGAGTACTTTTTATTATTGTAAAAAACAAATAAATAAAATTACTTATATTTTCTTAGATAAACTGTAAAATTGTAATTCGTCGCATAAATATGATTATAAATGAATTAAATGTTATAACAATGGTTAATCGACGTGTTGCACAGCACGTATATATATTGTTTATAATAAAATATTCTATCTTTGTCCGTTTAATATTTTTGTTAATGTTTCAAATCAAAATATTGTAATTTGATAGCGAGCACACGTGTTGTTTTCTAGTTATGTGTTTTTCTTTGTTGAAATTCTAAAATGTTCCACTATATATTATCGCGCAAGTTCGATATGCTTAAATAAATATTGCAAATTTCGAAATGAGCCTAATATTGACACAAACTCAATCTGTTGACAAACAAGTCATTATCGGGAATCCTTTTACGACCTATCCCAAATTTCACGTTGAAAACAATTCCTGGTATTAATTAAATAATACCTTAAGGGACAAATCGCAATTGGTTTGTTTACGAACTTAAAATATAATAAGTTGTTTACTTATATATACAATTAATCGCCATATTCCACCTGAATAAACAATTCAACTAATGATCACAAAGAGAGTCTTTCGAGATCAAAAATTGTAAATGATTATAAGTAATTATTAATTAATATTTAGCAACAATTTAATATATTATTTATAACTCAAATTACTAATAGAATTGATTAACTTTAGGTTTTAGTCAATTTATTTAAAAAATTCGGATTTAGCAACAATTTCTTAATTGTTTAAATAAATTGAATAAAAATACAGTGTTTAATATATTTGTGATTAAAACCTAAAGTTAATCAGTTCTATTATTAGTTTGAGTAGTAGAACAAATATAAAACAGTCATTGTCCTCGGAAGGAATTTATTTTATTTTAGATAATTAATAATATTTCGTTGCCCCAATTTGTATAAGAATTAAATAGAAAGAACAAATTTGATATATTTCCGATTACTTAAAATATTGATTACACAATTAATTGATAAGGAAAATTCTATGGAATAGTCTATACCAAGAAAAATTCCGAATAACTTTTTTTTTTTTCTAGAAGTCATATGTTTTGGTAATTTGTAGTAAAACTAATAATTTTATTCGAAATACACATATATAATGCTTTTTTAATATGTCAATCCGTACGTTGATTAGTTATTGCGTTTTAGATTTATAGGACATTGCCTTTGTGGTTTCAAATACAATTCTATTTATGTACCAAAATTACTTATACTACGTTTCATTTAAGTGTGGCTGTTGCAAAAATCAAATATATGTAGAACCCTTTGTGTTGAAATTAGAAGGACAGGGGCGTACTTATTTTAAACTTGTTTATGGGGCACTAGCACTTAAGAGCATCCAACCTAAAGAAGCGTTGAAGCTTTCCCGGTAGAGAATTCAGGTTGAAATTCCCTATAATTCGAGTCAAAACTCTATGTGTTATCTTTCATTTATCATAATGTGAGTTTAATCTATTTGGGTTTTTAATTATTTAATTCTATTTTGTTTTCCTGTTAAACAGTTGACAAGTATAGTTGGTACAATTTATTAAATATAATTTCCCTATGAAAATATAAATAAGAAAAGTAAGAATTACAATAGCAATTTTCTTGTAATTGGTAGACTTTTTGAAGAAATGTTTCAAACAAAAGTTGTGTGAAATATTAATATCTTTCATTTTAATTCTGACTATGTTTACTGTAAGTGCAGCCGTTCCGGAGATATTGCAGAAACCATATAAAATGACTAGAGTAGGCAGGCCTTGTTCCAAAAATAGTTAGATTCGATTCAGGGAAGGTCAAAAGGTGTATTTGCGTTAAAATCTCCAGATCCGAAATATTTTGTGATTACAATACGTACTTATTAGTTCGTATGAGAAAGAAAAAATTCGTGTTTAAGTTCAATTGAAAGGGATTATATAAAATGAAGTAGTTCCATCACTGAATGTTTTGGGAAAGACCCAATTGTAAGGAAAGTGTCAGGGAACTCGTGTGTAACTGGAAAAATGGAAAATAACGCGGTATAGTACTATTGTCCAACAAGTTGCTGAGTGAAATATAGAAACACATCTGTGTATATTTGAATACGCATGCGTATATTACGGGTGTTTCGAAAAGTTACGTTTGACCTACAATTAGAATCTGGCTAGAATCCAATTCGAGTATTTAATATATATATATACATACATACATACATTGTACTGTTTCCTCAGTGTGTGAAACTGAAGCATGCACACATCCTCGAGGATGCGAAACATATATTTTTGATTTATTTCCTCAAGTTTACTAGAAGATAAAATAACGTACTCTCGACCTTCAGGTCCTCTTTCTTTGTTTTAGCGCTGGAATGCCCAAGGTATTTGTGATAAAAATCCCAAAACCAAATAAAGATTGAAACCACTCGTGTCTATACTATAGAGTCTATGGTTTCGAATTGCGAAAGGAGCGTTGTATAGAGTGTGTCGAATTGTTTTTAAAATGTGTTAATTTAAGGCCAAGTTCGTTCCCCGCGAACCACTTTTGATTCTGAGAAGTAGCTCTGGTCATATCTTTAGACCTCTGTGTCATCTGTGGTAGATTTAGAACGAGTAACACCGAATTATAACACGGGTTGTTGGTACCTTCCGATACCTACCTTGCCCCAGCGAATAGTATAGTCGAGAAGTTAGCAACACAAGTGCCGGAAGTGCGCCAAAAGTCCGAAATCCATACTCCACCACCCAGAAATTACTTCTACATTTATATATATATATACATATAAACAAACTCACTGCATATATGCTTCCTTTTATCTGATGATTCAATAGCTAAAAGATTTTTAGAATCGTTGTGAATAAAATTAGAACACCTGGATGGCCAAACAAAACGTTCGCGGCCATATCGCTTAATTGATAGTTAGATTCCGTCATAAACACTATAATTACTAACTAATTGTAGCCGACTTGCTTTATCCAAGTGTCATTGTATGAATATTTAAATAATTTATATTCAAAAATTGTTATTTCTAAATTGTAAACATCGTAAACAGTGGCGTAGCCATTTTCTTGTAACTGGTACACTTTATGAAGAAACTTTTCAAATAAATGTTGTGCAAAATGTTAATATCTTTCATTTTAAATAATGCTATATTTGCTATAAGTGCAGTCGTTTCGGAGATATTACAAAAACTACCAAATATGCTTAGAATTAATATGCACTTCCGGTTTGAATACTTTTTTTCAAAAATAAGAGGTTTTCTTGCGAGCCATATACAAATCTTAACTTTAAAGTTTCACAATTAAATTAAACACACTCTCTCTCTCTCTCTCACACACACACACACGCAGAAAGAGAGAGACGCAATTCCGAAAATAGTCAGACTCGATTCAGGGAAGTTGAAAAGGTGTATTTCCGTTAAAAAATCGATTTCGAAAATGTTCATTATAAATCAAAAATGTAAAGTGCCATAAAGGAACTTCAAGCTCAAGGTGTGTTAGATGAACGTGAACATATGTCATTACATTAATACTTATACATATTAATGAGTGTTGAAGATCAAAGCTAGCGAAATAATGATATCATTTCTTATAGGTGCAAATGCAGTATTATTTTTTACTACTTTCATGTGTGGGAGGCCATCAACAACGTACCATATTTTAATAATAGTAATGTTGTAATATTCAAATGAAATTATTATTTCAAGTACTGCTTCAAAATAAAAAAATGTAAACTAATAAAAATTAAAACAAATTTCCGTTGATGAAAATATAAAAAAGGTTGAAGAAACAATTCAAATATGTTTACTACTAGCACATACATCTGTCATTTAATTGTAAGGGGGTTCAGTGTCGTCGAACTGGGGCGCACAGGAGCACGAGCCCTACCCGCGCGCAATCATTAGCGTTCATTAAAACGAATTAAAAAAAAATTGACGCGAGGGCCGCTACACTTTCGAACAACAAGTCTAGCCATCATAATCGTTAATATATTCAAACAAATACGTATGCAGTTTTGTGACACATATATGGGACACACAGTTGTTTGCATGTTACAATTATGGGACATTTTACTATTTATAATTAATAGGAGTAGCTTCAAACAACTCCGTTTGCACTTCTATGTCCCATATTTATGGCACACGGTTGTGTACGTGTTAAACACAAGCACAGGACATTTGTTGACCTAATTTTAACTATATGGGCTAGTAGCCAAATTTTATTTATCGACTTGTAAAATATATTTCTCATTGGGAACTCCGTTCAAAAAAAAAAAAAAGCATTGAAAAATTCTATTAAAATTTAAATTAATGTTATTTGATGGCCATGCGCACACTGTGTTACTATGGATTATAATATTTTTAATAAAATCTTCAACAAAACCAAGGCTATATTTTATTAGGTCAATGAAGATTCGAATCGAAATAATTATTATTGTTTTAAGCCACGATTAGTTTAAAACTTTAAAACACAAACTGATAATATTTAAGTGCCTTTAAAACGTTTTGTATTTAAAAGATAAGGACCACACAAGAATGCATTTTACAATATTTCGTAATCAAGTTGGTAGCTTGCGTTGCTAGATTTTTAACCACAGCACCGTTTTTTTCCTTCTAATTTGTCCTATTTTTGTATTTACTAGACTAAAATAGTAATGCCAACATTCAAAAATATATATATAATTATGTTGTTTACGATACTTATACATATTTCAAGTACTATGTACCGCCTTGTTGAAATTTGGGTTAAAACTAACCATATATGCATATGGGAACATACATATACGCTAAAAAAAATTACTAGAAAAAAAAGCCAGTCGTTATATTTCGGTTTTATAAACAACTTGTTTGTGCTATAAGGTTTAAAATATGTTTTATGAACTTATTGTATTTCGCTAAAATATGTGTTGAAACAATAAGCTTTGTTAAATAATCTCTTAAATTTTTTTTCATAGTGGGTTTGAATCTATGCCTATTGTGTTTTTTTGGGTTTCTGACTTGGAGAAGTCAACGTCATATGCAAATTTGTCGACAACAGGCCACACCACACACAGAAGTAGTCCGCGAAAGATGCCAGCAAGCGCTCAGAACAGTTTAACATTTGAGAAAACACGCGTGGGTTTACTTTTATTAGCTGCTTCCAGGAAGAGATAGACTTTTTTGGTCGTAAACACAATTGCAAAGTATGCACAGTCTGCAACCATCAACTCTGATATACACAACTTACATTTTGTTAATATGAAAATTATTTTCAGTGGCATTTAAATCCGTGGTCAGAAATACCGAAAAACATCGTTTCTGCCACCCTAATTCATAGAAAACTACCGAAAAAACCGCTTTGTTTTCCCACTGTTGTTTGTTTGTTAAAAAAACAATTTGTTTTTGCTTAAGAGGACAAAACTCTTGAAGAATCAAAAAGGGAAAAGAGATAATGCACTATTTATTGTGCGTAATAACTCGTGCAGATCCTAGGGGCGCTTTGAAGTGCATCCAGTTGTGGCAACACTGACACCCAACAGTAATTGATTGTTCTAAGAACACGTCAATTTTGGGAGCCGTGCCAAAATCTGTTAATGCGAAACAACGATTCGTTGCTCCAAACTGGCTACTCGCTACTGCTTTTAGTTTGACATCAAACTTGCGCTAATTGAATTTACAACGTTATCAACAACAGGATCCAAATAACGGCTACACTAAACCATATTTAATAAAACCTAATTTTTTTAATTAAGGAATTATTTAAGCTTCACATACAATGCATTTTTAAATCCAGAATCAAGTTTCATTAAATTTAAACCCAAACTCGACTTTTTATCACAATTTTAGTCAATCATAACCCAGAGTAATCATTAACCCATCTGGGATAAGCTTAACCCGTATGAGTAAACCCGTGGATGATCAGAGTTAAATCTAGTGATACAAACTCGTGTTTGGGCTCAAATTAAAGGGAATTTTACAGTGATTTTAATTATGATGTATGTACAATTGCACTTAATCCCGTTTTCAATTTAAGTTATTACGAATTATTTCTTATTTGTCAGTAAATAATATTTGTTTAGTATAACTATTAGTTATTTTGCTGTACCACAACTGCAAATGTAGGTTGGGCCGCCAGAAAAAAGTTGTATGGGTAACAATTTGAGATGGGTTTTATATAATTTGTTACACACCCATCTAGTTCTGGATTTTACCGTATAGGGAGGCGGGAGAGACGACCTGGTCGCGGATCAAGGTCAAAACTATAAAAATCAAAATACATCAATCAAATTAACTAAAGATTGTTCGGGAATGCTGGTAGGCGGTTGTATGTAGTTATTATTAATGCATCGTAAATATGTTTAATTGTTCCCACAAAGAAAAACATATTAAGATAACAAAAATGTCTATCATAGAAAATGGTAGCATTTGGCGGTAGATTTGTAAGGCGGTATAGGAGAAATGATAATTATAAAAGTGTAATTAGAAATGATTGAAGGGTAAAATTATTCATAATCTAATATTGCAAGGGTAGTCACAAGTCGATTTCGTCGTCTGGATGGCAAATTTTTCGGGCCAGACGTACATTATAGATTATCTTGAGGTAGGATTGTTCCGGGTAGGGACATTTTAGTGCCCTACACATCGACGGCGATGGCGGGCGACGTGGGGATTATCAACCCTGGTGGACAGTCCCCTTCTTCAATATTTTTTCTTGTATTTAATTCGGAAACGTTACTAAACCCCACGCAATTCAAAATGGAGGGTAAACAGTATACATTTAACAACAGTAGCACACGATACATACATACATACATATGTGGTTTGTATTATTATAATGCAAAATTTAAACGAAGAGAAAGTGGGCTATGCGGATCTTATGGGCTTGGTACCAACCGATTACGACCATTGATTAGTGCTCGATTCCAAGAATTTCATTCCACAACATTTATAATCTTGGAATAATGATATTGCTACTAAGTGATTTTTAACGTTTTTATTTTTCATTCATTGCACTGACGGTTAAGCAATTTAATACGGTAGACAAGACAAATTATGATTTTGCAACAACATATTATGAAATTAGTAAAAGTAGCTAACCCTTTCATGCCTAAGGTGAGGTTGAAACGCCTTTCAGAAATAGTGGTCCCAACTCACAGATCTTACAATATTGATAATTCTTTTAGCATGTAAGTGTGTCTAGCATTTAAAATTAGGAAAATTAGCCTTTAGTGGTCTAGAAATGTGTCTTGTCCGGGCGTCGCAGTGGAAACGAATTGTGCCAAGTTTCTCACGATTAAAAAATCACTTTTACTTTCTTAAACAAAGCATTACAACCGCAGAAAGTTAATCTATGTATATTGAACATTATCAACAGAAGCGATGATTTTGTGCCGGTTTTTATACGGAATATAATAAATATAATTATGGTTTTATTTCATTTATTACGTTTATATTTTATGTAGTATATGTATATAGTTGATTTTATTTAAACTGATGCCTACTCATATTAGAAAGTCTAGAGCAGATTATAGTATGTATTTTTTGCGCAAGACCTTCAATATTTTGTGTTTTACAATTGAGCAAAAGTGCATACACGCTTAGCCAGTTGCTAGATTGATTAATCACAAACCTATTTCGAATGTTTTGAGCCTTGTTACGCAATACACACGTTTATATACATAGCTGATGAAATTCATTTGGGATGCTAGCCAATATTTCGGACATACATACATTTGTTTGTGTTGATTGTTTAATTTATTTATAATTTTTTATTCGTTTCTATGAAATGACAAAAACGAACGTAAGTCTCACTCCCGGGGACATAGTATGTATAATCTGTAGCGTTCTGTAGCGTTTCAAATCTAATTGCAGCGACGATGTAGTATGGACAATTTGAAACCAGATCGAATATGGTACATACAAGAGAGGGGTCGCGCAATTGCGAATTCACTGTTCTATATTGGGGGGTGGGAAGCGACCCTAACGGACTAGTTAGCGACATGGGGGCGACTATGTGCATTGTGGGTGTACTTTGGGCTGCAGAGGGGGGACGTGGCCCCTTTTTGGTGTCGCGTGCGCCGTCCTACATTCATTGCCATGGTCAGTGGAGCGGCAATGATACCATAAGTACACTCATAGTAAAAATTCAGCTAAAACATATAGTATATATACATATATATCAGATTTTTCTTAGATTGTATAATAAATATTTAACTCTTTCATGGTGTGGGCGTTGTGTCAAACTATAATTTGTATGTTTTAAAATACTTTTAAGCATAAAAATGTTTATATGAAATATATTTGATTTGATTAATGTACTATTTAATTTTTTTTCGTTTTTTTTCGATATGAATAGAGATTTGTTTGGGTTAAAAATTAAGAGACTCACGCAGGGTAATAACGAAATTTAGTTGGATAAAAATTCAGATATGGACGCCCGGCGACGCTTTGGTGGCGTCGTTATTCCCTAGGGCGCCGGAGCGCCGCCGGACAGCTGCCGGCCCCATATACATTAGTTACCTTTACAGCACAACGCACAGGCCCGTATTCATATGAAATTGTAATTTTTAACTCGACAATACCATCAATAAACATCAAATATAAACCACGCCAGGTATCAGATCAACTTTAATCATTTATATATTTAAATATATAACATTTTAAATAATAAAATATGATTAATAATCTAATATTATAAAAAACTTTCTTACAAGATTAATAATGAATGAAGAGATCAACCTGAGTACTAATAAGTGTAACATATTTAGATGTCTTCTTATACAATAAATCATAATAACTCTTTTTTGTTTTTAAATCTTTATCTTTAATCGTAAACCGTGTTTAATTTACGAATAAGGGTTTATTGTGACAGTTATTAATAATAGAACGAAAACGGGAATTTTAAAAATAACTTTTAAATATAAATTACAAACCAAAAGGTTTTAGCATAAAATAAATCATATTCTGATAAGGATCACCGAAAATATAATAACAGACTGTAGAATTAGGCGACGCGATGTTTTTTTCGCGAACCATATGTAGTGTGAGTTCATACATAGGCGTGCAACAAATGTGAGAACATTAAAACGGGGGGTCTAAATGGTACGTGCCGCCCATGTAGTAATGAATTTTTTTTTTACAGACAACTTCGGTTGTCATGTGTTATGAAGCCTTGCTTTGTACTTTTTCAAAGAGATATTTATAATAGGGTCTCTTTAGTCGACTTGAAATATTTAAAGTATGCGGGCATAAAGAGTTTTGATGGCGGCCATCGTTCGATATGGCACTTAAATGTATATTTGAGCACACAGATCGGATGAGTTGCGCGAGGGACACATTAAAACGCCTACACAAGTGCAAATGCACAACTGTAATCGCTTGAAACAAATAAATACTCTTTTTATCGAAAACTATTCCAACTCATTATATATATATGTATATAACCTACACTTACACCTTCTAAGATCACCCACAATCATTGGAGCCAGAGATTATATTTGTCTGAGACCTTATACTTAGTTCAACTAAGTTATCTCAGTAGAAAATCATTCTTAAAACTACAATGGAAATCCTAATTACCATCCAGACAGCTTAGCCAACTGTTTATGCTTACAATTTTTTCCTTATATATAACTGTAACTAGTCTGAACAACGTATAGAAACAAGTCTTGACTTGTTCGCCTAACGTGACGATGGTAAATGCAACAAACACAAACATATCGCTATCTTTCACTAAAGACACGGCATAGTTACTCCGTCACAAATGACGTCGCTGATATTACGCTAAACATGACGTAATTGTAGTTCCGCATACCCGTAACGTGACCAATTACGTCATTATATTGGGATTCGTCGTAATATTTATTTATATTTAGGAACAGATGATTCTTCTAGAATATGTTAATATTTAATAAATAAAATGAGTCATGTTTTGCAAATTTGTGGTTTTGTTTGATAATTATAGATTTCGGACCCCTTAGGACTTTAGGGTTCATTGTAATTTTGTAAATTAATTACCTACATATATATATATATATATACATAGGTTTTTAATTTGTTGTAATTGAATATATGTATTTCCTTGTTCGCTATTTGATTTATTTTAAACAAATATTATCGCTGGATATGTGTCATTTGTTCCGTAAAACTTGTTATCAGAACAAGTCATAAGACTGCTTATCATACAATTGTTTATAGATTAGATTATGTGACGTAGATAGATGCAGAAAAAAGGCGTATTGGTATCAGGTATTGAATAAAATTACAGTCGAATTTCGAACCACAAAAAAAGTTCGAGTTATCAAAAATTCAAGTGATCGAACTAAGAATCAATATCAATTCCATTTTTTCGCAAATCAATTTTTTATTAATTGAGTATATTTTAAGAAATGTTAAACTTTGTAAAATGCTTTAAAAGCTTTTAAAAAAATATTAAATGTTGATTTGACCATAACTGTAGATTACACAAACACGAAATCGTTATACATATTTTGTTCGTGGATTTGTGCAGTTGTGGTAGCAGACCGTAACAGACCAAACACCGAACCAAAAAAATAATGGCTTTTACAATTTGAGAGACGTGACAGGAATCATGTGAGAGTGGATTTTCCGACACTAAAAATTAACATATCCTGTTTTGTTTTGACGCTTCGACTGCATATACCTAGTATAATAATTAAATTAAACATACTTGTTTTTGTTTAGAGAACTAACGACTTGGACTTAGTTTATATTAGCTTAGCTACTTAACGGCGCCAATTTACATTTACAGGAAACCACACAAACATATTTTATCAAAATATTTATTTGTCCTATTTATTCATAGAATTGCGTTTACCAATCATTTATATTGTGGTTTTTGTTGTTACAAATCGCTTTGTACTTTACGCAGCTACATTTTAACTCTACTGTTTAGATACCTACATACATACGCATGTTCCTTGCCGCTCTCACATACATATTGCACCATTTTTCTCTAGCAAAGGATAAAGCTTATGCTATGTTAGTGAAAGCGATAAGGTACGTACATCATATGAATAAACGCGGTAACCCGTAGTAATTTCTGGGATATAAATTTAGGTGGTTTAGGCTTAGTAGGATGAAATTACTTTTAATTTGAGCCCAAACACGACTTGTTATCATTTGTTTAAATAATAACTAATGATATTAATCCCTGGATTTAATGTGTCCGGAGAAAATTAGTGCGAATAGTGATAAAAATCGGGTTTAGAGTCAAATGGTTAGTATTTGTGGTCACAATAGAATCAAATGTTGTGAGTTGTGATAAAAGTTTTTTGTTTTTGTGTTGGAATGATTCACCAATGTTATCGCATCTGATTTTTCGAACTGTATTTAAACGGATTGGCCTTTGACCTTTTATTATGATGACCACGTGTCTAAATTACATTAATACAAACTGTTGTTTTTTGTCTAATAAAATTTGGATGTGTCTAAAGTCTAAATGTCGATTTATTTATCAGCCCAAGTGAAACTCAGGTTGGTTGGACTGTGCGTCGCCAGTTGCAGTTAGACGCCGGGGCGCCTCACGCCGGGCACCGAGAGCGTCGCGGCGCTGGCGTCGGTGCCCGTTTGATTTTTACGTCTAGACGCCTGGCGTCTTTCACTTCTCCTATTTTGTTATAAATTACCTTTCACCAGCGCCTTGCTTCGAAGTTTGTCAGCTACAATTTTTCAACCATTTTATTTTTAAACCAAACATTACTCAGTAATTATTCCAATTTTTTTTTTGTATCTACAAAAAACATTTCTTATCACAAATCGGATCAACGTGAAATCTGGGCGGTTAACGGTAATCTTCTCTGGATTAAACTCGCGGTTTAAACTAATGATAAAAATCGACTTTGGCTTCAAATGAGCTCGAATTTTGACTTTTTCGTAGTTTCGTAAACAAAATGAAATGTGTCAGGTTTATTTATCGAATGGGTGAGTCCATTCGCAACAGGTGGGTTCAGATCATGGTTCGTGTCACTGATCACAATTCACGACCTTGAAAATCGTCACTATTCCAGTGGTACTAGACAACTGATGTACAATTTAAACGAAACTGTGTAGGCGAAATTAATGATTAAATATTAAGATTTTTTATTTTTAAGTTAACCATTGTTTTTGTACCATAACTACTATTTTTTTTTATTTCCTCTCAGAGTATTCAATTATGTTCCTCCTTGACACGAAGATACTTCAAGGTTAAAATCATTATACCGAGATGTTTATGGGCTAAATAAAATTTTTATTTCGTTTTGTTTATAGAAAATATGCAAAGTTTTTTTTATATTAAGTTTGATTTTGTTTAAAACATTTCATATTTTTAAGATGAATTAAATACGCGCTCTGACGTCATTAACGCAGATCTGACACCATTCGAAAAATATTTCTCATTTCTAGTGTTCTCAGAATCTACTATAGTATTTACAAAAAATATTTATACTTTTTTTGTATTTGTATGAATCATTTCATTCATAAGACCATTCGAGTTTTTTGGAATTATTTATTGATGGCGCAAAGTTTATAAGTAGACATTCGCTGAAATTTTATTGTTTTTCTATTTAAATGCATTATTAAATAAGTTTTATAACTATTTGAATAATCTGTGCCAATTATTAGACAAAAATACTGAAAGTTTTCATTGTTGATTGTCCCAAAAATGTTGAACTTTGGGTGTTAATTGATTTGATTTATTTTTTGATAAATTTAATGGTTAATACTAAGTAACAACGCAGTATTTATATAAAATTAAATATTCGTGTATTTGTCCTTGTTTTATAAAAACTCTAATCAAAGATTTGCAGTGCTGGCCTTGGTGAAAATGGCAACAATAAAGTGCTATTATGTTCAAACAAACTAACTATACAAAACATGTGCAAAATAGCAAAATATCTCGCGATTTTATTGTTCTAAAACAATTAGAATTCCCATTTTGGTGATCACGACCGTTTTTGCACGTGTGCAAACTATTTACTACTTTTTTCAACAATAAATTGCAAAATAAACAGAATGCTTTGTTTCATGTACAAACAATAACTATTGTTATCACATTTACGCGTTCCAATAACAAAAATCGCGGCTATTAAGGCTTTAATCATACGGGCACCTCATCAAATACATTCCTAACAATAATAAGTAGAGAAAAATGCACTGAAATAATTAATATATACATTTATAATACAATTACGCTTTAAGACTTTCCTAAGTAATTATTACGATTACAATTAGAGTAATTAAGTTAATCTAGTAATGATTACCGCGTTTAAATAAGTGACCAATGAGCGTGTTGGAAAACTGAGCGTATCACTTTGTAAGTAAGTGTTACCAACTGTATGGTATAGAATACAATAGAATCTTTGTTTCGTCACAAGAATGACGGGAACCTTTAATAATTCGTATCTTTAAATATATATATATATATATATATATAAAATTGTAGACGATAACATTAAGATCAAATGTGTAATATTACAAGAAGTTTGTAATAAAAAATTGTAAATATGATTTTAAAACAATTATCAACAATTAAATATTAATTATAATATAAACAAATTTGTTTATGAGTAATACTGACTCATATTTTGAATGTGGTTTAAATGTTATCGTATATATATATATGTAGTATGTAATATGTATGTATATATATTTGGCGTCTGAAGTTAGATGTTTTTTTAATGATTTCCGAGTAATTTAAAATGGCAGCGGCACAAACAACGCTTAGTGCATTTTATAATAAATATAGGATGTTTATGGTATAGTCTAGTCACGATTATAAATGAAAAAAAATCATTAACAAAAGGTATTATTTTCTTAATTACTGTCGGTAGCTATATTCACTTATAAACTGACATCATTTATGGAGAAAAACACTCAAATGAAACCAAATTTACCTCAATTAATCTATAAATCTGTAAGGCTGTATACGAAAAAACGTTAAATTTCACACAACAATTTACTGAGCACGTAATTAAATAACTAGATGTTTTTATGTGTTCCGGCATTCCATAAGTCTATATAAATGCTTTTTTCGAATATGCAATTATGCACGTGTGCACTGAAATATTTTGTTCACTGACTCACGTGTATATTGCTAACATTGTATGTATATATATATATAATATATATATATATATATATATATATATAGTTTATATGTAAACACTTTTTTATGCAAACATATTAATACCTACATATTGTTTTTGAACACCTGTTTAAAAACAGGAATTTTCATTTAAATGATTGCAACAATTAACAATTGAAACACAATTTTGCAACCCTTATTAAACCATTAATGTATGTTAGTGCAATAATGAGCTAAATTAATAGTATTATATAAATAATTTAGGCCAAGGTCTATCTCTCAGTGAATACTCTGACATAATAGCAAAATTAATTAAATACATTTGTAGTTTACTTAAATTAATTACTCGTCGACGTGAAATAGTAATTAAAAGTCAGTTTAGAACTAGGCTCATCGGAAGCCTCACCCACACTAGGGCCACTGTTAAATATTATGTGACGTCACACGTCTTCTGCGCACTAATCATTATAGAATTTGATGATTATACTATAATTATTATAGAATAAAGTTAGTTTTCGTGTTATAGATTTTAACCTTCAGTATTTGCGCAAAAATCAAGATAAAAATGTACATATTTAGTAATAATTTAGTGACTTTCCTAGTTGTTATCGTATACTAGCATATTTACTTGAGATAACTGTGTTTGCCACTTATTAATCTAGATAAGGATCGCATACTTAGTATTTTTTTCATTGCGTAGTTTGTATTTGTCCTGTGCAAGTTCCGAAAATACCTACAAATCAATTTTCATTTATAAGTTTATTACTAAGTATCGATTGGGTTCAAATAATTATTATACGATTAAAACCATACATAATTCCGGGAATTTTATAATAAATAAAGAAAACAGTTAAAGGTTTGAGCAATCACCACTAGTAAAATTCGCTCCAGGAAACCAGGAAGCGCTTCCCGCAAAACAAAAAATGTGGGTGGTCTGTAATAAAATTAAATAAATTTAGATATGCGTGTCTTTAAATATTTACTATACGTTGAGAGACTACTATATACTTTGTACACCCCTTAGTAGTAAGTGCGTCGCCAGTACTCCCAAAAGGGGGCCAACAAACGTATCATTATGTATCATATATATGTTAAATCTAAAGTCGACTTACGGCACCATGTTTAGTGGTAACGTACATACATCCTTTAGCCTCATACCCAGATTTATTATCACAAAACAAAAGTACTATAGAGTTTAAAATTTCGATATTTTTAATGAATAAAATAATTATATATTCAATTAATTAGTAATATAGCGCTTTTTAAAGGGCTTATAGGGCCTGAATAGTATAAAACGAATCCGGATATGAAGTGAGTCACCGCGGAAAACGGAATTTCTTTAAAGAATGCATATAGTTCGACAAGTCGGTGCGTGTTCTTATGAGTCACCTGTCCCTAAAGCATTCCTACCTGTACTCCATAGGGGCCTATAGAGTAATATTTGAAAAGATCTTAGTTAGAGAATCATTTCAAATATTATCCAACACTAATTGTTGCAAATATGTGTAGTGCCTAATTAGATAATTCGGTTTTTATTAATGTAATTAAATGATATGATTTCTAAAAGCGAAATATAGATATAAAAACGGCTACAATAAAAGCGGTACAAATGGAATGTGAACATCGGAAATGACGTCACGCCAAGGTTATACCCAAGCTGGTTTGATACCGCTATTTAGCAAACCGCGAATTTTTTTTTTAATTTTTTGTATTTATTTCGACACTTGCATTCAAATCAAACAGATGTATTTTTATTAAATATGTTTAAACATTGATAAGTTATTAATAAATATGTATATATACAATTCGGTATATGTATATACATATATATATATATATATATATATATATATATATATATATATATATATATATATATATATATATATATATATATATATATATATATATATATATATATATATATATATATATATATATATATATATATATATATATATATATATATATATATATATATATATATATATATATATATATATATATATATATATATATATATACATATACGTATGTATATAATGAACCTTATCGATGAGGAAAATAAATATTAACGATCTTTATATATGATTGATTTAGTTGCACAATAAAATGCAGTTTATAATTCATTATTTTCAAACAATTTTATATTATTTGATAAGAATTGTTGACAATAGAGTTTGTATTAGCGTATGTCTATTTTATAAAGTTCTAAACAACATATACTCAACTTTGAAACTAAACTTAATCATTCAATGATGATTTATTCTAACTGGTCTTGTATATAAACAGAATAATACATATAGATTCATTCAAATAAACACAAACTGTTGCCAATATGTTATAAAACATTTAGAAACTATCCCCTACCGCCATCTTCTAACAAATGCCTGAACTAACACCATAGGCGCCGTAAAGAAAAATTTCTAGAGAGTCCCTAACATAGCCTTATACATGCACCTTTTCAACAAATTTAAAGCCCAATTTACAACGCCAACAATGCGTTTTACGTTCATTATAATAACCTAACATAATAATGTGCGAAATCAAACTATATTTATTAAATAATATCCATAACACCCTGGAAAACCCTACAAAAACTGGAGTAACTCATTTAGTGAAAGGGGTTTATGAATATTACCATTATAATTGCGATAATTTCCAAGATCGAGTATGTTTTTTTATCTGTTGATACACATCGCATATTTACTAATTTAATTCCAGGGTTGGGGATGCGGGTATCGAACCCTACAAACCCTGTGTTCTTGGATACGAAATACTCTTAAAAGTACCGTAGAAGTACCTAGTATTCCTGATATTCAAACAATTTTAGTTGATATGCAAGATAAGCCGGCGGCATTTTGTGGTTCGAAGGATTGGATTGGTAGTTTTGAAGTAAGATTTTCGCGCCAAATTCAGTGGTGTAATCAGGGCTTTAAGTATGAAATTTATAGGTGTGCTTAGTTATTGATAAATTATATGATGTCCCTTCAAAAATTATTCATGTTACAAATGGTACTGAATTAAAAAATTACTTGGAACCTCTAGTACAACATTTTGATCAATTTGGGTGTCCTATTATGATGGGGGGCGACCAGGATTGTTCTTCAAAGGGAATTATGGGGTTACATGTTTCAGGGGGCGAAGCCTACTTTTTAATAGTGGTGCGTTTAGAAAGTGGTCATATTAAAGCATTAAAACGTTTTATATTCGTTTTAGGACCCGCATTTTGTTGGAAAACCAAACATAAATCAACTTCACAGTGATTTTTGGGTAAAATGGCAAAATGTACGCGACTTTTCTGACAGTTCATTCTACAATTTCTGCTTACCACAATTACCTTGTACATTATAACATATAGAAATATATATTTGAAGTTAAGAAATATTGATTTTTACTTACAGATATCACACCAGTTTTATTTGTCGATACACTAAAGACTGATATTTATGCCTTTTCTAGCAATCAAATTCTGTTTGTCATTACTTTCAGACGGCGCCATTACAACTTCAGACTTGTTTCGTAAAAACCTGATTGTACGTCTTACTATAAGACCCAATAAGGGTGATATTCGCCGGAAATAAATTTCGATATTTAAAATTATTACCAAATTTGTAACTAGGGGTGTACAAAATATTTCATGGGTCTAGTTATTAAAATTTACTTATACACATTCCTAAAATATAACTAGAATGTTGTATTTCATTACTAGAGTTCTTGTGTGATTAGTTTGAGCTTTTTTTCCCAACCCATATAATAGGATGCGTCAATTTTGATTATGTTTATTATTTATTTATGGACCAAACAGTTACAAAATTAAAACTATTAATCCTTAATGTTTTAATCAGTATTCATTACTAAGCAAACTCCTTGCAACACCCAGTGACTTAAATGTTCGGTGGTCCCTAAATCGGCCTCAAACACCAAACCTTGCCCCATGGCGTCTCTGCGCAAAGAAGTTATATAAACAGGCGTTTTAAATGTGTTTTGCAATTTTAAGCGATGTGCTTCAATTGGTATAACACTCAACACAGGGAGTTCTTCAATCAACACTTTTGGTTTTGATCTTTTGAGGCATTTTTCTTCTAAACTCCATCGCGCTCCTTCTAAGTAGAGCCCATGCACAAAACAACCCTAAAATTTAGGATATTAGGTCCTATTTTTGGAGCATAATAAAATTGTTTGACACAATTATAAATTAGGAAAAAAATAATATTAAAAATACATGGTTATCACTCGTTTTTTTGACTTACCATATCAGGTTTATCAAAAACTGTAGTATAATCCCCATATTCCGTAACACAAGTATAAATAGTTGATTTATCTAAGGGCCAAAAATTATCATGACATGCAATTTGGACTAGTGCCGTTATATATGACTCCGGGACGTGAAGTCCAGACAGCCACATTGTTACTGGATCCCCTAAATAGATCTAACCCCCCAAATAAATTAAGTTTGTAAATAAAATCTGTTGAGGGTACGAAATAAAAATTCAGCCTTGAACAAGAATGTTTTTTCATTTCGACTACTAAAACTAGAGTTGCGAGCTAACCCATGAGAAATACTGTGCTTGTCGACGCTCAAAATGATCCATCCATCCTCCTAAATTCTTACAGGTTGGAGGACACAATTTTCTCCAAGAAGTCGGTAGCATTCCATTAAACAGTGAGTTAGCAACGTTATCCAGGACTGCATCCATACCTATCTCACCAGCTAAGGCTCTTTGGAGCAAACTGAGAGTCTTACTCATGCAGGCCAACAATATATTAAACCGCTCCAACTCTTGTAAAAGTACTATTTTTGTCGGCGACATTTCGTGACGATAGATTTTTTTAACTTCGCGCATATCATGCAAAGGGGGTATTTTTTTCAAGATGTCCGAAGCTAATTGATCAATAAATTCATCTCGGCTTATAGCACCACCACTGTCGCCTATTTTAAAAATAAATATACTTTGTACGAGATCAGAAGCATAAAACATTTCTAAGAGTTCATTTAAATATTTTTCATATATAGGCTGGGCCAGCTGTTGGTATCTTTTTGAAGTGTATGTTATTTCGACAGTTTGCAACACTGGTGTGCTTGACATTGATAAATATGAAATGTCAAACTTTACTACATATCTATCAACTTCAAGTGCGTCAGTGTTGCAAACTGTCGAAATAACATGCACTTTAAAAAAGAAACCTTCAGCTGGCCCACTCTATAAAACGCCGTACAAATTTGAAAATTTCAGGATTGCGAAGCATATATTTGATTTATATTTTCCTAAATTTTCAGCTGAATTAGATTAAAATTGTGGTTACTAGACTAATTTAAAAAAAATTATCTAAATAATAATTAATATTTGCTTTATAACATATGCAAATTTGGGTGAAATGGCTAAACTAAACACAAACCTTTCTTTTCCAACAAATTGATTTTGCAAGCTTGTAATTAATCAAATAAATCCGTTTAATACGAATTAAATTAGTTAAACATTAGTTTTAAGTGACTTACCAGTTTGAGGTTGAAGGTCGATGAGATGTGACCATATTTCCTTCACCGCTTGTGTGTAGTATCCAATTTCTGCATTTGGATGTAATCCGAAGACTTCTGGTGTATTCACTAATGGCAATTGGTCTATCAGTGCTGAAATCCAAAGAGAATGTAGAGGATGATTGGTATATAATGGGTGTAATTTACCAATATACTCCTCCTTTTCACTATTTGGTGGTATAGTGTAATCAACAACATCGTCATGGTAAAAATGAAATGGTTGAAACGTATCAAACAAAAAGTCACCCATATATTCGTTCATATAAGTTGCAACAATTCGTCGATCGAAATTATCTATAACTCTTCCCCCATACATCACCTACCACAAGATTAAAAAACAACAATTGTATTTCATCACGATTCAACCATAATAATCAATGTACCTCTCCAATCAAATACTTCAAACTATTCCATGGCATTCGACTATCCTTAACTGCTAAAGCTTTCGACAAATACGTTTCCAGAATTAGCATGCATACATTAAAATCCGATTCACCAAAATCGTAACAGATATTCCATCCAATCTTATCGTATTTTCTTCGTTCCTGAACTACAGCATGGAAGAAAGCTAGGACGTATATTAATGGACGATATGCAGAATGACGACACGCATCCAAACTTTGGGGTCGTATTTTAAAATAGGTGCTACGCAAGTTTAGTTTAAGCCCATTGGGAGGCTCAGTCACAACTGTAAATTGGAGCGAGAGTTTCGGTATGAAATTGAAGGCATTTTGGGTATCAGTTTGCAGACCTTTTAAAGATCTTTGTAAGATGCCAATTGGGAAATTCGGGGTTGGATCCGTCGTCATCCATAGTCTAAAGTCTGGATGAGGTCTGGATATTTTTTCAAGTGCTTTCTCCAGGATACGTACAAATGAGAGGAGTAAATGGCAGTTTTGGTACATGAGCCAATTTCCACGTCCGGTAGCTGCTTCCAGGAGAGCAAATGCTAGCTGGGAAGTTATAAGATATTATTCAATCTGTTCCATGATGCAAGTGGTACATTTCAAGAAAAGTGTATATATGACGTCACATTTATTCCCAACGCAGATGAGGCCATAAAGCACCTTAATCGCAATGTTGCATCAAATATAACACCACCAAGAGTTGTTATAGTTGTAATACTACAGAATAAAGCTCTTGGGGTGCATCAAACAGGGCTTCAAAATTCAATATTTAAAAGTGTTACTTACAGGTTCTTGTCCTTGTCCCAAAGACAAATGTTTAAACTGGATTCCTAGACCACTACGTTCTGCCAATTTCATAAGATCACTAGTAGGATCTGATCCTGGACTTAGAGTAAAAACAACTGGAGTTGATGGACTACTCTGGTCGAAAATTGTTTCTAAACTATTGAACTCATAAAAAGTTAAAATAACCACCAGTTTATTTTCGCCTTTTCGTAAATAATTACCTAATTACTGGTGGTGTTATGAATTGTTCGCCCATGATCTCTGAAATAAAATTAGTTACAGCCCTGTAAACCCTGTCTACTCGGAAACACCGAATAAACATTAAAATCTGGAAAGGAGTAATTTTGTCCGTGTAACCAGATGGAAAATCCACAGATTCAGGAGCATCTAGGTCATACCACTAAAACCAAATAAATTAGGAAGGGTTAGTATTGAATGTACGATAGTCTTACACTTTGCCATTCATCCACATTTTTCTCAATGTCGTTTGGTAAATTTTCGAACGTTTCGCTAAAGTCTAAAGTCAATTTCATGATGTCTTCCCAACCCTGGAATTACATATTGAAATATTTGACTATAAACATTAAATTGACTCATTGCCTTAGAAGATATCCATTTGACTGGACACTGTTTACTAGACTTGTCCAAACTAACATTTCCTTTGATAAAAAAGTCCAGTTCGACTTGGGAAATTAAATTTTCATCTTGTTGGAGTTTAACCGTCATTTGGAACGAGTACAATAACTTATGTTTTTCAAAAATGCCTATCAATTAGATATAAGTAAACAATTGTAATTTGGACCATTTTCGAATCCGGCAAACCTGTGCATCCATAATCATATACGTTCTTCGTTAACATGTTTATAATATTACGCAACCGGCGTATTAACATCACATCTGGTAATGCCTTTCGTAAAGAGTATGCGAAGACTTCTAAGTAAGAAGTCAACGAGTATTGGTACATGGCGTTAACAGACGCCATGTCTGAAAGAACAAAGAATAATATTGCACCACGTTTAGCGACGGCGCGGTAACCATCGCGGAGAACTTCAATATCTTTTGCAGTTTCAACCGCTAAAGACAATTTATGCATTACCTACATACAAAACACGGTTTAATTTATTTTAGAATTGTTGTTTATATTTAAAAGTTATACTTCAGTAGCTTTTTCTTTTGTGTTTTCCAGAGTAGCTATAAGCTCGGTGTTATCCAACATATTTCCAGTTGAAGTAGATAATTCTCGAAGTAAAGAATCCTCAAGCATTTGCAATAGATTTTTATTAACACTAGTCTCTTCGATGAGACTCTCACGTTGTTCTTCTAAATCAGATCTTTCATTTCTCACCACAACACTTAATAATTGATCTTCTAAACCCTACAAGTATCCAATTTCATTTAAAATGGATTCCTGAATTAGCTTACAAACCAATGTATCTTATACTTACCGACATGGTCACAGTATAATTAATAACAACCGCTTTTGAGTATGCTTGTGGACTAAAATTAGGATTGGAGATTTTCGTTGTTAGATACATCCGGAAATTTGGATCATAATCAACTTCTTTATCTCCAAGGAAGATGAATACCCGTCCACTTACAGCTGCGGATTAACACCATATAATTAATACTAAAGATGCTACACATTTAAAGATCTTACTTTTAATATTCTTCTCCAGAATATTATCAATTACAGGGTCGATGTAGTCGTCAACATCCTGGAATAGAACTGGAAGTCCATACTTGATGGCCATCTCTACGTGTTTCAAGAAATCGCTGTCACTAAAGGACACAACTTTCAAATTGCATTTTTCTTCTTTCTTCTTGATCCAGTGTAACGCTTGTGTTTGTGGATCTATACAGAGTGGAAATCTAGATGCTCTTATGGTTAAAATGCCGTTCTGGACCGATAATTCATCAGGAGGTAAACCTTCTGATGTCCATCTAAATCAGAAGAAAATCGCAATTAAATAATGTATACGTGGTCATTTCTAATAATCCTACTTGCTGATCTCTACGTCCGTAGTCAAATTGTGTTCAATTCTGTATGGTTGGGATAATGGGATTTCCCGCATAATAATATCTTCTTGCCAATCCGTATATATCATATACTTTCGGAACTCATAGTTAAATGCGCCGGTGTAGCTCAAGAACGCTGAAGACAACATACAATTGCCTACTAGCTTCTCTTGCTCCAAATGTAGATTAGCCAGATCATCAGTCCATCTGTCGCGTTCAGATGCTAAACCGGAGATTAAAGTAGCAGCCGCTTGGAGTCGCCGTTGCATAATTTCAGTTTCTTCTTGAAGTTCAGCACGGCGCATCATTGCGGTTTCATATTTCTCATTCAAGACCGCTAGTTCTCCTTCTATTTTAGCGATTTCTTTGTTTAAACGTTCGAGCGTTTTCAATGCAGCGTTGTACTCTTTCTGGAGCGCTTCGACCTTTTCCTTTTTGGGTTTGACTTCGCGATACACTTCGCAATAACCCAGCACGGCTACGACGAATTTCAAAAGACCATAACCAGCTTTACTTACACTTTGCATGTCGTCAAGCTTTTTGGATTTCTAGAATTAATTTTACATCGTATTGTAAAATGGAAGATGTTTATTATTTGCTTTCTAATTGATGGAAAATGGTATTGGTGTGGGATATATATTAGAAAACGAAGTTTACCTTCATGTGTGCTTTCACTGCTTTCTGCTGTGACAACGTTATTAAATCACAATTCATTTCTTGTAACGTTTTCAAGAAATTCGGATCAGCCATTATACCTTTGGCATTTTTCCAATTAATCTCTTTGACGCCACGAATAATAGCAACGCACTCGCAAACTACTTGCACTGCTTCTGGTGGCGTAGCAAATGATCTATATATTTAATTGAGATAATTAAATCATTTCATAAACACATAAATTTAAATTACCGAATCTCAGTAATATCAGCTTTTTCTAATTCTGACAAGGCATTCCTAGCAGCTTCTAAAGCCGGAAGTGCTTCCGCCAAAACCGCTTCAGCTTCAGATTGCTCGATCGCAATAATAACTTTCTGCTCTTCAATCTCAACAGATTTCTCCGAGACAATATTCTTCTTCGTTGTCGCTTGCTCAGTCCCGGCTTGAATCTCCACTAACATCTCTTCGCAATCAGCGGTCGCTTTAGCAACAACAACTTTTTGCTTATCCAGTTGCTCGTTTAGTTTCGCCAACTCAACACTGGCTTCAGCGATTTTCACTAAACCTCCACTCAATCTTTCACACTACAAAGATTCACATTCAAAATTAAGAACAAAGATTAGATATTCAGCAATCTTACTTGTGCAACAATGTATAAATCCTTTTCTTCTAATAGTTTTAGATAGTTCACTATGAAATCTAAGTAATGTTTTGGTGTTACATAGTTCTTTCGTCGAAATTTCGCTAAATAATCAACAGTGAATATTTGTACTGTTTGGTGAACGTGTACGATGTGGTTTATGATTTCGTCTTTGTGAGCATCTGGGATTTTTGGTTTCTAAATGCAAAGAATTGTTAATTCAGTGTTTGGAAAGAAAGCGAAGTAGTTATGTACATCTTTTAGAAATACACTAGCGACAGCAACTAAAGCTTGTAGTGGCCATGGGAACAACCAATCTATACAAGTGTTATTTACAAGACCAGGAAAACTTCTACATCGATTCCTAAGTTCATCGCCTGTGGGAGACATTGCCAGACAAACATGAAGATTATCAGTGCAAGTTGCTAAGAAGTATAACCAGACCGCATCCCTAAAATAAATCAATTTACATCAAAACTCAATCAAGTATTTGAATTTACTTTGTGATTCCATATCCAGCAGCTTGAGCCCCTTTTCGACATTGCCCAACAATAGCATCTTTCTCTTCGTCATTGAACAACGCTGGAATCATACCAATTGTTAAAATATTATTGATAAACTCCAAGAACCCTTCTTCAGCAATCTGAGCCGCGGTGAAGAGGAACACCGTTTTTTTATTGTCAACACCAAGAATATTATACATTTTTTTCATGTCTTCTTTGAAGCTGGTTTCGTTGTAGCCTCGTGAGAGTAGGATTTCAAAGATTTCACAGCCTAACCCATAGTAATTTATCAGTAATTTGAATGACTACTCGCGTTATTAACTATTACCTGCTGTAAAAGCTGCTAAACGTGTCAGACACTGTTTCCCGCTACCACCAACCCCTACAACCATCATATGACCATGGTCCATCCGAATAGTCCGATGAATTCTTGTCAAATGCTCTAAAGCGTCTTCAAACAAGACCAAACTTAACTTTCCTCGGCGTTCGTTATACTCCTCAATGATTTCTTGGAACAAAAAGTATATCGCGTCATAATCCAACATATCTTCATAGTATCGAGGTTCGTCTTCATTTGAAGCATTCCTGTAATCACCAAAGAGCATTGGCAGGCGCATAATGTACTCAAACTCTGTGGGTTCATCTTGGTGCTCCTCATCTTCATCATCATCAGTTATCTCTCCACCTGTTTCCGCTTGCGTTAGTAATTTGGCAGCCATTTCTTGAGTGGCGAGAACTGGATCTTTCTTCTCTTTAGCTCTTGGAACGTTGGGAAAATGCTCTATGATTTCGTTGTAGATGTTAGTTTGCATCAAACCGTGATCCTAAGTTTTCCAAACCAAATAAAATAGTTGTGCTTGATTGTGGCGAGTAGTGTGATAACTTACAACATCGTTAATTAAACGATCACAGATCGTCCGATAAAATTCGTTTCGCCAAACGCGAACAAATTGTTTGACTTCGGTGTAGAAATTTGGATGTGTTTGACATAAACCCGCACATATTCGGGATAGGTCTCTCATATTAAAGATATAATGAAACTTACTTGGAGTTGGTGGTAGTTCTACGATTATTTTCTAAAATTCGAAATTATTTAGTGAAGATTCAATGCTGCAAATACATTTTGCACCGCTAATAGAGTATTTCAAACAAGAGCGTTTATGTATATATGTATTTTTACTTTCTTATACGAATGTATATAAGGAAGTATTGTAATCGGCCATAATAATTTCTAATATAACGTAATAAATTATTATATTTTCTAGAATTTTTAAAATTATGTTTTAATGTGCTTCCTATTTAAACAAAATATACTTACTACGTATAAGAAAGTCCAGTGCAAGACACTGCAGATGTTGTAATAAATAATCGCGCTCTTGTTTGACTTATTGTACTTAAAACCTAAATGATATTAAGTTTAAGCGGAGCAAGCGGACTATAAGATCTTACTTTATACAAATTTAAAGTCATTTGGATCAACGTCTTAGAAATGGTTTGAATCTCTTCGCAAAAGATTTCCAAATGTCCGTCCAGTATCGAATTATAAATATGCAACAAAGTGGAATCAGCCGGAAAGACTAAATTAAATACAGCAAACATCGACATAAACCTAGGATCAACTTCATTTCTTCCCCCGCCAGCTTTTCCCATAGCCGCGAAAAAACCTAAAGAAAATATTGGTTGTTTCAAACCACCCTAAAATTCTTTTCCAAAGAATTAACTCACTTAAATCTTTCAGACTTTTCCAGTTCAAGTCTTTACCCCTGTCATAAAACCCGCCTCTCTCAAACAATAACTTAAGCAACGCGATTGGCTGTTGAGTACCGTAGTCATCGACCTGTGGCATATTTAAGTCATCGATGAAGCAAATTAACTTTTTGCCCACGGGTGGACCGTACACTTCTTTTGTACGTTTCTCAACGGTTGATTCTAAATTACGTTGGACGTCCAACGAAGACGTTCGTGATGAGAAATTAATCATTAAAATAATCTGCAAAGGTAATCGTGGTTATAGTTATAGACCATCTTTAAGAATAATTCTTACATGGGCATCTGGGTTCATTTGTCGAAGAAAATGGTGGGTGATTGCTGTTTTTGATGTTCCGGTCTCTCCTACCAACACAACTGGTCGTTTTACCTAAGGAAGTGAATCATTTGTTTACACATTTGATTAGAATTATTGATAATAGAGCTAGATGAAATCGTACTTAATTTTTAGAAATATATTTAAGAAAACTCAGTTACTTTGTTGTATGGCTAGTGTAGAAATAATTTAGGTTTTACTAATGTGTTGTGCTACCTTGTTTTAATGGAAACTAACATGCAAGATGTACTAATTAATAATGAATTTACCTTGGTAAACCTCCTTTCCCTAAAGCAATACTAAAAAAATGTATATATATATATATATATATATATATATATATATATTTAATTATAAAATATAAAAATAATTAAATTGATTTTGTGTTAAGATATTTTGGGACAAGTATTTGAGCCAAAGATCTTAAAACAAGATAAGCCAGATAAAACTATAACTAACATCATTCATCAGGTTCAAAATCCAAGTAGTCCGAACCGTATCCACTGTAGGCACCAAAATATCTGTGAACTTCAATTCCCGGTTATGAATATAAGGTTCGACCAACCAATCCCAAGCAACCCATACTTTATTCTCAATATCGAGATAATAATCATACAATGTCGGATATCCGAGTGGTAAATGTCCTAAACATGACCAAAAAATTAAAATCTTAGAGTCCAAACTATGGATTTAACTTACGAGCTTCAGCCCGATGGGTTTTGTGGTCTTCTGTGCACATCTTCGTACAAGCTTTCTTCATGAATTCATCGAAGGCCAATCTGGATTCTCCTACCACAGCTGCACCTAAAGAACAGTAAATTGCGACTAAGAAGATTGATTCGATTAGCTCTTCTTCTATTTCGGCTTCAGGATCGATTTCTTCTTCCAAGTTTACAGGGTACATTCCATCCATCATAAAGCAGAGTTGAGTTACCTATAGTTAGTGGAAAAAAGAAATCCAAATCTTAGTTTCTATTCAAATTAATGGAAGTAATATCTAGAAATTTATAAAAAATTAAAACTAATATTTAATGGCAGACTGGTTTGGACAATATTTAAAAAAAAAAGTTCACATACAAATTCATTATAAAAATGTTGGCAACATTGACTTGCCAACCTCTGACGTCACATACAGGCTTTTATCATGAACTGACGGTACCAAATGAAATATTTTAAATAATAATTATTGAAATATATGATGCTTTTCCAAAATTAAATAGCATTCCATGGTTTGTGTATCGCGGCAATACTTACCATATTTAATCCAGTTTGAGGAATAATGCACTTTAGGGGTTGAACTTGTTGGAAGCCAATTTCACCTAATATAATAAAAGCAAGTCCAGTTTCGACGTATTGGGCATAGAGTTTTTTTAGGTATTCTTGTTCTACTGGATTTGGACGAAAACTGATCCAACGTTCCCAATAGGGATCGTGCCCTAAATTCTTTGGGTCTACAAAGACCATTCCAGCGCGCGAAACCGTCGCTGGAGAAGCGTACTGCATATCGCCAACCTATAAAAAATATTTAGCAAAGTTGGTAGTTAAGAAAAAATTTAAAAAATGAAAAGACACTTTATAGTGAGTTTTAAAAGTGAATAAAAACTTGCCTCAAATAATAAGGCACAAGTCGGTTGCAACCTAATCCGTTCTCCATTCGCCAACGTCAATAATTTATTATCATCCATCACCGAATTCATATTTTCAATCCACAATGCATCGATATCACCATCAAACAAAATATATTTCCTATCACTTTTCTCCGAAGGCTTATTGATTTCGCGGAAAATATTCGACAGCAATCCATCGGTCCAGTCTCGCGAAATAGGATCCAAAATCCCGTACAGCTCAATCACAGAACAAGCCTAGTTAAAACCACAAATTATTAACGCACTAAAAATGACGAAACGAAATTATACTTTCGGATTTATCACTATCAATTTTGTAGGAAGTCCAAGGAGAATTTGTGCCTTGACTAAGGCCTGGATTACAACAGTTTTACCACCCCCAGTTGGCCCTACAACCATGGTGGAATGGCGCGTCATCATAGTCTCGTAAAACTGGATTACTTTGTCAATCTGAAAAACTAAATACTCTAGACTTTGAAAAAACCGAATATTGGAGCCGCATACTTGAGTTGGAATTAACTGATAACCTTCTTTCTCTAAAACAGTTTCAACTGCTTTATTAAAGTCGGGATAACCTACTCTGGGGCAGTCTAATCCAGGAAAAAGATCTTGGATTAGATTTAAAAATAAGGGCATATCTTCGTAAACGAATTTCGGGTAATTCATGTCTCTGTATAAATAACACTTTTATTGCATTTGATGTTTTAATCTTTGATTTACATTTACCGTAAAGCTCTCATCAGTACTAAAGTCTCTGAAAGATCAGGTGAAGTTCTTCTTAAAACACCAGCCATTCTCAATACAGACGTCAGTGCTCGTAAGCCCCAGTCGTAATGGTATTGCTTAGAAAGCTGCTCCCTAGCCAATTTATAAAGCACAGTCATCTTCTTTGCTAGAACCTATCAGAAGAAGCATAAAAACGTTGTTCTACATTCCAAACTTTTTAAATAGACCTTCGCTTGTAAGAATCCATCCGAAAACAAAGAAATCAAACAGATCTGTTCCAAATCTGGTACAATACACACAACGGGTCTGAATAAAGCCTTTACAGATTCCGGTAGTTCAGTTCTTCCAGCGTAACCAGGATTCATAGTGATGAAAATACCAACTTTCGGATCTAGATCTATTTCGCAGCCTTCAAACTATATATGCAATCAGATATAAAAACAATTACGGAAAAATCTAGAAGTTCGGATTCCAGTATTATTGACCACTTTGAACTTGATGCATATTCCTATCAAATGGAGTGGCAGAAAAAAGTGATAATTCACTGTGCCAATACAAAAAATATTGCAATATTCAAGTGGTCTGTAATACTGTAGTTTTATCGAATAAAACGTACGGTGAATTGTTTCACTTTGTAAACTAACGCATTTCGTATAGTTTGCAACTGGGTTGAAATAACAGATAACACTGAGATATCAATTCGATTGAATTCATCGAAACAACCCCAAGCCCCACACTGAACTAGTCCAGCTAAGGTCATTCCAATTGCTTTAAAGTCCATGCCTTCGCCGCAATTTGTGACTATGCATAATAAAGCCATTGCTTTCGCTAGATCTTTCGTAGTTTCTGTTTTTCCAGTGCCTGCAGGACCTACAATCGATTACAGTTATAAGATACTCCTGTTTGTTATATTCTTAATCAACCTCACCTGCAGGCGCTCCGCCAAGGTGCATTGTCAAAGCTTGAGTAATTGTTAAATAAATACGATCAGTCAATGGTGTAATGACCAAACGTCCATTAAGACCCATATATTCGTAACCATACTCAAAACTACCAGTACATTGAGTAACATAACAGTTATCCATATCTCGCACCCAATAAAAACGAAGTTGACTTTCCCATTCAAACTCTACAGCATCCGCGATGCTATCTCGCACAAAATCTTTAGACAGACATATTCAACATTCAAAAACCTACTGAAACCAATCTATACGTAGTGTCAAACCTCTCTTACAGCGGAGGGTTTGACACTACATATATATCAAGCGTGTCAGTGTTGCAAATTTTCGAAATAACACACACTTCAAAAAGAAGCCAATAGATGGCCCACCCTATAGTTATTCAACTCACCCTCAATAATATCTCTAGCATGCACATCAATAGTCACAATGGTCCGAAACTTGCTACGATCATTCGGCAACAAATTCTCTCGTACTTTCAAGACCAAATCATCCAATTGTTTGTTTTGTTGAATCAAAAAATCTTTCATAGCTCTGTGGTTTCCTTTCTTGATTTTTTCGAATACGTTTTCCACTTCTGCGGTCCACCAGATTTGATTTCCAGCCAAGCAAATCATTCCCTGATAGTCTAGGATCCAGTCGGTGCGTGGACGACGTGTTTTACCGTAATCGAATACTGCTTTTTTAGTTATGTATCGATTTGTTCGTCGCATTTCGTTTAGAACGTCATTCATCCACTCCTCAACTTTACCTTCTACGTATGCTGGATACCGGTAATCCATAACTTCGCCTTCCCCCGAAATCATCGCCGATGCGACCATTCGTTCGTGACTATCAGGGTGGATTCGTAATGATTTGACGTTGTCAAACATCTATATAGAGTCAAGTTTTGATATGACATGAAGTTGTAAATTAGATTTAGATTGCGACATCACCTTAACCATATGTTCTTGGACGCAATTCGGATCACTGCTTCCTAATATTGATAGAAGTTCGTCAGTGGAAATGAAATAAAATCTAGGGAATCTACGACGTTTCGAGTCTAAGTAATCATTTAGGGATTTTTGACAGCGTTCTAAACCAAAACCTAAACCTTGAAACTCAGCTAGGCGTCCTGAAGCCAAGCAACATTCTAGACAATTTGGACGTTTTGCAGTTTCTAGCATAATCTAAAATTATGATCGATTAACAACTAATCAACAATATTCAATTTACTCGAGAAGAACCTTTCGAAATGCTTTATCGATATCATCAAATTTCTTCGCCTCTTCTGGCAGTTGAGTTCGAATATCACCTCCAACGAAAATTCCTTCCAAATAAATCCATTTTCGTTGAGTAGCTTTCCATTCATCTATAACTTCATTTATAGTAGCTAACGAGCGTTCCCATTTCTGGACTTGGCCCAAAAAGGGACCAATAAACCTAGAAGTATTCTTAATTAATCTTTTACCAAATAAATGAAGTAGAAATGACGTACTGAGAACCCGACATGCTCATAAGGTTCATGGAATTGTCTTCTAAAACTTGAACAACCTCATCCGTTGCCCCTAAGATAAAACCGCGTTCTTCAGGCCCCAAATAGTGTTTGTGAACAGTAAACGCCATCACACTCCAAGTGTCTATAATTTCTTTGACTCCTTTCTCAATCTGCAGCTCTTTAATAGCATTATTGATAATCTCCTCCGCCAAATCTTGGAATCGATGAAGCTCCATGGCAAACATGTTCTCCAAGGTGAAACGATCCGGGGACATATCGAATTCAATTCCAGTTTTGGACATCAATTCTCTCCAATGTCGTTCCCGCATAGCTTCATTTTTTAAAGCTACCATCAATGGCACAACATTTTTAAACTGTTTCATTTTAAGATCTAACACTTGCCCGACCGGCATTACTCGCATAACTTTTGGAAGCTTGCGAAAATCTTTCATGTAATTCTCGATTCCATCGACAAGAGCTTGCGGATTCAAGTTGGTCCATAAAGTTTTTGACCAAATATCTCTGGCATCGTTTTGCGCTTTGTACAACTTGTACAAAACAATCAGATTCGTGTAGTCAGTTTTAGTTCGAAGAAACTCAGAGTAGTCTGCAAGGGGAACATCGAATAGTAGTTCGCTAGCTTGTAACTCGAGTCGTCGGCGGTTCATTTGATCAAATAATGGTTCGTATTCTTCCATGAGAATTTCCCCGTGGTCCAAATCTTCTTCAACGGCCCCAGGTCCTTCTTCATCGTATTTTCGAACGAATTCATTCAAAATGTCCATAAAATCGGCAATTTCGGTTAGTGTCATCTGTGCAAAGCGACCTTTGGTTGCTTCCAGAAGTTGTCCTCTATAAATTGCGGAAAGGTACAAAGCTTTCCAAGCCTTTTCCAGTTCGAAGGCTAGCAATTCATTTTCAGGATTCACCTAAGAGAGTCATGTTCAGATATATGTAGATTTAGGATAAAATTAAAGACCTACTGGAAGATTATGATTTCGAATTGTGTGGAAAGTTTCTTGAAAATCAGCGTATAAAATTTCTGCATTTACGGACATACGTAAAATCTGAGAAATCGTTGTCATGACTAATTTGAAAGCTTCCAAATCACGAACATTTAGATCCATTTTTTGTTTAAAGTCCTGGAAATATAAGTATAAGATCCACAATTGGTAGTTTTTGTTTGTTTTTATACTTCAATAGTTGCATTTAACTCCATCATTTTTGATTCAGTAGATTCAGTTAATTTCTCTCCTAACATAGTCTTCCATTTTAATGCATGTTCTTTAATCTGGTTCATTAGCGGGCGCTTGTTGACTCTTATGGAACCAACCATACAAAAATCTAATTCGTTGTCTAACTCCAAAGCCAAATCAGCGTAGTAAATTAATTTATGATCATACATTGCTAAAGTTGGTGACTTATCCACAAAATTGTTTAAGGTTTTATGTTTATCTTTTATCCAAAGTTCACCAAATAGTTTCCACCTGAAATAGATTAATTTAACATAGGAACTTAGCAACTGAATGGAGAATAAACCTTTGCAAGTAATGATGCACTGATAGAATCATATTTTGGATTATATTTTGAATCTTTGCAGCACCTTCAATAATCATTTGATTCTGCATGATATCTTCATAAAATGAGAACAGATAATACTCGTCTGCCGAGGGTAGCTTCTGGGGCTTACAGTACCAACAGGTGCCTTTCATCCAACGCGGGAATACCATCAGTCGTTCCAGGAAATCTTTGACACATCGTACGGTGATATTATATATTTCAGTTCCTGTCGGTCTGAGCATGAGATCTGGTTCATGCAGAATAATGTCTACTTGGAATTTTGGTGTTTGGTCGTTCAAACTGTCTGACATCATAGTCAAATTGTCTACAGCCATTTTTGTTAGGTTCACATAAATTATGTTTTCCCAGTATTCGTAGTAGTCAGACATACAAGGTGCTTCACCAAATGTGGTTGTTAACACCATGTCTTCTAGTTTTAGAAGCACCGGGTTAACATTATCGTAAATTTCTTTCATTTTGCTGATGTTTTCTGAACGTTGGCTGTTGATTCCTTCGAAGTAAATCTATCAAAGAACAAACATAAAATAGAATATAAGTACAACCAGGCTGCATTTTACTAATCATGAAAATTTTATGTAAAAGTTTTTCAAAGGTTAGTCAAATATGATATATAAATATTTTGTTTGGTTCTTAGTTCATTTAAATAGTTAATAGTCCACCTTGCAGGGAGGAATATAATTGCTATCCCCACCAAGCATCTCAAAATTAAACAAATTAAATTTGCTCAACGACTCAATCCTCTTCTCCATTCCAAAACTAAAATCTTTAATCTGCTCCACCATTCCTTCCAGCGTCATCAAAATATTAGTACAATTTTGAACGTAATCTATAATACTAGAAGTATTCCACGTGATTCGAAACAATCCAGGTGCTATGTTCCTTTCAGCATGTTGTAGATGAGATCTTAAGAAGTACAACTAAGACACAAACAAACAAATTTAATCACAAGTGCTCAATTTAATGTATGATAAATATACTTCTGGCATTGTTAACTGATCGATGATCCTATTGTAATTTTCTAGCATCGTTTTTATAGCTTCAATATCACGATAAATTCTATTTTTTTGTAATGCTGCATGGATAATCTCTTCTGGAAGCTGGAATGATAGTTTTTCCATCAGGCGCGCTTCGTCGATGACGTTGAAAAGCTCCATGTTGAAATTAACTTCAAAGCGAAGGTTTTGTTCCGGCATTACGGAGTCTCCGATTACTTCAGCCCAAGTAGATTGTTGAGATTGTAGTTTTTCTTGAAGAGATTTAGCTTGGCCTTTCTTGTGGGCTACCCATTTCATTGAAGTAGCAACGGCTGCTAGTTTTGGGACACCTATAACAATTGAAGTTTTCAAATCGAAATAGTAGGTTCACGCCTTTATTTGACAAACTGTATCACCTTTTTTCGTTAGAGTGGGTGTACTGGGTGTCTCCGAATCTTTTTCTGGATTATCAGTTGATCTACCACTTCTAGCCGAAAGAGGCATTCCTAAACAAAGAAGTTATTTAATATTTAAACAAATATACAATTAGATTATAATACCGCCAGTGAAAAGAAGATTTACTACTTTTAAAATATTTCTATTAAATACATTATTAACAACTGGTCGTGCTATTTCTAGCCAACATTTAAACTTGTGTTCCTCATAAGCTTTCAACGTTCGTCCAACAATTAAGTATTGATCAAACGCCTGGTGCTTTTTCTCGCTTCCTTTAAGCTCTTCAACTTTCTGGAATGTAAGCACTGGTTTTTTCAACCGATTAAAAAGCATGCGCGCCCAGAATATTGCACCAGAGTAAGTCGGATGGCCACGGCATAATGGAGGAGCTCTTCTATTCCTCTGAAATGCAGATATATTAAGTATATATTCCCTCTCCGTTCGAAGTAGATTACCATAAAGACATTCTCAATTTGAATGATTTCTTTAATGAAGAAGTCCATTACGCCATCAAATTTATTTTCCAGTTGATTGTGGATAGATTCTCGCGTTTCAATATGCCGAAATTTCAAAAGTATTTCCAGAGCTTGTTCTGATGATCTAGACAATTTAAACAATAGAAAAGTCCAGGAATGGTGCAAGTATAGAATACTAACTTGAGAACTTTAAAACTGGATTCAATAAAGAATTTAGCTTTTTGCTCCAACTTTTTAACTTGTTTCAAAACTTCAGCCATAACTGCGTCCCAATTTTCTTTATATTCTTTATTATAGATATCAAACTCTGCCGTCTGGATTGGAATTACAAGTTCTTCAACTTGCTTCGTAACTATATCGATTTGTTGCGGATCATTGATTACTGATTTGAGTTCAGGACCGAAGATGTTTTCAAAATGGCGCATTATCTAAAAGATTGACATAATAAAACGTTCGAAAATAAGCGTTTAGAGTAACAAAACACACTGTTGCAATTTCATTCAGATCTTTGCAAACATAAGCGATATGATCTGTTTCAGAGAAAAGAATTTCTCGATCGAATTCCCATCGAGCTCCTTTTCCAATTTCTTCAATTTTATCCCGGGTTTCTAGATACGTGTCTTTCCAGGTCCTGAGCATAGTTTCTGCGTCTTTAGTCTTCTCAGCAACCACCAAATATGTTTGGCTAAACAGCGTGCTAATGTTCAATAGTGTAGAAATTTTATAACGCAACAACCAAGCGATTCTGTCCATAAGTGGGACCATTTTCGCGTCGGTGCAGTAGAATCTGGATAAAGCCCATATCATATGGAGACCATCCATTATATGAGGAAGGTATTCGATCATTTGTTTGAAATCTTTTGCGTCCGTTAGGATCTATCATATTTGGACATGAAGCAATTATTAGACTTGTTTAAACAATTTGAGATTTTAGAACTAACGCGTAAATATCGTAAGATGCTGTACAAGAATTTGGTGTTTTCATTCGTTTCTACAAATTGCCGTTGAAGATCTTGTTGGAATAATATAAAACCATTTGAAATTGGACTGCCAGCCGTATCCAGCACCTCCTGGATTCGAATGATGACTGGTTTTTTGAGTTGTTCCACAATGTTGCTCAATGCTACTTGCCGCTCATTCCAGCATTCGTATTCCGCAATCGGTCCAGGTCCAATAGGTTCCTATTGGTAGGACGACATACATTCATCATTTAATTCAAGTATCTATCTTATTATATATCGTTGCGCAATACTATAAGCCACTGGTGCCTTTTCAGAGTGTTTGAAGAAAATACGAATTTCTTCATTAAATTTGAATGTTAAACTGTTATGATTGGATGGTTAAGTGTCCACAACCTCTCCCCCCCCCCACCGCCATCTTACCGTCGTTTGGGTCGTTTCAATAACTTCAGCAATATGTCTCTCCCAAGATATAACCACTTCTTCTAACATTTTAACAGCATCTGGTTGATTAATAATTTCTTCATCCGTAACATCATTATCATACAACTCAGGCATATCCGGTATTTCAATCTGTGTCTCTCCATCCAAATGAGATATACACCTAGGCAGTATAAATCTGTAAATTCGGGGGCTACTGTAACTTGTTAAAATACGGATTACCATTGCACTGTTGTAGTAAACATTTCGATATCTTTACTGAGCATCATTTTCGTCGGCGTTATTTTAGCCAAAGCTTCCTGTGACTTTTGCTTAGCATTTTGTTTAGCATTATACATGGACTGTCTTCTGAACTCTGAAGGTCGTCTTATTTGAACATTTGAGTGTACTAAATCATCACCACCAGCTCCCTTTGAGGTACTTCTGTTTATTCCATCGAATTCCATTGGGATGTTCGGTTCTCGGAAAACGTGCATGATTAATGGTTGTTTTGCCTACAATATACAGAAAATTGACGTCTGCGTTTTGATGAAATTTCAATATTGTGTAATGAATGAATAATTAATTTAGTCTTTTAATAATCTCTCTATCTAAACAATATAAGCCTAATACGTATAAGAAAGATGTTTATGTTTATACTTATTTATTATTTCGCTTAATAAAGTAATTATATGACCTTTGTTAACACTGCTTCTAAAGAATTCAAAAAATTTGAAGTAGTTGTGCCAACCAAAATATATCGTGGCATTTCTAAATCAGCTTCTTCCTTGCTCAACATTTTGGGCACACCGTTTTCTGTCAATCGTAAGAATAAAATAAAACGGGTATTTTTCGGTATTGTATCTGCATCCAATGCACCAAATCCCCCATGCAGCATGGGTGATTTAACGATTTTTTGAACGATTTTCTACCAAAGATACAATTGCGATATAATGAGTATAAGTTCCAGGAATTGGAAAATACTTACTTTAACTGTAATATATTCAGGTTCTGGTTCTGGTTCAGGTTCTGGAACTAATTAGTCAATACCCCTAATAATGTAAATAATTTCATCTAATCTTCAAATTTAACTCACCGATGATCTCTTTCGGTTTCTTTCCTTTCTTCCCCTTTTTACCTTTTTTATCTTTCTTGCTTTTCCCACTGGTTACTATAAAATAAATACCAGAAATAACAAAAATAAAAACTTAGCATTGCTTGACTTTATACCCGTTTTATCTTCAGTAACAGTGGTCACTTCAGATGGTAATTCAGGCGATTCAGTTCCTAGGAGACAAACAATTAATTTTATTCTTAATAGGATATAAAACCTCTTATTATACCTTCTTCTTCTGATGGTATAACTACTTGAACCGTTTTCTGTATGTTTTCATCTTCAGTTTCCACCCCACTTTCATATCCTAATTCATCTTCCGCCTCAGTTTCTTCACCCTCCGATAACGGTTCCATTTGTGCTTCTGGTGTTGATTTACCAGACTTACCCTTTTTACCTTTTTTCCCTTTACTAGATGCTTTGCTTGGCGGAGGACCCCCCTTCTTTCCTTTACCTTTCTTCATCGGAATAATCTCTGGTTCCAATGGTGGTAGTTCTATTGGTACTCTTTCAACTAAAACATGTTTTTAACAGTAAACACCAAACAATACTAACGTTCTCTAATTATACCTAGTTCTTCAACATATATCTCTTCTTCAAACAATCTATCGCAATACGTTTTGTAGACGTGGAATACTTTTTTCTCCAAATCATCTTGCGATTGAGATATTATATCGTCTGAAAGAAGCGTCTGTATTTTATCTTCTAATTCTTCATCGTTTCCAGCCATCATTTCTTCGAAATAAATTTCATCTTCAATCCCCATATACGCCATCGTTCTACCTTTTATCCAGTCTCTTCTATATAAACCCGAAGTCATTTTATCTACAGCAAAATTCAAAATATTATAAATACTTTGTAGATGTTCTTGCAAAAAATTGAGACTAAATGACTGCTTTGAATAAACTAATCGTGTTATTGCAGTAATCTTTTTAATATTTACTAAACAACTCGTGTCTCAATGAAATGTTTCGTAGTGAATTAAGCGATCTGAGTTATTGCTGCATCTATTCTTATTTGAATATATAAATAAAATTAATTCAAAAATAATTCCGTTAATTAGCTTTTAAATTATATTTGTTTTTGATGCGCAAACATCTATTTATAATTTCACAATCGATTTAGTACCACTTAAATATGTAATAAGGATAGTTTTCAATAAAATTTATTGCTAACTTAAATTTTAAACTGGAATTTCTTTACTACCTTTGTAAATGTCAACCACACCTTTCTAAATCACTTGATATTATTACAAATGCAATCTTTATTTGACATTTGTTAATTTTTAATCGTAAACAAGATGTTTCTAGGGCCAGCTGTTTATTCGGCATAGCAACGACAAGGGGGGTGATTTGTACAATTCTAAATAATCAATGCATTACAATTAAATTTCAATCTTTTTCGGTGTATTATTGATTTTATTTTTAATTGTGCGAAACGTAATATTGTTACATTAATTATTTATTTGGGGTTTTATTTCATAGGAGAAAATCTACCCCCAATTAATCATTATATATATATATATATATATATATATATATATATATATATATATATACATATTTAATTATGTAGTTAAAAATTCCACCTATTTTAAGATATATGCATTAATAAATGTTGTTGAAAATTAAATAATATTTAATTATTTTATTTATATAAAAATTCTTATACATTGTACATACAAAAATCAGATATTGGTCCAAACTACATAGAACCTTTTCTGGCAGTGTTTATTTACATATTCCTCAAATTAATAAATCAATTACACTTATGATGGTCTGCGTCGCTAGGTAATCGTTGCACAGAAGATTGAGGTACTAAATAAGAACTAGGGCCATGATAAGAGCTGTATCTTGCGTCATGAGGGGACAAGGTTCCAGTTGGAACAATATCAGAAGAAGAACCTTGTTTATCAGCGACTAAACCAGATAAAACCGCAGATACGTAATTGTTTCGGCCGAAATCATCCCCAGTTAAATGGAATCCTAATGACGGTACAATATCTACTTTGGTGATTTCTTTATACCCAACGTTGTGTCCACTGTAGGATGTATGTGAGTGCCCATTATTGTGATGAGAAAGAGATTCTCCTTTGTAGTTTAACGAAGCACCGTTTTTCGTTTCTTCAATGTTAGCGTTTTGCTGTTTATTTTTATTGTGGTAATTAAAATTATGAATGTTCGTTTCGTGGTAGTTTGGATTTAAGTTTTTAGATTGAGTTTGGAAGTTACTACTTTGGAATCCATTCAGGAAACCTATACCCGGCGTTTGTTGGTTTTGGGAACTGCCGAAAAGGCCTTGATTTTGTAGAATCAATGCTTGATTGTCTGCATTTTGGAATCCTTGACCGGCAAAGGTCGGTGCGCCTTGATTTTGAGTTTGACTCTGGAAATTTTGAATAGTTGGGTATGTACCAGATCCTTCATTGACAATCCGTGCCAAATCATGCGAATTGTATCCTCCAGTATTAAAGGGGTCGTCTTGGCTTAGCTTAACTCCAGAAAAACCAAAGTTTTGTCCATGGTCGAAAAAGAATCCAGGGTTTTCATTTGCTCCGAACCCAGTAAAACCTGAATTTTGTCCAAACGAACTTTGACTGTTTACTTTTTGTTGTGAGTTAAATACAGAAGCTCCATTTTGGTAATTACCAGGCGTAATAAATGCGCCCAGGCCAATCTTTTGAGCTGGAGCTTGTTGTTGATCTGGTTTAAATCTTATATCCAACAATCCTGACCCAAAGTTTTGTAATTTGTCTTGCTCTTGTTTTCTTTGTTGTTCTTCTATTCTTTGTTTCTCTTGAAGCTTTTGATGTTCTTGTATTTTTTGTTGTTCTTGTATTCTTTGTTGTTCTTGTAACCTTTGTTGTTCTTGTAACCTTTGTTGTTCTTGCAACCTTTGTTGCTCTTGCAATCTTTGTTGTTCTTGTAACTTTTGCCGTTCTGCAATAATTTGTTGTTCTCGCAACGCCTGTTGTGCCTTTTGTTGTTCTTCTAACTTTTGTTGTGCTTGTGCCTTCTCTTGTTCTTGTACTTTTTGTTGCTGCGCAATTATCTCTTGCTCTAGTGCGGCTTGCTGTTGTCCTTGATTTGTTAATGACAGTTCGAACTCAGCTTGGAGTTTATCGATAGCTGCAAATGCGTCGTTTTTAGATATTTCAGGAACCACTTTTGGTACTGGTATAGCTAATAACGAATCAATTGCAGGAACAGAAATAGTAGTCTGTTTGATATTTTGCTCCACTACTGGTTTAACAGTATCCTGTTGAGGCGCTACTTGTTGTTGAGTAAATAGAGCTCCATTATCGAACTGTTGAGCAGTTCCTTGAGCGTTTTGAGAATTAAGCTGTTGCGTATTCTGTTGAGTTCCAAATTGTTGGCTCCCAGTAGTATGGATTCCAAATGCTCCCAAACCTTGCTGTGGTTGATTTTGAAGATGTCCATCATGTTGCAATCCACCAGTTTGGTGATAGCCGTGCTGGTGAGCTCCCATATGGTATTCTCCACTATGATGTCCAGCATGTTGGTGAGCACCAAATTGAGGTCCGCTATGATAATGTCCTCCAGTATAGTGAGTACCACTTTGCTGACCAGTAGCTTGATGATTGCCACTATGATATGCTACAGTGTGCTGGTGTCCACTATGCCCATGTTTATGTCCATTTTGATGAGTTCCAACGTTTTGCTGTGATGCTGTATCGTGATAATTATGTCCAGCATGATGGTGAGCACTAAATTGAGGTCCTCCATTATAGTGCCCTCCACTATGATAATGTCCTCCAGTATAGTGAGTACCACCTTGCTGATCAATAGCTTGGTGATTGCCACTATGATATCCTCCAATGTGTTGGTGTTCACTATGTCCATGTTTATGCACAGTTTGATGAGTTCCAACGTTTTGCTGTGATGTATCGTGATAATTATGTCCAGCATCATGTTGACCATGATTGTTGGAATTAGTTAGGGATATTTTTTCTGGACCTTTTTGACCATGAACAACATGCGAAGTCTTCTCACTCTGAGTGATTGTTTTAGTATGTTCTTTTGTAACAGTAACCCCATGACCAATCTGAGACAAAAATATGTTAGGCTTCGAATTGTCTACTATGGACATATTAGATACAGGTGAAGTGAAAAGTGTGTGTTCTTTCGAGAGGAATGGTGTTATAAATAATGCCATTGGATTACGATTAGGCATTAGTTTCGAAATAAAAAGCTGTGGCTTTTGAGTTACTTGTGTGGACAGAAAAGGTTTAGATTGGTTTCGATATCTATTCTGTAAATCTATAGTTTGAGGTGGATTATTTTGAGCAGGACGCGATATAAATAATTGCGAGTTTGGAGTTTGGTTTTGAGTAGTTTGGGGTTTAGTTTGAGATAGAAAAACAGTTCCCTGATTTCCTTTCGGAGCTCCAGATACAAATAAAGGCATAGGGGAATTATTTTGTGAAGGACCTGAGACAAAAACTTGACTTCCCGTATTTTGAGAATTAGAGGGCCTAGTTTGAGATAAGAAAACATTACCTTGGCCTGTCTGTGGAAGTTTAGATTCTAACAAAACTTGTGGAGAGTTGTTTTGTACAGGCCCTGATACAAAAAGTTGATTTTGAGAATTTGGAACATTCGTTTGAGTTGTTTGAGTATTGGTAGGTCTTGTTTGTGATAAGAAAACATTATTTTGACCTCCTTGGGCAGAGTTAGAAACAAATAAAGGTTGGGGTGAATTGTTTTGCGCCGGACCTGATACAAATAATTGGTTTTGAGCTTTTGGAGGTTCGTTTGAGTATTAGTTGGTCTAGTTTGAGATAAGAAAACATTATTTTGACCTCCTTGGGCAGAGTTAGAAACAAATAAAGGTTGGGGTGAATTGTTTTGCGCCGGACCTGATACAAATAATTGGTTTTGAGCTTTTGGAGGGTTCGTTTGAGTATTAGCTGGTCTAGTTTGAGATAAGAAAACATTATTTTGACTTCCTTGTGTGGATCCAGATATAAATAGGGGTTGTGCTAAATTGTTTTGAGCAGGTTGAGAAACAAAAAGTTGTTTTTCACCATTTGAGAGTTCTGTTTGGGCAGTTTGTGTATTTGCTATACTAGTTGGGGATAAAATATTATTTGGGGCTCCTTGTACAGGTTCAGATACATACAATGGCTGAGGTGAGCCTTTTTGAAGAGGATTTGATACAGATGGTACGTTTTGAGCATTATTGGGTTGGGTTTGAGGTATTATAGTTGCAGTTTGATCCACTGTTGATGTGAGTAGTTGATTAGGTGCTTGTGAAATAAAAGCTGGGTTCTTAGATGATGGAATAAGTCCGGGATTTTGTTGTGATACAGAAGTGTTATTTTTAGAAGAATATATAAGCGATGAAGTGTTATTTTGAGTGTTAGGTGTAATGTTTGTGTGTTGGAGCTTTCGATCATGCAAAGAGGCATCAGCATTTTGACCAACCTGCGTTCCTGGAACTCCATAATTTGGATGAGTATTTATTGGCAACGGTTGTATCGTTTGCGTTGCCACAGTTCCAGGAACACCGTACACTGGTAGTAATGGTAAAGGTTGTAATGATTGCGATTGAGCTTCTTCATTTGAAGATGAACTGAATCTAGTCGATAGTGGCGGAGGAATATATTCGAGTGATGGCACAACTATTTCAGATTGTTGTGCTCCAATTGCACCTTGATTAAATTTGTTAGAAGAATCCTCAGATGATTTATACGTAACGCCTATTGTTACAACTGTTTCAGTGGTTGTAGGTATGGTTGGGGTGTAATAAACTTTACTAGTAGTGACTTTTGGAGGTAAATAGTCTTTGAAATTATCCAAAGATCCCTGGATTTGGTTGTCAGCGATGGCTTGTTGTTCTTTTGTATACTCGTATGGATGATGTTTGGGAGCTTCCAACATTTTTTTAATTTCATACATCAATTGGCTGCCTGACGGCATTTTGCCAATCTCTTTGTTTTTATAATAGAAGTTCGGGGATGCTTGGCAATCCACATTTTGCCACCAATCACATGTCAACACAGCTTGGTTGAACAGGGATCCATTGGGACACAAGAAGCTGTTGAAGGCGTTTACAGAACCTGTAGTACAGACTCTAAATACTTGACAGCGAGTTCCTTCATCAGCGTAGTAACCTACAGAATTGTTTTACTTGAGTTTCAGTTTGAAGTAACGAGCGGGGGCTATTTAGACGTTGTTAGAAGCAAAATGATACATTTTAGTTAATATTCCCAGAAATCCAAGGCTCCAGGATTAGTTATAGTATTGTTGCGGTGAAATTATAAAGATTGTAATGGGTATGCATTTTATTAAAAATTAAACTTAGTGCGGCTAATAAAAAAGGTCGTAGATAAAACGGCCCATGCATTGAGTGATTATTATGCTTTTAGTACGGACCTGTCGCAAAACGATATATTTTAGTTCACATTCCTAGAAATTCAAAGCCGCAGGATTTGGTATAGCATTGTTGAGGTGGAATTATAAGGATTTTATTAAAAATTTAATTTAGTGGGTTAATACAAATAAAACGTAGATAAAACGGCCTACGTGTTGATTGGATGACCTGTCGCTTAAGTTGATAAGTTATCTATGAAGGAATATCGTTTTTTTTTGTAATTGAATAACAAATATTATTAATATATAATTATTTGTGAAATCAAGTAAGCAAATAATGATATATTATTATGCTTATTAATTTTAATTAATGTTTATATGATTGAGTTTCTTCATTTTTAAGTAATACATATATTATTTATATTGTTTTTTTTTAATACAATTAGATTCAATATATTTTATATAAATAACAAATGCAAAAGTGATTGTTTATCTTGAAAATGGGGCAATTGGTAAAGAGATGTAAAAGATATCTAAAAATGTTTAATTTTTTTGGTTTTGCCGTTTATTTTAATTGTGATTTATAAAGCAACAGTGTCAGTTAAGCAAGAAAAGCCTAATAGCAGTATTAAAGCGATATACCTGGATGTTTCTCTGCACATGTAAAATCTGTTGTTGGCACACTGTCATAAGTGGGGTAATCCCGATCGGGTTCTCCTGGAACAGACTTCCTGATATCCCAACCGGTACCGTCGTCGTGAGGGTCATAATAGCCATTTTCACCGTGATGGCGATGCGTAACATTCTACAGCGAAATTATTATTATTTCTCACTACTAGGTTGAAATATGTTATTTTGTTGACCATATATTTATAGAAAGTAATTCGTTAGGTGTTACACAATTTTAGAATTGAGAACATAAATTCTAATGCCAATATAATTTGATATTTCATGACAAAAAGTAATTGTTTCCAAATAGAACTGTTCAAACAAAAAAAATAACCCAATTTACAAAAATATATTAGCCTCTATTAACATACCTATTATTTTCTAACAATACACTTTAAAACACAATAATTCAATTGTACTTAAAATTACCTGGTCTTCTTTTGTATCCACTGGTATCCGATCAAAAGTGGTTTGATCGTTTGACCCACTCGGAACTTGCAACGGATTATCCGGTACAATTTTCGGGTAACCAGTCACCGAAGAGTCACCACTTTCTGACGGTAATTGCAACGGATTTTCTGGCTGCTGTTTTGGGTAACCGACGCCATAACTTCCAGTTAAAACGGTTGTTACCAGTAACAAACCTAGTAATACAAATTGTTATAAGTACAACATCGTAAATCTATTTATGGTGGAATAATTTGCATTTATAATTATAATGAGGCTAGTTTTTCTGAAGGTTATTTTTAAAGAATGTTTTTGACCACACGGAAACTCTAATATATGTTATTATTTTCCGCGATTTACAAATGAATTACTATTAATATTTTTATGACGTTCTTATTATTATTATTCTCTTTTCCTCAGGTTTTCTTTATTATTATTATTGCGTGCAGGGTTATAGAGAATGTTCCCTCTTTCGGCGTGTTGTGTGACGGCGTGGCCGATATTTGTCGTGACTAGAGTACCTAGGCTACCCTAACCGAGCTCTGTATTCGTGGATTTTTTTTTTAGTAGACATGAGGAACTGGAGTTCCCGGAGAAACTTGCCGACGTACTGTTCTACCGAAGTAAATTTCAGGTTTTATCCCGGATCTATGAAACGTCTTCAAGATCATATTTTTTTTAATATTTAGCAAGTTGTCCTCAAGCATGCATAAAAAACAAACATGTAGCTATAACGTCGCGATTATGTTAACATATTCATAAACGTTAGTCATGTGTTGTTGGAATTTCCGAAAAATAATAAATACTAAAAACGACATATCAATTTTGATGATTTAACTATTTAGACAAATTTTATTTTGCATTCAAATTTTCCAGTTGTAAAGAATTAAAAGTAAATTTATTACTTTGCTAAATATGGACAACCATTTTTAGCACTCAAACAACACTTAATACATGTTATAAATTAACATTTGATGAGATTATTCACAGAATAAGAATAACATATAAACATTGTATACTGGTATTTCGTAATAACATTTTTATCAGAACAATAAATTATGTCCATCGCATACTATTATGGGCGGCGCCTTAGATAATTATTCCTTATTCAGAATTGATGAAGCAACCTTTAGGAATGTTATAAATCGAATTTGACCAATGCCGAGAATATCATATAAATTTATTAAATTAAAATTTATTTAAATCAATTTTTATATTAGATTTGAATGTCATTATTTAAGTAGACTTATTGCGTAATTTTAAAACCAGTAAAGAGAGAGATAGAGAAAGTAGTTTAAATATATTTTAAGAAGACAGCTTAATGCATTAGATGCTACGCATAATATAACAAAAGGTCAAATATATTTCCAATGCTCAACATGCTTGATAATTGTTTAAATTTAGCATATTATTAAATATTGTGTCATAATAAATATTAATAGTATTTTTTCAATTTATTTATTAATTTTAATTAAATTTTACGAATATTTATTTGTTTAGTTGACGTCCTTGTATTTATTTATTTATTAAACCTACAATCTACCAAAAGATATTAATTCAAACAACCCTTAAATTATTTCTACAAAATAAGATAGCCATGGCGGTTGAGCCTTTATAGAAATGTTAATAATGATTTTCAAATATTTGAAACATTTTGAATAATGTCTTAAGACAAACAAATATACTAAAAAGAAATGCTTTTTAAACAACTCAAATGTATTAAAAAACAGATCTTGGAAATTATATAGAAATGCGTTATTATAAATTGAAGTTTTGCGCCTGTATTTAGACAACTAGGTGTGTTTATTGCGCACCCGTTTGTGACCAAATAATAATGTTGATTTTGTGTCCCACATATGTGACATGCGCTGGGAATAGGTTAAAAATTATAATTTTATCTATACAAAAATATATTAAATTATTGACTATTTACCACTGCTAGAGAAACTTCATTAATTGCCTAAATAACCGCGGTTTATAGTGTTAATCAAATTAAAAATTAATGTAATTTTTCAAAAATAAAATTTTATTTAGTAAAAAATATGTTAACTTACTAAAAATGGTATTCCACATATTACTAACAAATAAATAAAAAAACACAAAAATATCCAGGAATGACGGGTTTCATATAGAACACATCACAATTACAACTGGCAACAGTTTTTGAAAATTTTCGTTTTAAATGTATGCTACGGAAAGCCCCATTGGACGCTATATATATATGTGGGGTAATACCAAAGTCCCCACCCCTGTAATTTACCAACTAGAAGCCGTCTGGTGGCACAAGAAACGAACTAAAAGTCAAGTTTGTTAAACCCAATCAGAAGAATTTCTTTCTCATCTTCGTTTATGCAACTTGCCTGACCTTGAGATCAAAAAACAATATTTCTCTTTCTACAAGAGGCGTAGATTTTTAGAGGCCTACAGGGAATCGAATACCTATTAAAGAAATGCGAAATTCCACAGGGAAACTACTCAAATACTTTTACAGCCCCTTTTCGTTGTATTGTATTTAATACATTTTTTTAAGACCAATCTAAATACTATGATGTCGTAAGACTACATTAGTATTTAAGATGAGTTACTTTCACTATTATAGTAATGTAATACTTCTATTTAGTATAGTATAGTATAGCATAGAATCGATTGTAAACATTGGTAAAACCGTAGACGCCTATACAGAATAATACTTGACCTCTTAAATTAAAATTGATATTTTTCGTAAATAGAATCACCGCAAAATAAAATTGATTGCTCCGAGAAACGATTTATAAGTTAACATAACATATAAATGTAAACAGACAAGGTCACAGTTAAATTTAAATAGTTAGGGATGTCAACGCTTTGGGGGTCATAAAGTCAAGATTCAAATGATAACTCAGCATCAGTAAACAGAAATATTCATAAGTTCCTGGTTTTATTAGTGCTATTTTGTTTTTCATACAGTGATTCTATAATACGCAAATAATCTATGGACACAAAAGAGTAAATTCGTTTTAAGGTCATAGAGCTTATTCTCCACGGCGGTATTTGAATTTTTAAAATTACAGTTGATTTTAGTGCTTTTATTCATATTTATGGTGCGATTCTGAGCTAGTTTTGAAAGGGTTTACACATTTTTAATTGTGATGCAAATCAAATATTTGTGGAATCTATACAAAATATCGAACATAAGTCTTGTTTTTAGCTATGAATTTTTCTTAAATATCTACTCATTATAGAACTACAGGTTTTTTAAAATGTTACTGATTTTGTTTACGGAATTATAGATTTACTCTGAGTTGCAGCATTCGTAGTATTAAAATGTTGTAATTGTAGTAAATATATCAAATGTGTCCGTAGTCAAAAAAACGCGCTCTTATTTCTTGATCAACTCATTCATATAAGTTGATCGAGATCAGTTTTTAATTAACGTGACCAATGCTCATGTTGGAAAACTGAAGTAATCGCTTAGTCAATGTTTTAGAATTTTACTTATCCGCTTTTGAGTTTACAGTGCATATAGAGAGTTAGCGACAGACGTCATGGTCAAAACAGATATTTTCGTTAAGTAATTTCACAGCTGACCTTCAAGAGAAAACAAGAGCTTGGAGACAAGAACTTGGAGACATTCACGAATTGCATGAAAAGGTGATTTTTTTTCAAGGTAAGTAACCCTTCACCTTGAAAGTACTAGCGGCAATATATATATATACATTTTAACAACAAAATTTCTCACGTAAATAAAACACCTGGAGAAGATTGTATAATAAATATTGTTTGAATTCGATCGATAATATCTTGTCAAATAAACGTTGTTTTTGAATAGATTTAACAAAGGTTAAGACTTGTAAGTTAACAGATTTGAAAATTATAAAAAATCGTACATAAATTTGATCTAACCTTTTTACTTTCGTATACACATTTTGATTGCGCGATTTTGTTACAAAAGTGACCAACCGAAAGTGGTATAGTTTACTTGAACCCGTTTTCAGTTTTTGTCGATTTTAATAAAAACCATGAGTTATTTCGAAAATATAGTTACTTAGTAAACGAGAGACAATCGAATTGTTTACATATTTTGTCTGAAAAGATTTTTGAAATAGCTTTCAGTTTAAGCGCTATAAATGTTTGAAATTTAATTTGATTTTATTTAACTGTGTTTCGAAACTAAACTATGTTGAATTAATGTGTTTGTTGATAAACAATTTATTATATTTGTGATTTATGGTCCAATCCGGAGCAAACTTAAAATTCCGTAAAATTTTAGAAACCTCTAGTTCTATAATAAACAATTTTTTAAAAACAAGATTGATGTTTGATATATATTTTATAGATTCCACAAATAATTGATATGCAATTGAATTAAAATATTTTAAACCGTTTTCAAAATTTAACAAATTTCCGTTACAGATCTAAAAACTTGTAACTTTTATTGTATCTAAACTACTCGTATATGAAAGTCCAGTAGAGGACACTCCAGATATTTTAGATATACCTAATTCTAAATTTCGCTAACACAATGTTCGATTTGAAGAATTTCATTCAATATATAAATTTAGCCTTGTCAGAAGACGATAATTATTTTTAGAAATAGATACGTATCTCAAGATGACGTCTATCTAAGTTTGGCGATTCGATTCACGAGGTCAAAGTGGGTCATAGGTCAAATTTGCTTTAATGGTGATTGAAATAGTTGCCGAAATATTTACCTGTGTTTTGATTAAACAATTTATATCTTATGCCCAGTGGCATTTATCTCTGCGTAACGTCTTGTTTTTGTGATATCTAAGAAGAGAAAAAAACAGATTAATTTCATATTGATTCTAAACATCGACATTTATGACGCACTTAGAGTCATTTCATCATTAACCGTAATTAATAATAAATTAGTTAATTTGGAATAAAAACACATTCGAGTTTTGGGTTTCGCCTTTGTCGCTTATAATTTTGTGCTTCGAAATCGAAATTTACTTCCTTATACGAAGTAATAAGTATTGTAATTATGAAAAAAATCGATCTTGAGATTTTAACGGAAATACACCTTTTGACCTTCCCTGAATCGAGTCTGAATGGTATCTGTGTATGTGTGGGTGTATGAAAGAAAGAGAGCTTTGCAGCCTAAACCGTTGAAGGTAAAATTATGATACGGCTGGCAAGAAAACCGACTATTTTTGGAAACAATATTCAAACCGAAAGCTCATGTTTACTTAGTCATTTGGGATTTGACATTTAACATCTTTTGTCACAAATAGATTTGGTGAAAAAGCGTTTTAATCAGTGAAAAACGACTTGTTCTTAATCAAATATTAAAATGATAATCATGTTAGGAAAACGTTGCGTTTTGCATATTAATTTTAAAGTACGAATCAACAAATAAAAAATCTATTTATCAAATTAACATATTTTTTCCACACACATCACACCTTTTCCCAATAAAAAATGTTTGAAAAACTATTGGAGTACGCCTGTTTATTGCGATAATTTTGACATTAAAGATAACTACAAAAAAATACCAAGCGTGACCTTGACATAGTTTGTATCTTCGTTAGTTCGAATCAAAATTAAATCAGTCTGGTGTGTAAAATTGAGTTAGTTATATCTGCTATGGACTTCAAAGTGAGTTTGCTAATTTACTCAAATATGTCAATACGAATTGTATTGTATTAAATTGCTATAAAACATTATTTAGAAAAATTCTTCGATTTATTACGTTTAGAGTTTATTAAATAACGAAATAACTACTGATATCCTAAGGACTATACCTGATTATGAGTTACCGCGACTTAGAGACATTTATAAAAAGAATTGGCCTTATGCGGCTCAAGCATATATACTTGTTGATCAATTAATTAGATGGAAACACCAAAAACCGAATGCGGGTGTTAGATTTACTTGCCCTGAAGGTAATTGGGAAGAAGATGGTACTTTTGTAGCAATACTCACGGTAAGAACTGGTGTTAGCCGTAATTGTGACGATAGTTTGCAAAATTACTTGGTTGTGTAAGTGAGCCGCCCATTTCGCATTTTTCTATTTTTTTAACTATTGTGCAAATCCAAGACGAATTATTATTGCATTTGTTTATTATTGCCAACAATTAATAGCTGCAAGTTTCAAAAATGACGTTTCTTCGTGATAAATTCCAGAAAACTTAAATAGAGTTCACCGAATTTTCCTACAATTAAAAACCGAACCTGTTGTTTAAAATAAGAATCAATTTCGCAAAATTAAACATATATTTACCTCCTATATACACGGTAACAAAAACGATTAGTAGAAATGATGACTGTATAAAAACGGTGACCATATAGGGTAAACTGAGTATAAAGGAGTCTCACTCAAGGAACAGTCCATGGTCTCACTAACAGCTGTCAACGAAGTCGTGTTTACACAATAACAAAATCGTATCTATGAAAGTATGACTATTATAGATAAATATCAATATTTACTATTTTAAAATATAAAACAAGTTCCCAATTAACATATCAAGTTCAATTATACCTTAATATTGCTAAATCTATTGAAAAACAAAGGAATTACACTATGATCCCTAAAGTTTCCCAGTCTATTTTTAGGAATGCACTTATAATATCTATTTTTTTACCCTCGACCAAAAATGTACGCGCTTATCCCAAGCCCTACTCCAAACAAATATAATAGAATGGTCCAAAGGGCCATATATATGCGCAATCCACGAAGACCAAGACGAAGAAATGATGAAAACACTTAGAAAAATTGGCGATATTGAATTTGATATCGAAAGTACGTGTTGGTGGTTACCAAAAGAGCAATCAATAAACTTTTGTATAAAGTATGTTATTTACGAATCAATTTCAATGTTTATAATACGAAATAAATTTATTTTACAGCCCTACAGAAGATATATTAATATCTCCATTGAACTCAAACCATTCGGCCATTTTGGATTCAATATGGCCGCATTCTTTTCCTGGTTCTGACGCGTATCTAGCAAATTTGATTGAAATGAATGGGGGTTTTGGGGTTTTTACTAGACGTAACCAAAAACTGTGTTCTTGGGTAATGATTAATGATTTTGGAGCCTTGGCTATTTTGCAAACTCTAAACGAACACAAACGGAAAGGATTCGCAGCGATGTTAGTGAAATATTTAGCGAAAAATCAAGCAAAATCCGATTTGGATACGATAACATATATTGTGCGGAAAAACCGAATTTCACAACATTTATTTGCGTCTTTAGGCTTTAAGTTGATAAATAATGTTAGATGGGTACAATTCAAACGTAATACATCTAAATTATTTGATTCTTAAATATAATGCACCTTAATGTATCCGCTACTTATCTTACAAATATGTATCGCACATATTTGTTTTATATTGACCTAATTTTATATATATTAAATAATTTTTTATGTAGAAACTTACTTGTTTATAAATAAATGTTAAATATATTCACTTTTACGTATTTAATCCTCTCGAATAATTAAATGAATCCTAAATAATATCTAGCTTATAAAAATATGACATGCGCATTCAAGCAGTGTCCAATACGTCATTCATTTATCTATGTTCACATCATTGTGAAATGACACTTGTGTTACGGGAAAGAAAAAACAAATCGTTGTTAAATGAACCCAAAATAAACATATAAAAACTACTAGTTAAGACGAACACATTTTGATTTAAAACGAAATAAATATAAAGCTTTTTTATGTAAACCATATGTGTCAATAAAGTAGAGCTTTAAATTTAAGATAATAATAATTGTTACTACGTACAATGAGTCATATTTTCTTTGTGCTTCTGAGATGGGTAGTTGAAGTTTAAAAAGTATAAAACATTATAAAAGTGAGGTTAAACATTGTTAAACATGTTTGAAGATCCACAAGAAACAACTTCGGATGTCACTACAATCGTAAACAATCCGAACACAACACAATCGCCAATTGAACAAGAACAGTTTTGTAAATTAATACTTTATTTAGAAATTGGTTATACAAGGTACGTCGCTTACAAAATTAAACTGGTGAACCATATTCGTAAACGATTGTTTTACAGATTACGAGTTTGGGATATAATCATTTTAGTCCCAAACTTGTTGTTTATGATATTTCTTGCTGTCCGATTCAACAGAGCGCGACTGAAGCTCCGGGCAACAAACAGCCCGATTTTTATGACTGTTTATTGTTTGGTTATTGGAAACGCTATCATAAGTTTAATTAGATGTGTGGTGTCGATGTCTGTTAGCGCTGCAACGCCTTTTGGGAGCACGTCCGATAAAGTATTATGGGTGACCGTTCGGTTTTTTTTACTTTCAACCGAAATGAGCGTCGTTATTTTTGGTTTAGCATGCGGTAAGTTTGTTTCGCCTCATTTGTTATATTTCCAATTGCCATTGTGACTCGAGTATCAACTTACTTTGTACTTTTATGATAAACTCACTTAAAGGTGAACGTTTTACCCTAAAAACTGTTTTAAATCATACATGTTTAGTTTTAAATGTAAAACTTCGACATAATACGCCAATTTAGTTTAAACTACAAGTGGCTGAAATGAACTTAACTGATTCTGTATCTGTTTTTTACCAAAAGATCAAGCGTCGATTTAAAAATGAATTGTACACACATGTAAACAAATACAACCTTTTATCGCTAGATAGCGAATTGTTAATTTCGATCACGAATAGTTTGTAAAATAAAATATAAACAATGTCTAGTTAGTTATTAAAACATTCATATAAACAAAAGTGTGTTTGGATATTTTAATAATTACATGGCAATAAGAACAGTTAAAGTGTTTATTTATGGCAATAACTTTGTTTCATTGTCCATATAATGAGTTTAATACAAAATGAAGCAAGTTAAAGTCGATGTTTGTTATAATTTCAGGGCATTTAGACAGCCGCAGTAGTATCCGCCATGTTTTAGTAGGCACTTCATTGATTTCACTAGTGTATACAATCACGCAAGGCGTTTTAGAATTCGTTGTCCCAGACGATAGTTTTCATATACACTCGAAAGATTTTGACCTATACGGCCATGGTGGCATGTTATTTTGGTTTTGTTCATCGTTGATATTCACATGTGTCTATCTACTAATATTTATTCTACCGTGGACAAGATTACGAGAGCGTTTAGCGTTGCCAAGTAAGTGTGTGTCCAATCACTGTATTAACACAAAAGTAACAATTATTTGTGGTTTTACAGCGAAAAGATCATTTTATATCTATGTATTTTTATTGATGTTACTGGATTTGGTCCAGTCGATTGGTGCAGGGTTGCTTAACTATGGCGTGGACGAAGGTTTATGCGTGGTTGATGTAACAACAGGAATCTACTTTACGTTATTAACCCCGTTGGTGTACCACAGTTTTTTGAGTGAATTTTTAGGGTAAGTACTTAAAATACTAGTTTATCTATGTGTAATTCGTTTTAACTACGGTTTTGTTACTCGACATTTGGACAGTTAGTAGGTATATTTTCACCTTTAATAACTAAAGGAGTAGTTTGAATGAAAGTTTGATTTTGAAAAATTGCTATCCCCATGCGGTAATTTAGTTAAGATTAAACAGGGCATAATTTTGGTTATGCACGATTAAAAGTGTTATATGCTAGTTTTCTGTAGTTATAGTCCAAAACATCTGCAGTGTGTTGCACTGGACTTTCTTATACGTATTAGGAATATTTGTTTAGATAGAAATAAACTATTTTAAATATTCAAGAAAATATAACCATTCTAGAAATTATTATGGCCGGACGTGTTTTACTTTTCAAATTAACTTAAAACTTGAGAAAATATTTATATACCTATAATATTTTATATATGTATTTTACTAAGTTTTGAACCGCTTTTTTGCTAGTATTAAAACATTTATAGTTTGCGCTGTTGTCTATTGGATGATATGAAATTAATTTTTACTTATTAATAATGTACCGGTTTGTCATTAAAATAAATAATGAAAGTTTTTAAATTTCCGTGCAAAAGTAGCGATGTTTCTTAAATCTAACCACGTTTGGAGTTTTTTGTTGCATCTCGCACTAATGATAATAAAAAAAAAAACTTTTGAATTAAAATAACATTTACACATTAGCGAGAGAAACTTAAGCCCCGCCACCACGACAAGGTAAACTCCAAGAGGGTTCCGTTCAAAAATCAACTCTATAGCTAGACTTGGATTAAAACATATTTGTACGATTTATGAAAGATTCTATATTGAGATACAAACTTATATTTTGAATGTTAAAATCGTAGTGGAATTAACTATAAGAGATCATTTTGAAACGTACCCCGGCGGGGGCCCTACCTAACTGAAAGATTCCCACCTCCTAACTAACTGAAATATTCCCACCTCCTACCTATTTGAAGATATTCCCACCCCCTACCTATTATTTGAGATACTTATTCTAATTTTTGCTTTTGAGCACGGGGCACACACAATTTTGTGCTCTGCTGTGCATGCATGATGTATATTGTAACATTGGGTACGACACAATGTTACACCTATACGCACATATCTGAAAGAAATTTGGATTAGAAGGCGAACTGCCAATGTGTGCAGTGTGCAAGTCTGCTCACACACTGCGAATACTTTAAAAGATGGACACCCAGTTAACCAGGACTGGGACGTCCGAAAAACGTTAAATCTGAAAGTGTGAAAGTACAGTTAGTTATTGGGGGCCCACCTCGCTCCTGCGGCAGGCCCAGTGTTTCGAGATTTTATTATTATGACCAAACGAGATGGTCGAACCAACCAACAAATCAATCCGGTTCCCAGTGAACCCAGTTCGGCACTTGTGCTAGCACTACTGCACCCTGGTCGTACAGTAGAGAGACTCGTAACCGTTCCAGAGACACCGAGCACCCACTGTACATCGTACAATGTACAGATAGGCTTTCTTGGACGATTCGTCAGTCGGTTGTTTGCAACGCGCCAATATTAACAAGTGCCACCTATCTCATTTAACCGACCGTGTACTTATGACCCTGCCCATGCACGAGCTAATATACCTTTTTACACCGCACCCCAGGCCATCCGTGTCACTGGTAATGATCAGCCTACCGGTATATCCAACCTAAAGGCACATCCGCAACCGCCAGCAGATTTACGCTATACGAACACGTTACTCACTCGAAGCAGGACACAGAAGGAAGCTACGATAGGCGGCATGCCAGTGAACAACAGACCCCCAAGATGAGAGCATATACTTAGTACCTCCAGCACTCGTATCAGATGCTGATCGACGTGTAGTGACGCAGTCAAAAGTACAACAATCGGCTAACATATTGATAAAGTCACACCTAATGATATCAGCGTTAGGTATATGACTTGAATTGTCGCGAACCGCCCACCCCAAAACACCCGAGCCGAATTAATAACCCAACCTGAATGAATGCAAACACCCGAGAATCTATATCACGCGATCATTCTGATATACAACAACGATCTGCTCCCGGAGCAGAACTGCCAGTGTATGTGTGGACAGTACGCGATATCGATACAAAAGGTCTTCATGTTGCTGTTGTTGTCTAGAAGTCCAACGGTGGTTGCTCCAACGATGTCAAGGAGGAATGTGTATTTACAAACGAAACGGAACGAAACGAGAAAGAACTGAAGGAAATACTTGCTCTAACCGTAAGGGCAGGTGCTACCGCATATATTTGAAACCAAAGCGCGTGTTTCAGACATATGCAGACATTTGTTTAATTTAAAAAAGTTAAATGAACCATGGTAAGGTTGAATTGCTTCAACCACCACTTCATCAGGTTCTGCAATTATCAGGGGTGGTTTGGAACAAGTTATTCTCTAAAGTTGAACATTGTTTTTGGGGCATGTGCTATTATATATTAATTTAATTAATTTTAATTAATGGCATTTCATTAAAAAAAAGTTATTGATCAATATGAGTGAATTAATTTATATTTCCCAGTTGCTTAACCATTTCTGAATACCCGTATTCAGAAATTGTTAAAAAAAGATAGAAGAAGAAAAATTACAATAGGTACACCCGAAGACAGTGGATTATCTTTACATTTTGCATCCTATAGAAAATCACTGTCTGATACGCACGAAGTATATTAGAAGTAGAAATGGTACTCACCAAATCCAAATCCAATACTTGATCCTCTCCTATACTACAGCTGAAGTTCTAGTTGCTTCTGCTAGCGATTGATTCATTGATGATTGCACTGGATTTTATTTCGCGATATCATTTATTTTTTATCACTCACAAGCACAATTTTTATTCATGAATTTACGACAATTATTTAAACACTCACTTTTACTATCACAGACTTTTAAACGGAAATGCGAATTTATTTTTAAGAAACTTTCAATAATACTTTATAGGGAATGGCTGATATTTTACGTAGTCATTTCACTAATTGATAAACACTCGCGGAAATATTCAAATAAATTAATCACTTATTTACGAATCGGATGGTACATACATATATATATATTTATAGGCATATAAACAATAATAAAGAAAGAAAGAAATAAACTGGGAAATATAAAAATAGCACATGCGGGATAATAAAAAATCACTTACTTTTTCTGTTCTTAAAGCCCTTTGGTTGTTGTGGATTGGTCGCCCCTAAAACATTGGCAAATACATTAGTAATAATATCTAATAATTAAACAGTGCTTAAAACACCCCAGCGAACTTTATTAATATTTAATTATTAAATGTAGAGCTCAAAATTAACGAAAATAAATAAAAACACTAAATTAATAATCGAATTTTGTAAATGAAGTGCAGGATCTGAGATAGTATTAACAAATTTTTTGCTGTTAACCGTAGGTGCACGTGCCCTATGAAGTATAACTGGCTGATCACGTTCTACCTCGTTCTAGTATTAGCATTATTATACAATTACTGGTTTAAACTGTAAAACACATCTAAAAATCGCAATAAAACCACTGCTAATAGAAGAGCCAAAAGTACACAAAATGTATACAGATTTTAAGCTCAGTAAACAGCCACCCCTGTTTAGCGGTTCAGTGTCTGATTTTGCTGCAACATTTACGAAGAACTATGATTTATTAAACCCGAATTTCGTATATGATTTAAAACACAATTTCCATTTCATAAACATTACACATTGTTTCAACGCGAGTTTAAATTACCTATATTATTTAATCACTACATCAGTGACAGACTTTTAAACGGAAAGAATAAATATTTATTTTAAGTTTAAAGTAGGTATACCTACACATAGTCAACACTTGGTACTAAAATCGCGGCACTTCTTCAAAATAATAATTAAATATATAAATAATTAATAGAAACGCACTTTTAATTGTAGGGAAAAACTCGTTTTGCAAAAGCGCCCACATATGCACGGGGGCCGCAACCGGTACATACAACCTATTTATTGAATTAAAATTTGTGAACCCTTTACTGAATACCTACATTTATCAAGTTACTTATTTCAAAAGAAGTAACAATTATTTAAATAATATTTAATTTTTAATACATTTCTAAAGGAAAATAACAACAATTTAAACTAATATCCAAAATATATAAACCCCGTCCTCCCCCAGCCCACAGAGAAATATATTCATAAGATGGCGACTGAGAAATATAAATAGATACATGGCATAATAATAAAAATTACCTTAAGTCTCTGCTACTTCGAATTTGAGGGACTGCTTTATGAATGACCCGATTGATCCTGCAACAAAAAAAAAAACATGCAAATATTTTAAATAATATTCTATAAATGATTGTGGTTAGTAACGTTGATTAACATTGTTAAAAATCCTAACATGGTCTTTTACAGTATCAGAAATGGTGTAACGTTATTTAAAACATATCTTTAGAAGCATCTTAAAATAGTAGTATTTATATTAATAAAAAAAGTAAAAAATCTTTATTACCTATGGAAGGTTCGCGAAAAACACTATTTTTAAACAATTTAACGCTATTTAAACAACAATTTCTATAGATTTATATGCACTAAACAGACATAAAATGAACTTTTCTGGTCGGCGTCTATCGAAAAACTAGTTGTTCCGGACCAATTTCAACAAGCTTATAACTACGTAATAACTAGTTATAGCAAAATAAATTTCGGATCTATAAGAGTAAACAAGGATAGATACATTTCAGGGTGCAGGTGTCCATTTCTGTGTATTATTTTCTAATATATTTCCATAGATCTTGGGCGTGCAATTTAAATAGCGGCAAGTACACCCGCGATCACCGTATAACATGTAGAAATCAACTATTTTCACTAAAATCTAATTCGAATATCAATATACTGTCTACGTATAAGAAAGTTTAGGGCAATATATTTCAAATGAACTTTTAATCTGACAAAATGTTCCTTAAAATCTCGTTTTTTCGTGTAGTCATAGTATAAGAAAATGAAAATCGTATATGTACATATAATCTATGTATTTGCTGTTGGAACTTCTGTATGTATGTAGATTATACCCAGCGTTTTATGTACATACATGCAACAGATTTAACCGATGTTTATGTTATTTTAAATATGATTTCACTGAATTGTAAAATAATAATTTAGCATAAATAATTTTCTGGTTTCTAGCGTAACTCAACCGAGCATTATGTTTTCATATAAGGCTCAGGTTGACGATACAATGGAAGATGATAACGTTTCATTGCCGCATCAGCAATCTTTCAGTTCATTAAAGACGGATTCAGATTATATATTTCAAAATAATTCCGTTTACGATAGCACACAATTTAGCGGTGGTGCTACGCCTATAAACCCTCTCTATGCGGCTTCATTGCAAAGTCCTGACAGTATCACCGGATACAGTATTACGTCCAGTCAAAGTTTAGAAATAGGAGGCCCCACTCAGGGGTACCAACATAATTTCTCCGTGCAACAACAGTAAATATTTAAACCATGAACAAACAAAAATACTCATGCCAATTTCTAGTGCAATTTTTAGGGTACAACGCGACTGACAAATGTGATTTATTTTAAACAAATGAAAGAATTAAATTGTTTTTATTGTATAAACAAAATGGTTGTTAATGAACGTCATTTATTTTGCGGCTTAGATTTAAGATGGTTTATCTCTTATTATTATCGCAGAGCATATCAAACTTAATCTAACATTTAAAAGAAAAAACGGAAACGAACTGAAGTTAGGCATAGATTAATACAGACTTTCGATCACACTCTTGTCAAATTAATAATAACTTGTGCCTAACTTCAGTTACTTTCGTTCCCCAACTGCGGAACCCAGAATAAATATTGAACTTAATCAATCACACATCGCCAATCAATTGGATAGTGGCTGACGCTGTAAACCATCTTAAAACCGATATTTCTAGTTTGTCCAAATACAAAATTACCAAAGAACATATTTTGACCAAATATTGACTCAAAATCAAAGATTATTATAACGTTACCGTACTTTTGAGTCCCAAATTTGGTCACAAATATTTCTTTTGTCACTAATTTTGTTATTTTATTATAACAGTTATAAAAATATGACGATATATTTCTGTGATTATATATTGTTATTCTTTAGTTTCTAACTGCTTATTATGTTATATTTTATTAGGAAAAGTATATAATAAAATGAATTATTGATATTTTTAACTTCAATAATCCCAAAAAAAAAAAATTATTATAATATTAACTTTAGTAATTAGTGGGTTAGTAGCACTAGTCTGTTGAATTCTAGATTGTAAGTTTTTTTTTTCAGGTATTGTGTAGGAGCTAAGTAAAATTACTTTAGTTAGCAGCGATTTTTATTAGTGGTTGTGTATTTCGATAACCATAATAAAAATTGTATTGTTTAAATATATAAATATATTTTAATTAATAATCAAATTACTTGTTGCTAACGAATTCTCTTCTAGTAGGCATTTTATTTATTAATTTAAACCAAAAACTGCCCAATTATTAAACGAAACCTACTTAGCGCATTTCTTTAAGTCCAATTTTAAATAAAAGTACAAGAAAAACGGCAATTATTGAAATCCTGTAAATATATATATATAAATAAATAATTAAAATTTGGCCAAATCTATTATAAATTTTAAAAAATGCAGGCACATTTAAATAATTATTGTCATATTTATAATAATGAGTGTCATGAAAGAATAACCAATTTACCACTCATTGTAACAATGTAAATAATTGATATTTTTGTGAATCTTTATACCATTTATTTTTTCGATCACCTTTGGTGTGATTTTTCTTATATATATATATTTAGAATAACCCCACTTAAATAAGCCTGTACATTATGTCCGTAAATGATAATATATTTATTCTAGAAAATAAACAATTAACGATCACCATTTTGTTTTAATACCTCAAATACCCAAAAATCATATACTCATTGTCATAAACGGAATATAAATAAGAGAAAAAAGGTTGGCAAGATGTGAATGGGTGATGTGTAATTAGGATTTTCTGCCACCCCATTTGATGGGAATAGGTATGAAGTTATGTATGTATATAAATAGGGTGTTTCATTTATAAAATTATAATTAAGTGGGATATATAGATCAAATTGTTTGAACGAAGCGACTCAAAGAAACAATTTATCGAACAAATAGAACACAATTAAGCTTATTTAAACAACAATATACATATTTGTATGTACATATTTTTTACGTGCTCATTTTTCGTACTAATCTTTACGATGAAGCAAATAATGATAAGATCATTGAACATTGTTCAACGAAATGGTTAAATCTGTGCAATACGATCTATAGATCATAGATCAATAAATTGAAAATGATAACAGTATTTAGTCTAAGCCACGTTTATCTAATACAAATTTGTCTGAGGCGATCGACAAAAACAAATATAAAAAATCGGGATAAAATTGATTATGATTCATCCACAGTATCAGTGTTATCAAAAATCGAAAAACAAGCAATGTTTTGGTTTCCTTAGCAACCACACATGCGTAGTACACAGATCATGTGATCAAAAGTATTATAAGTTGCATAATTATACAGCATATGGGCAGACAGAGTTTATTTTTCATGCATTGCCTCGCATCAAATTGCCGGCAAAATTAATTCGACTGTGTCGTGTGTTGGTTTAGCATTCGTTTTCAAGCTGAGTATATTTTTAAGGTATGTTTTTATACTAATTTTACTAAACTAAAATTAATTACGGGGTTGAATTTTATTTATTTATTTTTTAATAAATATTTAATAGAATTTCACTATCGTTTAAAATTGTTTTTGAACTATTTATTTGTGAAAACGATCGAAATAAAAACACCTTAATATTGAATGATTTATTTAAATAGAATAGATCGTATCGAATTTATTTATAGTTATTATCTGTCGTTTTAATTAAACTAAAACAAAGATTCTAAATGTCATAGGTCAGGATTTGTGCCTTTGGTATCACTGCCAAAGGTATGAGGGGACTGTAAAGAAATTATTTATTTCTATAAACTATTTTGTTGCTGTTTTTTCTGTACAAATTGTTCACTAAGACCTTGGTAATGCGATCTAGGTGTTTTATATTCGCTATTACTTGTTTATAACTAAACTAAGTACATTGTGAATAAATTAATATGATGGTTAAGAATTGTTTACACAGGTACTGACTCTATAAAATCTCAAAATACTCTGAGATTTTATCGCGCAAAGAGTTTCTCAAACTATTAACACATATTCGAAAAAAATGAAACTCATCAATGAATTTATTATATATTTTTTACATTGTTATCTCAATTTTTTACATGTTATTTTCGAATTATCTTTAAAGTATTATTTTTTAAAACAGATATGCTATAAATTGTTTATAGTTAGAATGCACAATATTTTGTCATTTTAAATAACACTGTCAATGTTTAATAAAACAATGAAGAAAAAAAATACAATAAGATAATTATTTACGTGCAGATGTAATTATTTATTGTTAGCATATATAGTTAATTTTTTAAATTTTAATAATAATTTTGTCATTTAGAAAACTCAAAGCGAAATTTGAATAAATGGCAAATCATTTGGAACAGAAATCATCCGAAACTTTCGTAAGTGAACAGAAACGTCCTTGAATTTCATCTTAAATAACAAAATATGCAATTTAAGTCGGATTTATAGATGATTTAATTCCTGTTATCTTATCACGAAATACCTTCGACCAATTTTGCAATAGCTAATGCTCTAAAATCTGTGACAAATTGCATATTTTGTTCTTCAAGCAAATTCTTTAATGATTACATGTACTCATAGTTGACAACATAATTCGATGTAATAAAAATAAGTTGACGTTGCATCCGTTTTGTTGATATTTTAATTCATTTACGCCCTTTAGATTTGCTTTTTTTTTTATTATATATTTACGAATTTAAAACCTTCTATTTAATTTTATATTCAGGTACAAAAAATATATGGAAAATCATGTGAAGTTTTCGAAGATAGTGTAGAATATTTTGCCAGTTGGCCCGTGGGCCAATCGATTTTAAAACACACTGACAAGTGTCTATGGACGCTGGAGAAATGCGCGGAGTGGTCCATTCCAAATCCAACAAAATCACCAAATCGTAAGCGATTTATTTATTACAATTACAACGAATGAATAAGGCCTGCATTATACCACAGCCAGACATGTCTAACAGTCATCTTTGATAGCTTATCTATTTCCAATATATATGTATGTACATATATCCGAAAGGAAAAAAAAACGTCCAATTATATAATGAAACATCACAAATCCTAATAAATAAATTATACAAATGAACTCTGGAATCTTTATATTTTAAAATATGATACGCAATAAATGTCAATTAATAAAAGACGTTAACAGTAGCGTAGATACGATGAAGCCAAGTACTTGAAATCGAAATTAATTGAATCAATCATTTCGGATCATGTAATCTATTTAATATTGGAAAAGTATCATATATTCCAATAAGTATTATTAAAAATATTATATTTAGTACCATTAGTTCATGATAAAAGCCTGTATTTATTTATTTGCAATTGAAATACTTTAAAAATTTCCTAATCAATAAACATCAACAAGCTACAATTTTGATTTATTTTAATAGCAACAGAAACCAATGGTACATTCGGTAAACCAGCACCATTAATCCGACCACTACCATGGCTATTGTTTTTACCGTTATTACTATCGATGCGCGTATTTCGAGCCTGTATAAATTTAGGCGCAATACTGGCAGGCGCCGAAACCATTAAACCTGCTGATATTGTTCGATTCGTGCAGCTACGTCGGCGTAGAGTCCGTGCGCTTAAATTCTTAGGTTTACGCCAGATACGCTATCGTAAAACCAGCTTACAAGCGGACACCGAAGAGAAACCAACTTGGAAACAAGCGATTTATAATAAAGTTACGGGAGCGTTGTGTTTCCGACAAAACTACAGTGAAATTACTGAAAAAATCGTTATAAAAGATGTTACCACCGGTTCTGTAAGTCTACATAGGAGTTTTTTTTTTAGTAAAACCGTGCATTTTATTAATTTTTTTAATTGTAGAAAGACGCTAGCTTAAGTAATGCTAGCGGATCGGATTTGAAGAGGAAATATATTGAGATATTTAAAAGCGATGAACTTGATTGGGAAGACATTGAAGATGATGAAGAAATCTTGAAGAAAATTGATAAACTTGCTGAAAACAATGAAATTAATGATGATCTTGATTTTGTTGTACGTTTTCTAAACAATGATTAAATATATATATATATATATATATATATATATATATATATATATATATATATATATATATATATTTAATTTGAGTCCAAACATCTATTATTTATTTCAACTAGTAATAAGGTTTGATCTACACCACGTCATAATTATAGTATAATTATCTAATACTACAATGATTATTGTGTGTAGTAATGAGTATGTTTACTTAATAGTGTAAGTAATCTACACACACAAATCATTGCAAGGATTACATAATTATAATTAATACTTAATCAAGATATAAGAAGAATGTAGCACAATATTAATTACTCGTATTAAAATTCTTGTTTGGACTCTAATTAATACATTTTTTTATACTGATTGTAACTTAGATATTTACAAAGCTTCTTTATGTTTTTTAAATATTTCTTTAGCTAGCAGAAGAAATATTCATAAAACGAATAGACTTTTCTTTACGTCGTTTTTTATTCTTTTTAAATGTTTCTTTAGCCTGCAGAAGGTAGTGAGTCAGAAGAAGACTCAATGTCCGAACCGGAAGATGAAACAGGTCCAGTTGCTAAAGTTCATGTCTTGCGCCGTCCAAACTCACACAATTCACTCACAAATGAGACAATTGCAGAAGAAAATGAAGACTCTGATTCCTCAACAGTCTCAGCCAATTCAGATGATGAATCTACACAACATACAGTTGACACTGATAAAAGTAAGTGATTTTAATCTGAAAATTAAATTGTCGGTAAACAACCATCAATTATTTAAGATTCTCCAAAAACCAAATCGCCAGTTTCTAATAACAATAAAACTGATCAAAATCTGCACCACACTGATTCAGCGATAACTTCCGATGAATACTACAGTCCACAAAATAGTATATCAGTTACACCGGAACCATCTTCTGATTTATCGAAAAATAACGCCCAAAATTCAAATGATACATCGCCGAAAAAATTAGATAATAAAGAAGAAACGGAGAATTTTATAAATTCGGAAAAAAATCTAGGTAAACCAGCATATACAATCATTTAAAACAAATAATGCTTTACATTTTAACATGTGCGCATGCGCATCCATGGACGGCACGACTGCTATTACTAACAATTGGGTAAATTTTATTTAAATTCAGATATCAACAATCGCTAATACATATCAGAAGAATTATATATAGGGAAATGTTCCTATGCCTGTATACTGATCTCGTAATTACATAAAATCTTAAATAAATATTACAGTAACGTCATCAAACAAAAATACGAACAATCATAACAATAATTCGATCACAGAACACGGAGCGAATTCGACAAACAGTCATCGTGGTTACGGCAAAAAGCATAAAAATCGACGAAGATTCTCGAGATTGTTGCGCCGTAAAAGAAAATAGACTGAAATAAATAATTTAAAAAAAAAAACAATGCATACATCATATATAGATATATATTTTTTGTTGTTATTATTTTTATGAAAACAGATGGTTATTTTGCTATTCTATCTATTGTATATTATTATTTTAGTGCTTAGTTTAAGATCAAACAATTTTTAATAAATTTATATTGTATATGTAGTTGGATTTGTTTTTTTTAAATAAAGCACAGGTTTCTCACGTTTTAATTTTAAGATAGATATAGCAAGATAAATGTTATCAATTAATTAGTTCGTATTGTAATCTAGTACAGTTTCGTAGCTGGCTAATCATCACAATCGGAAAATAAGTTAAAAATACAAACGCTTCCGTTGAAGTGGCGCCGCGCAGCCAGCGGCGTTGTACCATATTACATGAACGTGAGAGCTGAGTGCAGTCTTGTTCCAACTGCCTAGAGTGGTGCACTAGTGCCCGTTTTATTTATTAATTTTACCCGGCTCGGTTCTGTGGACAAAAAAAAGCCTTAACCATGGATCCCGAGGCGTTCCTCGACATAGCTAATCAAGTGATTAAGCTGAAAATGTTTCCTTATTTCGACATTGCTCACTGTACGCTGTGCGCATTGTCAATAAGGGAAGATTTAGGAAGCGGTAAGTGTGAATCGCGCCTTATATTCAAAAGTACTTTTGCCCTTTCAGTATGAATGACGCTTTGGCTTTGATTACACACAAATACAACGTTTATAAACCGTAACGACTGACGAGTTTGCGTAAAATAAAACCTTAGTCTTACGAAACAATCAGTCAAGCTTACTATTTCATACTTGATTTGTTCATTTAGAGATTGCATTGTTGCGCATTTGATGAAACGTGGTTTTTATATTATGTAAAATATCTCCTACTTAAAACAGACGCTTGGCGTCTTCAAGCGTCTTGGCAAAGATATTTTTGTACCATAAACTTGAGCCCTGGATCAAAACTAATCTATTTCATGTTTTTTTTTTATATAAACCTACATTTATTCTCTAATCTATTGTTAGTAAACTGTTGTCACATGATATATATATATATATAAGTAATTTTTTTAATAGTTTCGATATTATTTTCGTTGGCGTCGCGGTATAAATGAATTTGTTTGAAGGTTGATTCTAAATTTAGATGACGGACCTCCTCTGTATTTTTGTGTCGAATAAAAAAAAAACACGTGGCTACTTTGCTTTATATTTTTTGATTACCCACATTACCACCATAAATCGATATATATTGCTTTTATTGATCGTGTAAATATCATATATAATCCGAGATATAATCATTGGGATAAAAGTTAAAAACATATTCAACTACGGGCTCGTCCGGGATTTGAACCCGGGACCTCTCGCACCCGAAGCGAGAATCATACCCCTAGACCAACGAGCCGTTGTTACATAGGGCACTCGCAAGTTAAATTTTAACTTATTTCATATTGTATAGTTAAAAAGATTGAATTATAATTATTTATTTGTAACACCATATATAACTTATTTTTATTATTATGAATTCCTAGCTAATAAATATCTAATAAAGTATTTTGTAAGCGAAGTTTAGTACACAAATTACTTTCAAATGCTTTAAATTGTTTTTTGTCTAATGAACATGAACATAATATTATGCAATGTCATAAATTATATTTGCAATCATATTTATGTCACATGTTATGTGGTATCTGGATATATCCTTATATGTACACTCACAAACTACATAAGTTTTATAACAACTATATAGATCATAAAAGCAATGATCTTTATGCAATATATTATGTAAATCTATCATTTTTAAACCTAGATCAACATTTACTTTATTTAAAAATTGTTTAAAACATTTCGTACCAGCATTCAGCATCCATGTAAATTAGAATTTGAATTAGAGTGATTGTACTAATGCTCAAATCGCTCAAACGTGCTATATGGCGGTACCTAGTGGTTAAATTTAGAAATATAAATATTATTTGGATAAATACTCAAATTTCAAAACTCGACAAAATACTTTTTAATAAAAGTTATAGGTAATACATTGGGAAACCATTTAAATATAGATATTGCAGAATCTTTTAAGTAATTCCGAAACTAAATTAAAATAGCTAAATCTCTCTAAATAGTAGGATAACACGAAAATACGTCTAATACAAGTTATAGTTAATAAACTAATATATAACTTTGGTTTAATACAAATTTTAATAACTGCTACCATATCTGAGCTTTAGGCCAAACTATTTATATGTAGTATATGTTGTCTATAAAAAGTTATGAATAAAAATACCACTAACAACTTGTATTAACAATATTTTTCTATAACTGTTATCGTTTCTGAAATATTGCATAAAATATAATCGTATTTCATCCCAAACGAGCTATATGCTGCTATCTCAAGTTAAAACAATGAACTAATATCGGTACGAAGTACAAGCTTTTTTAAAGCGGAAGGAGCGCTAAAAATGTTAAACCGCAGTTAATCAAATGAAATGATGTTATTTCGGCCTATATATATGTAATCCTTTCTAAATTGAATTAAAATGTTACAGGGTCACATGCATTCTCAAGGAAACACCCTCTGGCTTGCTGGTTATCGTACATGTTGGTTGTTTTTGCCGGTGGTATGGTTTGCAACGCAATGTTAGGCGAACCAATTTTGGCACCATTAAAAAATAATCCACAAATTCTACTCGCTACTCTTGTTTGGTAAATCTTATGCAAATAGCTGTAGAAGTTGTGATCAAAAATCTATTTTCTTTTTAGGTACGTTATATTTTATATGCCATTCGACGTAGGGTATAAGGTAGCGAAATTTTTACCGGTAAAAATAATCTGCGCGGCAATGAAAGAGATTTATAGGTGTAAAAAGGTGTATGACGGCGTTACACACGCGGCGAAAATATACCCGAACGCCTATTTAATCATGATTGTTATCGGTACATTGAAAGGCAATGGGGCAGGATTCACAAAATTGTTTGAGCGATTAATTCGAGGGGTTTGGACACCAACCGCAATGGAATTCATGCAACCCAGTTTGTAAGTTCAAACTTCAAAGCTTAAATCGTTTCTATAAACGATTTAAAGCAATTTTGAATATACCATGCAACTGTAACTTGGGTTACCTAACTTACAGGCGTTATATATATATATATATATATATATATATATATATATATATATATATATATATATATATATATATATATATATATATATATATATATATATATATATACATATATATATATATATATATATATATATATATATATATATATATATATATATATATATATATATATATATATATATATATATAGCCACATTTAGCAACGATTCAAGTTGAGTTATAACAAATGATTGATGATTTTTTCCAGCTATACAAAAGCGTCTTTGGTTGCCTCAATCATTTTCGTCTTGGACAAAAAGACTGATTTGATTTCAGCACCGCATGCTTTAGTATATTTCGGCATTGTTATATTCTTTGTCTACTTTAAATTATCGTCAATTCTCCTCGGTATTCATGATCCGTTTGTACCGTTTGAGAATTTATCCTGTACCCTGTTCCTGGGCGGCATTTGGGACTCATTGGCCAAGATTTTGGGTCGCGGTCAGGTCAAAGATGAATCTAAAGACGCCAAGAAGGCAAACTAATCGTTCAAACATCTTTTATATTTTATGTGCGTAAATATTGACTTACATCCAACATGAATCTAATGTGTGTTTACTTGTCAAACATCAATAGTGAAGTGTGGTTATTGTTTTGTATGTTTGCAGATTATTGACGTCTAAGAGAAAAGTGAAAACTACAAGAATGCTAGTCATTTTTACAACAATTCGGTATTAATTCTTGTAATTTTTAATTTAGAGTATTAGTTTAATAAAAGTTTTATCAAAATTGAACAGGGGAATCGTAAAGGGGGCACATGGTTCGGATATTTTTATATGACGACACAATTAAAACACAGTGGGTGCTGTTTTAATTGTTATATAATTATATATCTTATATAAAAATATCCGAATATTGCAATTTTAATATTAAACACGCACAAAATGTTAATTTAATTTGTATTATTTTCCAAATAACATAAAAAGTTTCATATTTTATTTAATTAAAACACAACTGGAACCAATCATTCGTTTTATTCCTCACTTTATATATTTGATTTGATATGAACTCATTCATTTATCAACAATGTAGTAGAACGCATGCGTTACTAGATAACGGTTTAAAGTGCTCGATTGTAACCGGTCTTAACTTTTTATTTTGGTCGTTTTAAATCACTTTCATTCGGTCTAACGTGGCGTACACACCATAAAAGCATGTCTCATCGTATTATATAGATAATTACCATATTTTACGTTTATTCAAAGTGTTTTTACAAGTGTATGAATGTGTTATTTTTGAATGTATGTCAGTGCTTGTACGAAGTTACCCCACATTTGAACTATGGGCGAGTTTTATATAGCATCTTTAGATGTGGGCACAACAACAATTCGGTGTCATATTTTTAACTCGCGCGCAGATACAATCGGAACCGGCACTGGACAGGTAAAACGAACATATTTATCTATTTTCTTCATTTATAAATACATTTAAACGAACTAAAATTCCTATCAATGAGTTATCATTGTTATTATCTACTTACAGAGTACACATATATGCTCAAATTATCTATTATTGCCAAGAAATAAATCTTAATTAATTGCTAAACTATAATTACGTCAAATTTAAATGTTTTATTTATAATTAAATAAAGTAGTTTACAAGTTAAATATTAATTTTCAAACTTGTAGGTTGCATTATTGTATCCGAAACCCGGATATGTTGAAATTAACCCGGACAAATTGTGGGACACAGTTGTACAAGTCATCAAAGGCGCCTTAAAAGGTAATTTTACGTAGCAATTATGCATGCGAAACACTTAATATGCATGACTTTAATATTTATTCAGTTGGAACTCGATTTTGAATATTTCTCATCACTAGAATTCTAGTCCCCCTCCGCTATAATCGCGAGTAATTTTATGCCTCAGTGTTGCCAATGGACTCACAAATTTAATCAAAAAGCTGCGTTCATTTGCTCACTACTAATAATAAGCGATAAGCTTTATTTGCTGACAGGAAATAATCCATAATGGTTCCCTATTGTCTGTATTTTTGTTCGAAAATGAATTGCATAAATGAATACTCAAAAATGATTTATAAGCAACCTTCTATACTTATATATGAGTAATTTGCATATTTACGTAGGGTTATACCACATATCAGTGGTTAGGCAAATATATATATATATATATATATATATATATATATATATATATATATAAATAAATAATAAAAAAAAAAATTCTAGATTCACATTTAACCGCCGGCCAAATAACGTGCCTAGGTATATCAACACAACGTAGTTCATTTACGTGTTGGAGCAAAACAACCGGCCGTCCTTTACACAATTTTATCACTTGGAAAGATTTGCGCGCCAAACGCATCGTTAAACAATGGAACGATTCGTTTTCCATGAAAGTAAGATTGATTATTGATTAATTTAATCAACAACCAATCAATTTAAAATGTTTTTTTAAAGGGGCTGCGAACTGGTTCTCATTTTTTATACATGGTCTCGAGAAATAAGCGGTTTTTAGCCGGAAGTGTACTTCGTATTATGAACACGCAGGTACGGAATCGCACTAATCACAATAGCGTATAGTGCGTCATTCAAATTTGTTTATATTTCTGTAAATAAAGGTAACACCTAGATTAGCTTGGTGTTTGCAAAATGTGCCTGATTTAATCGAAGCAGTCAATAAAAAAGATGCAATGTTTGGTACCGTTGATACATGGATACTCTATAAATTAACCGGTGGTACCAAACATGTAACTGATGTTTCAAACGCAAGCGCAACCGGATTTTATGACCCGTTTACGTTTAGTTGGGCTGCTTGGGCTTTAACATTGTTTCGAATACCCGGTGAAATTTTACCGGAAGTTATTGACACGGCTGGTGACATCGGAACAACAGATGCACACATTTTCGGCGCTTCAATACCTATTAAATGTTCTGTAAGTGCAGTGGGCTAGTAGGCACATTTACAAAATTATAAAATTAGGTTTAGATCGTTGTATCACCCCTTAGATGGCGGATCAATCGGCGTCGTTGTTCGGTTCCTGTTGTTTTGAGGCGGGAGATATGAAAGTGACACTCGGAACTGGTAGTTTTTTGGATGTTAATACGGGTAAGTCGGCGCACGCAAGTGCAACAGGTATTTACCCGTTAATTGCGTGGAGATTTGCGGATGAGTTTTCTTATTCGGTCGAAGGAGCCTCGAATGATACTGGATCACTAATTCAATGGGCTATTAATATTGGTGAGTCATTTAGAAACACTAATTACAACTGAATTGTTGAAGATATCAATATACTATTAACCCCAATTTGTGTGTGTGTATATATGATAATTCATTTTGAATTGGATTATCAAAAAAATTGGACTAAATCGCTCAAAATAAATAACTAACATAGATATATATATATATATATAGGGTAGTCCATCTGTTGGTTTCTTTTTGAAGTGTGTGTTATTTTGAAAGTTTGCTACACTGACGTGCTTGACATTGTTCGAGGTTCAAACGTAAAACGACCCATTTCTTACAGCGGAGGTTTACATATCTATCAATGTCAAGCGCGTCAGTGTTGTAAACTGTAGAAATAGCACGCACTTCAAAAAGAAACCAATAGATAGCTATTGAAGCTTTTTGAAGAGGGATTTATTTGAATTAAGTATTTATCTTTAGGTTTATTTAATGACCCAGCTGTCTCTTCGCAAATGGCGGAATCAATCAGCTCAAACGACGGAGTGTATTTCATACCCGCATTCAGCGGTTTTGGGGTATTTTGCGTTTACCCTCAAAATAAAATTGTTTTTATCTATTTTTCTACACTTAGGCTCCAATAAATGACTCTAAGGCAGCTTCAGGGTTCCTAGGTATAAAACCAACATCAAAAAAGCCTCATTTGGTCCGGTCGATATTAGAAAGTATTGTTTTTCGAGTTGTACAGTTATTTGATGTTATTAACGATGAAACAAAATTTAATTATTCTAAAATTAGGTATTAATTGTTGTTTTTTTTTCTAAAAATAACAATTAATTAAATATTTTATTTAGAGTGGATGGGGGTGTATCAAAAAATGATTTTATATGTCAATTACTGTCTGATATGACAACAATGACGGTTCAGCGGGCGAAAAGTACTGAAGTGTCCGTTTTAGGGGCGGCTTTTCTTGCCGGACTAACTACAGGTAGGTAAAGGATAGATTTTTAGGGGCTTCCAGAATTAGTTACATCATTAACCATTAGAGTCGCGTTATTTTTACTATAAGTTCTAACAATATCAATTAATTAAAGAAATTATTACGTCTATATAGCAATAACAAATCTAAACATCTTGAGTATCTCGCACTGAACTTTCTTATACGTAGTAGGTATATTTTGTTTAGATAGGAAGGATATTAAAATTGAAATGTTTAAACATTCAAGAAAATATAATTACGCTATATTAGTAATGATTATGACCCGACGTTCAAATGAACTTAAAACCTAACAGAATATTTGTATATAATATTTTGAATATTCTACTAACCTTTGAAACGTTTTTCACTAAATCCATTTGTGACAATAGATAGAACAGAAAGACTATAGGAATAATAAGTAATAAATTTGCGAGTTTTGAAACATGTCCAATGTATTTGATTTAGGTGTTTGGAAATCTAAGGAAGAATTAAAATCTTTACGCAATATCGATCGAGAATTTCAACCAGATGAAAAATCACATTATATTAATCGAGATGTACTCGAAAATTGGAATCGCGTTGTTGAAAGATTCGCAAACTGGTATAAAAACGATGTTGAGGGTAAATTATGTTAACGATTATTTTATTTGTTTTACTCCTTTTAGAAATTGTGATTTATTTATATATGTATATATTATATACACACAAAATATTTTTATTACTACTAGGTTTAGGTATAAAAACGTCCGTTGTGGTACACGGGTGTAATAATATCAAATGTTTATTGCCATATTTTCTAGAACAAATTGCTCAAACATTGAATTTATATGCAAAATTGTAAACACTATTTTTTAAATACGCAATTTTGATTAGAATTTTGCTAATTGTTATATATATATATATATATAACTCTCGGAAGTTACAATATGTAATATATCGTTATTAATCAAAATAAATATATTTTACTTAATTCTAGGTTTTGTTTAATTGTTGCTACGGAATATTTAATAACTTAACCAACCCCTCTAAAAGCACTCAAATGTTAAACAAAAAAACTGACGAAATTCCAAACATTTATTCACCGGAAGCAATTTCAAAAAAAACTTGATAAGCACATTTTCGAAATTACGTACGCTTAAATAAATGTTAATCATGCTGTATATTTGGAACATATAATTACTTAAGTGTATATAAAAGCTACGGTTTTTTGGGGAAACTGTTTCACTTTGTATCCACTGGTTCTTATGTAACAGAAGTATCCAATCAACTCAGTCTGTATGTTAAGTGCGCACGGTAACAGTCGTTTGTTATTCAGTGCCATAAAATTGACAACATTCACGCTAGATCTTCTTGCTGACAAACACTAACCAGTTCTATGATTATAATAGTGAAAGTATTGTTTTGTTTGGGTTGCATTGAAATTACTGTAAGTGTAAGTACTTTCTCTGGTTGTGCAAACTGCATTTGATGCAAGGTTAGTTAAGGAATTTTTTTAGCTTGTTATTAATCATTAATTTGTGTTATATATATTTTGTTAAAAGTTTTGAATTTGTTTATAATTTATAAACTTTTATAGTTTTTATGTAAAAAAATCGATTTAAAACGTTATAAACACCAAATTATGATTATTATTACATATATAGATAGGGTTGGTTTATCATAATGTACAATCATATTATATGAAATATCATTTGTTGGACCTATATAAATTATATTAGTCCATCAATTAATCGATTAATTTAATATATAGTACCAATATTTTTAGCGCTTAACTACCTATATTATAGACTATTAAATTGATTATATTATTATCATTTTTGCAACAAACTTTGGAAAACATTTAAGTGTAGAAACACAAAAGTATATTAAAATTTCAACAGAGAATCTTCACAGGTGTTCATTCATTCAATATTAATAACTTTATTCAAATATCAATTTTTATATCGTTTAATCAGCTAATTAAATTAAACTTTTAATAACTGTTTGACTTTTTTACTTGTATATTTTATAAAATCAATCGACATATTTTTTATTTACTCACTGATCTTGTAATACTTTTGAAACTGTGAAGGTAAAGTTTAAATATCTTGAACCAGAACTTGAGAACCTTCAGTCAGAATGTTAATTAATAAAAAATCAGTATTTCAAGTGATCAAAACCTATGTTTAAATATGTTTGTGTTTTTGATTAACACCTATTTATACAATGAACCTTGACTATTGTTAGATTATTAATGCATTTTGCAGTTTATTTACAACAAACCAAAGTTGAATTTCTAGGTAATTATTTGCAATCTTTTGCACTTTTTTTGCTGTTCTAAAATATATCCTTGACGAATCCATACCTCTTTTCAAAACACCTTATTTCGTGGAGCTCAAATAAATATAATAATATATTTCATAAAAAGCTAATGAATATAAAAACGAAATTTAAATAAATCATACCATTTTAAACATGTTAATCTTGATCCTTGTGACCTTGAACTGAAGATAGGTCAGATTTAACTTTAACAGGTATAAACATCTTCTAATAGAATGATGTTGCTTTTTTTTATATAATTTTTGTTACATACCTAAATATATAATTAATTCATATCTTCTTATACTTGGTTTTAAATAAGATTTATAATCAATAAACTCAATACGCATACGTTTTTGCTTACATAAAAGTGATGCTGGATGCATAACTTTATTTCTAAAATAATCTGTAGTGTTCTGCACTGGACTTTCTTATAACAGAGTATTTCGACAGTTTGGAACACTGATGCACTTGATATTGATAGATATATAGTGTCAAACCTCCTTACAGCGGAGGTTTGACACTACAAATTTATCAATATCAAGCGCGTCAGTATTGCAAATTGTCGAAATAACACGTACTTTAAAAAGAAACCTACGGCTGGCCCATCCTATATAATAAATTGTGTATCAATAAATAGAATATATAATTATATTCTCCATAACAATGCAATTTAGCTCGGTAAAATTACTGTCTATGTTCGGAATGTCGTTTCATATTACTGATAACATAGATAATGTTTAAAATAACAGTAATATATCAATTTGTTTATTCAGCAACATATTTTAGTTACTAAAAACAACTATTAAAAATAGTTCTAATTATAGCAATTACTTTAAAGATACTCTGAAACATTTGGTAAGTTTAGTACGAAATATAGATTGTTGATAGTTTTGAAGGTCGTTTATAAATCATTCCTATTTTTGTCCTGTGTAATATTACCTCAAAACATAATACTCATTGTGAGGAAATCATTAAAAAATGTTTTTCATTTGAAAAATTATAGTAATTATTTTGCTTACATACTTTTAAATTTTGTTTAACACACACAAAAAAATGTAATACATTACAGATATTTACACAAAATGTCAACAATAAACCGCGACAACAGCGTTGAATCGCAATTATTTGGGACAAAAACCGAAGAAACTGATGGTACAGTTGTTGTTGACATTGAAGAACCTATGAAGACTCATGACGATAATTCGCAAGAGAAAAATGGGCATCATTTAGGACCTGTTCTTTTTAACGTCGAAAATGGAGCTGGTGGAGGTAATCTTATTATTTTAATAATTTAATGAAAGATCGAATATTTGACGATGATATGCAGTTTTGCACAAATTGTCTAGAAAATAACATGTTATTTTCTCTTAGTTCTAAGGTCATTCGGATAATCATATTGCATTGTCTATGTTAATAACATAAACCATAAATTGTTTTATACGACAGTTTTGATGTAATGATTTTTATTTTTATTTATTAACAAATATTGACACGATAAAAGCGCAATTAAAAAATGTTTGTCCCATATTTTAAATTATAAACAATGAAATAACAATAACAAACATAATCTATTTATAATATATTTAATTGAGTTTCTAGACGTAAATATATATTTTTTAATATCCCGCTATTTAATATATTTGAATAATCATTAATTATGATGCCAAATATGGAGTTTTGTAATTTAAATTATGATATAATCTTTTTTTAAATCACCTCTGTGCTTGATGTAAAAATGATTTCTTTAAAACACGGATATGCATCCATAAAAAAAACTGTACAAATGTGCACGTTTTATAAATGCAGTAGAATTATTAAAAATGGTGGGGCGCCTGACTATGAAGCCCCCAACAACTGAATTTAATTTTAGTTAGTTTTCTAACGTTAGTCGATGCAGTGAAAGTGTGTAATACGTAGTATTGTTTGAAATGTAAGTTTAACTACAAGAAATTCTTTCTACTACTAATTTATTTACTAAAAAAATGATTCTAAAGTATTATTTCTATGAGTTCGAATTATCTATACATGATTAATCATTTTTTAAATGCGATTTTCACTAAAAGTTCATTAATTAAACATGCACAGTCATACAAAAGCAATTAAGGCAACCTCGAAGTTTATAATACATAAAATTTAATTTAAATACCATTTTTAGTTGTTTTTTTTATCAGAATACATTTAAAATTCATATAATAACAATTGTATAATTTAGTAAATAGTACATTTTATTTATTTATATTATTATTTATTTAAAAGTCATCAAATCGCAATTTAAATTTTATTGAAATACCAATTCAGAATTAGAATAATTAGAAGTATCTTCTAAACAAGACCTCTAATTCTGAATTGTTATTTCAATAAAATTTAAATTGCGATTGAGGACTTTTATATAAATAATAAAATATAGACACGATTTAAAATATTTTCATATATAATATCTTTGGATTAAACATAGTATTTAATTTAAAATGCATTGATGTAAAAAGTAGACGTCCTTAGACTTTTAGATAAGAATATTTAAATAACAGCTTTTTTTTTGTTAAACAATTTTTTAACCTTACACGAGTATTATTAGGCTAATATAATCATTGCTGCATGAAGATAAATATACATGTACATGATATATTTTTTATTCTGATTTATTTGTTAATAATAGATAACAAATAAATCATATAGTACAAACTATATATAACGTCCGCTGAATGCTATGTAATTTTAGTTTAAAATTTTAAAAAGTGTTCAAACAAAGAGACTACATATGTGACAGATGAATAAATAAATTATTTATTTATAACTCTATCATCACACAGCTCTTGACAACATATAATTTAAATTTGTAATCTTTTATATGAGATATGAAGGAATCTATTAATTTTATTTATCAAATTGATGAGGTAGATGCGTAATTATAGTTTAAAAAATTTAGAAACTTTGTTCTAAAGACGAAAATAGAAATTTAGATTGTATAGATTGTTTTTATTCGTTTTTGAATGAATATCTTTTGGAATTTTTATTTTGGGAGCAAGGGCCAATGTGTCCAATTATATAAAGTTTTTAAAATAAACTTAAAATATTAGCTAATTTTTTTCATAAACATCAAGTGAAGATTGATGAATGGTATCTTTTAAATGTCGTTATATTTTTATACGTTGACATATATGTTAATTAAAATTATGTACGCGTGTGTTTTAAGTGAACTAAATTAATTTTTATTGTTAACACCGTTGGCAACATTAGTTCAGTTCGTTTGACAACTCTCACCAATGTACTGTCAATCTTAAGTGTATATTGTAAATAATAAACCCATTCATTTGAAATAAATTATCAGTTGTCTAGATAATTGAACTTTACACCGTGATAAGTAATATCGAATTAAAAGTGTGATTATTATTCGTTTTATAGCTACACCGAACGGACTTAATACGAAAATGAAGACTGCCGCAGAGGTATATTTAGTTTTTAATTAATTAATTGATGAGTGATTAAAGAGAATGGATCTATGTAGGTTGTACAAACGGCAAATGCCGCCTATGCCAGTGGCCGAACCCGGCCTATTGAGTTCCGAGAGAAGCAACTTAAGGCCCTTTTACGTATGTATGAAGAAAATAAACCGGCTATGATTGAGGCTTTAGCCACCGATCTTCGTAAAAGCAAACAAGAATCGGTTGTGATGGAAATTACCTTATTGATCAACGATGTTAAAAATCTCTTAATGAATATTCGGGAGTGGGCCAAACCTGAATATGTAAGTTACAAATAATAACATTTCCGGTTTGATAATTTTAAAAAACAACAACATGTTTTTAGAACTGTTTGTTAAACTTTGACCCGTTTAAAACTTATGAATTATTAATATTTCCTCCACTTATATTCAAGCATTAGTGTTACCAACTATATAAAAATATTCATGTGTATTTAGAAACAATCATAAATGTTTAAACTTCTCCGGGAGGAAATGCGTGTTAGTTATAATTTTAAATTGATTTCTACGATGTTATATTAGGTCGAAAAAGATATCGCTAATATGTTAGACACTTGCGTAATTTACAAAGACCCGTATGGTATTATACTTATAATGGGGGCCTGGAACTACCCCCTACAATTAACGCTGTTACCAGTGGCGGGTGCTATTGCGGGGGGCAACTGTGTCATCATAAAACCGTCGGAATTATCGCCAGCTACTTCTAAAGTAGTCGAGGAATTAATTCCGAAATATTTGGACAACGTAAATATGCTTTAAACACATGTATGGCAAACAAACAAAAATTGCGTTTATTTTTGATTTAGGAAGTTGTTCAAGTTTATTCAGGTGGCGTTCCTGAAACTACTGAACTTCTAAAACAAAAATTCGATTATATTTTCTTTACTGGGTCGACTCAAGTTGGGAAAATCGTCCATGCGGCTGCGAATAAACATCTTACCCCTGTGACTCTAGAACTTGGTGGTAAAAGGTATTTTCAATGCTTAACTATTTAGTGGTGACATCTAACTTATAAAGATTCATATGAAATCTCATATTTCTATCCTCAAATCAATGATGCTAAATAATACTTTTAAAACAAACATTTATTATTATGTCTAATGATTCATTCGACTTGTGTATTTGAGTTATGTTTGTTAAAATAAATTATATTTATAGCCCAGTGTACATTGATAACACAGCTGACATTGAGATCGCAGTACGTCGTATTTTATGGGGTAAATGTATAAATAGCGGCCAAACTTGCATTGCCCCCGATTATATGTTATGCTCGAAAGAAGTTCAAGAGAAGTTCGTAAACGAATCCAAAAAAGTCATTACCGAATGGTATGGTAATGACGTCAAAAACTCACCTGACTTCTGCCGAATTATCAACGACAGACATTTCCAGTAAGGTTTACCTCCATTTTAAAGTCAATTCAGTGGATTGACGCCATTTTAAATTTTATTTAGACGGTTAACAAACTTGATGAAATCAGGGAAAATTGTCGTTGGGGGTAAAAGTGACTCTAGAGAACGATTTATTGAGCCTACAATTATCGTTGATGTGAAATCTAGTGATGATATAATGCAAGATGAAATTTTTGGACCCATTTTACCGATAATCAATGTTGACAACGCGTACGAAGCCATCAAATTCATTAATAATCGGTAAGAATTTCTATTTTTAATCAATCATATATCTATTAATCGACTTTTATTAAGTGCACATTTATAATATTTACAGAAGTTTATAACTATCATCGCATTGTTTTAAATGTAGTTATGTAGTTTATTCGCAATAGGAGACACGCCTAATTTGTTATGAAAGTCAGACTATTATTTTCTTAGCTTGGGAACATTAGTCAACTTACAGTTTTACCGATAAACACCCCTAAATATGTTTGATTTGGTGTCGCAAACTTGAGTAAAATAAACCTAAAGAAGGATCGTTAGGTCGAGATCCCTAAACGCAATTGTTTTAAAAATGTTAAGCGGAAATTTAACTGTTCTCAGCATTATAAAATATTTCTAATAAATATATATGTGTCTGGCTTTCATCAATAAAATTATACGCATTTTAGTAAAATTAGTGCACCATATTAGGTTTGTTTAGTATTTTAATGAAAACAAATTCAATTTAACTATACATAATTGTTAAAAGTCATAAGCACTACTTATTCTAGTCCACATCCGTTGTCATTGTACGTTTTTTCAAACACATCACAAGTACAAGAAGTGTTTGTTAAACAAACACGCGCTGGCGGTATGTGCGTCAATGATACAGTCATGCATTACGGCGGTGAGTTCATTAGATCAAAATTGTACCAACTATTTCTTGTGTAAATATACATCATTTGGTGTTTTGCATACTGGAGCATGAATGGACACTGGTTATATGTTGTGTTGGTGATGGTACTTATTGCACCTGTGCACAAATTTAATCATTACGGTTTATGGTATCTATTAATTCAGAACTTAATTATAGATTTTTATATGGTTTGCAATAATAAACACAACCTTAAAAATTCTGAATCGGTTTCTTTGTCCGGTTTCAATTATATTATATTAGATAGTGCAATACTTTACAAGTGAGAAAGACTAACACTGTATTCTTATAAAAAACAGATTATAGTTAACTTTTGATTGTGGTCGTGTTTTTAAGTTGGGTCGATAGGAGGAAGTGTGGGGGAATAACATTGGTTGTATAACTTAAACATTATATAACCAGTGCTTGTTATATTTGGTGCAGGGACTGTCCTCTAGCTCTATACGTATTCAGTGGGAATAAGAAGGATATAGATACAATAATTCATAATACTACCGCTGGTGGTGTTGCAGTCAATGATACTGTTATGCATGCCGCAGGTACGCCACCTATATGTATTTGTTTGCCCTACCCCTCTCCAAAGCTAATATATTTGTTGTTTTAATTCATGAGTTAAATCATCAAAATTAATAGATCGTATATGTTACCGTTAAACTTATTCTATGAAATAACTAGTTATTTTCAATAACGGTTGTGTTCCAGTTAAAGTATAGAAACAGTATTATTATTTTAAAATCTAAAAAACTTTAAGTAGTTATTTACAATATTTTCATAGCCATCCCTAAGAACACAAATTTAAAACACTAATCTAATCTTTACAATTAAATGATCTAAGTGATTTATTTTAAAACGAATTATTACATTTTTCAACAAAATTATTGATAATTAAATGTACACTAGGTAGAAACAAGACCTTATGTTCTAACTTAATTTTTTAATGTTTCGGTATGAATGTAAATACGTTATCACTTTTAAAATCCTATAATTTAATGTATATAAATACAGTGCAGTTTCGCTTATCCGAGCCCCTATTAGTCGTATTTATCCTTGCAGCTTCGATTGCATTATCTAAATTTGTTTTTTATTAGAATAATCAAAAATGTAATTATTGCTTTCGTAAGTCGGATAAGCCACACTTTACTAAGCATGTATTCTGGGATTTAGCCAACACAACCGATTACATTCAAAATATTTCTATTCGGTTAAGATTAGCGACGTTTATATTTCTATCGAAATAAAGTCTCTTTAGCCCTAAAATTTAGAGGTGCAACGAAATAAATCTGTAGCCGGTTACGTTGGTACGATTATAGAATGTGCTTTTAAATCTGTAAAAATGAATTGTATGTTTCGTGTGTTTGATTGTATATATTTCCAAAAATTGGATGAATGGAAACATTTGTTAGTTATCAAATTATTAATATATATATATATATATTAATTAGTTGAAAATCTGCCATTTGGCGGTGTTGGAGCCAGTGGAATGGGTGCGTATCATGGTAAACAGAGTTTTGATTGTTTTGTGCATCAAAAGAGTTGTTTGATCAAAAGTTTCAACAAAATCGGCGAGAAATTATCTTCGTAAGTACAAAATTCAGTTCGAAACAATACTAGGATGGTAGATAATTGTGAAATTTACTGTAGGAGTCGTTATCCACCGTACAGTGAATCGAAAATGAATTTTATCATAACAATGCTTACCAAAAGACGTGGCATATCACTTAGATATCTACCGCATTTATTGATGTTTGGTTTAGGCATTGCGGCTACGTTTGGAATCAAGGCTTTAGCCAAGGTACGAAAAATCAACTAAATTAATCATTTGTGTAAACATTAAAAAACCTTACAAAAAACAAATAAGTCTAAAAAAGAAATGCCAGTATTTTAATATAGAAAAATGTTTAATTTATTTGATATTTAACAATTTAATTAGCGTTTTTCATGTATGTTTATTGTATATAAATCATCGATAAATAATAATTTATATTCATTAATGGTTCAGTTAATTTATCCTAATCATAATTCACAATTTTCAGACATCTGGGCATCAAGATGAATAATTCTATTTGAGTTTATTCAAAAATAAAATGTGATTTTCTATTTTATAATACAATAACATTTATCCATAACATTCTGTATCTAATATATGTATAGTATAGACGTATGGTTAGGTATTTTGTATTAGTAATAATTGTTGTTTTATTATTGATTTTATTGTTTTGTTAAATGAATAAAGAATGTTTAAACTTTAGTTTCCAACTTGATATACTTAATGTTTTATTAATAACTACAAAATTGAGCTTAATTGAGGCAGTTTAAAACAACTTTGAGCACTTGCTCTAAAATGTACTATAAATATAGTAATTCGGGTCATACATGCATTTTTAAATACTTATATACGTTATTGTGAGACGATTGTACATATTTGTTTTTCGTACAGATTTATATTACTTACAAAATAATTTAAAAAATGTTTTCCGTGAAATGATGCCAGAAGTTGCCAATTTCTCTCAGTTTTTGCTACGGTTAGTAATGTACTTATTGGCAATACCAAATATCTATAAGTTTAAAATATAAGAGCAGACATAAAATGCATTATGTTAACGTTGCCATAATTTAAACATTCAAACGCAAGTGTATTGCGGGAAATTTTAGTTTAGAATTCAACCGACAGATATACCATGGCAGGTGACAGATGACTGTTGGTTTCAGTTTGTTTGTAATGAATGTGCTGTGTGATTTTGATAACACATCGGAAATCAAGAAAAAAGTCTTCAATTTAAAACCAATTCAAAAAGATGGGTAAGCAAAGTTAATTTAGAAACTCCAAACAAATAAACAAAAACAACATTTCATTAGGTTGATATTACAAATTCACCATACCACTCAAGTGAAATCAAAATTACAACAAATCCGGTTCCTGTATTCGGCTTTCGATACATCCGGTCTCGTTTTAGCAAACGCCGACATAAACGGTAGCGTTTTCATCGTAGATTTTTCGTGTAATAAATTCTGGTCCCTACCAACATTCAAATCATGTTCTGTTTTATCGTTTCCCAATTTAAATGAATTGATTATCGGTACAAATGATGGTAATTTATATGTTTGTAATATACACTCGGGTGTAATACATGCGTGTTTAGAAGGGCATAAAAACCCAGTGAAAAATATTAGTTATTACTTGAATCAGTGCCTAACCGCGTCGACTTGCGAAGCAATAATTTTTGATTTATTAACAAATACGAAAATCCATGAATTAACTTTAGAATTCCAAACGGGACTAAAACATGTGTGCTTCATACCAGTTAGTAATTATGTGTTAATATGTTTCGCTGATGATTTTATCCATGTTTGGAAACATACTACATTTGAATCGTACAAACAAATTTTACCAAATACGGATTGGAAGAAAATGAATCTAAAATGTATTGCGTTCACTAGGTAAATAAATTAATGTTTTAAACAATATTTAACGCTATAATTAACAAATAATTTCCAGGAATGGGACTACAATGGTGTTGGCAGGGTACGCGTCGCAATTAATCGTATTTTCTTTAGACACTTGGACGCTTACTCGAATTCTCACATTGCCAACGGGTATAAATTCGATTAAATCAATCGAATTTATAACGCGCAAGCACGATGGCGGCGCGAATAAGTTCTTAATTTTACTCGCTAACGATGGCGTTGTTTATTTTTTGGATATGGATACTAGTGTTGTGGTTGGGCAGATAAATTGCAATTCGGAAATTATTTCGTTCACTTGTTCCACCAATGGAACTCATCTAGCGTGTGTGTTACATTCGGGCGAAGTGAATGTGTTCAAACTTAATAAATATATTGAACCACAAGTGGTTTATGATACATTTAATTGTAGTCCACACAAGAAAAAATTGAAGTATTTTATACCTCAACAAAAGCATGTAAGTTTTCAACAGTAATTCGCAATAATTCAGGTCATGCAAGCTATTTTATTTTGGAAAAGTATATCATATATACTTATCAATACTTATTAATTAAAAATATAATAATTGGTATCATGAGTTCATGATTACAGCCTGTATTTATTTATGTATGCCATTATATTTTAAACTAATAGATATTTGGTTTTCCATTAATCTTCTTTTGCTTCATTCAGTTTCTTCAAGTTCTTCATACACACTTTTCTATTCCGCTTGATCACAACTTTTCTTTCGCGCAGCACATTCTTACAGATGACTCCGCATTCTCACACAATTCGTAATTATTAAAATTATATATATATATATATATATATATATATATATATATATATGTTTTAGATTTCTGACGATTATTTAGATATAAAAAAATTACGTGGTATTTTACGCGAATATGGTGAATATCCAGAAACGTATCGCTCACTAATGTGGACAAAAATCCTGGAATTGCCTATGAATACCGAGTGTTATGGGAGTATTGTCCAAACTACAGGTGCAAATAAGTGTTTTCGACATATCGATAAAAAGTATCCGATGATTAATAAATCAGCGTTGAAAAATTTGAAAAAACTACTATCTAATCTTGGCAATTGGTGTCCGATTTTCTGTTACATTGATTTCATTCCATTGTTTGTGTTTCCGTTTTTGAAAGTATTTGAGAATGATCCGATTGTTTGTTTTGAAGCAATCATTACAATTATTTGTAAGTTAGATTAGGTTTCTGGTTAGCTGTACGTAATGAACAATAACTATTATTAACAATATATTTGATATCAGTAGTTTATTTATTTATTCGCAATTGAAGTTTATTATAAATTTTTAATTGTGACGTCAGAGTTGGCATTATATTTTAAACTTATAGATTTTCAGTTTATTCTATCTTAGCTACACATATAAGAAAGTCCAGTGCAGGACACTGCAGATATAATTCGCATTCGATTAATTATTAATATAATAAAAGTTGCTCACACTTCATTGTTAATTACTTACGGCGAACTAAAAGCATTAGTGCTTTACTAACTTATATTTTACACAAATTAATAATGAATTCCTTAAATTAACAGTAAATTGGTGCCAATATTGGTTCGAATACATCCCATGCGCTCCGATAAATATCCTCGCAATGATTGAAAACGTATTTGTTTTGCACGACGCCGAATTACTAATGCATTTAACACAATTCAACATAACTGCACACCAGTACGCTTGGGCCTTATTAGAAGTCGCATTCTCCGAATCGCTAAAGATCAAAGATTGGCTCACCCTATGGGATCACATCCTCACAAACGAACCCTCATTCCTTCTAATGATCCCCATCGCGTACAATATTCTGCACCGATCACTTCTACTCTCATTCACTTGTCCAGAACATTTCGAAACGTTTTACCACAATCAAAATCTATTAAGCATTAAAAAACTCATCCAGAAATCGTATTTCTTATTGGAAAATACGTGTCCGGCTTCTCATCCGCGATTGTATTTAGAATATTTTACGAAATTGCCTAGCGGAAATTATCCGATTTTTGATCATTACCCTAAATTGGCACTGGATGCGGAAACGCACCAATTGTCAGCTTTGGAAGAAACAGAAGATGAATTGGGATTGCTGGAGAAAGAGATTGCTGCTCGGAAGTTATGTGAATGTGAAGAAAAACGGATGTTAGTGGTTAAAGAAGAAGAAAATAAGAGATTACAAAGTTAGTTAAAATTAGTTTAGTTGATTGATTAGGTTGACTCTTTTAAATTGAATTTAGAATTAGAAGATTTGTATCACGAGAAAATGCGAAAAGAAAATGAACGTCTTACGAAACAACGATTACAATTATCGCGGTTACGAACGAAATTAAATGAACAACAAGCTGAAGCGCTGGAAAAGTCGTGTAAACAAATTGAAGAAATAAATTTATATAATCGTAAAAAGGAATTGAATAAATTGCTATCGAATGTCGATGAAAATTCTTTGCACACCGATTTTGAGATTCAGAAAACTGAAGAGGAAATCAGCAAACATTATGTCGAGTTATTGAAACAAAAATCATTGCTGGAAACTCAATTAACAAAGCGTAAAGAAAAACAGAGTTATGGACTTAAGTGTGAAACCCAGAAGATGTTAACGGAAGAATTGGACAAGGTTTAAATTTTTACTTTTTTATACGAAGTAATAAGTAAGTATTTTAAAGACGAGATTTCTATTTGTTGATTTTCAATTTATTATATTTTATCTAAACAGAGATCTACGTATAAGAAAGTCCTGTGCAGGACACTGCACTAGTAAACATTTAGTCGAATGTAACATAAGAGAGACGTAACAAGACCATGTTACGTCTCCGCAACGTAATTGAGACGTTACATGTGACTAAATATTTACTGGGTAAATTTTAGATTTTAAAAATAATCTAGTTAGGTTTTAATGTTTATTATATAGTTTGAATTGATTTTAGATTCAAAACCAAGTAATTACTGAACGTAATGACGAAATATTGACAATTCCAATGAATGTATCGGTAATAAATAATAAATTAGCTGATTTAAATATGAAGTTTGCGGAAGAAATGGCGAGTAAACAAGAACGTTTAAATCGAAGCCACAAACAAAATAAGGTGAAATTAATAATAAAAAACGCGGATTTTTAGCTATTTATGTAGTATATTAATAGGCAAGAAAAATGAAAAAAGAAACGAAATGCTTAGAGGAAAATGTCCAAAAATTATTAGAAGATTTCAAAATAGCGAAACAAAAAGAGATTAAATCGATTTTGACGCAACTTGCGACTAGTTTGGAAGAAAAACGAGAACAATTACGGAAAGAGAAAGAAAATTTAGATTTGGTGTAATGTGTGATATGCGAATAAAAATGTGTTATATTATATTTGGAAAAATAATACAAATGTTTTTATCATGAAAAATGTTTAATAATCAAAATATAATACGATACATAACAATTAAATGCGATAACTTTCGCCAAAATCTTGGCCCCTGCAAAAATGTTCATAGCCTACTTTAATCAAATACTGAAAATTAGTATCTGTTATCAAATTCTCCAACTTTGGAGCGGTTAGTAAAATTTCTAATGGCGGTAACACTTCTTCCGGTCGTGTACCTAAAAAACAACTATCAAATAATTTTTATTAAAAATAAATTATTTTATATACCGAGATTAATGGATAAATCTGTAAGTTTATAGAACATTGTATGTCGCAGGACTTCTACCGGTGATTCGAGGCCACCGAGCGGAGATTTCCATAAGTTATCTCGTAAGATCGCGCATGACCAGATGAACAGTGTCAATTCGTTGCGTTTTTCTAAATCGGGAACGTGATTGGTAAGTTCTAAAGCTCTTTTAAAATCATATTCGGTTGCATCTTGATTTTCGGGGCACACACTAAGTTGGGCCAGTGTTATCGGGTCCAAAACCGGCTGAGAAGTGGTGTCATATCTATGAATGAAGTTAGTTATTCCAGTATATCAGTTTACAATATAGATTTGTTTAAATTACCCAAACTCAGTTAAAATCTCATCGGGTAACTCTTCCTGGCATTGAATCAATTCCAGTTCGTTGTTTATATCTTGGACAAACTCATTTTCAATCCCAACTTGATGCGCAACAAAATGTGATAGTTTCGCAAAACTCAACATACTTTTTTTACGAGTTAGCAAATCTTTTTCGTCTTTTGCCAAAGATTTTAAAGTTTGCGCAGTGTTTACATAATCACCTATTACAAATCAAATATTAGTTGTATATATATATAAAATTGCCGTAAGTTAATCGTTAACCTTGAAACGCGTGTTGCAACCATTTCAGTTTAGGATGAGCGCCTAAAAACTTCGTTAAAGATGACGAAGAAGTCGGCGTCATCGCAGATCTAGACGCCGCTTTGCATCGCGCTAACAATTTCCCTTGTTTCCCTTCGCGTAGATACCAATTAAAAACGTGTTGTGCAAACTCCTCATCTTTAAATCTATCTAAATATTCATCTAAACGCGTTTGATTATTTGTGTTCTCACAAATCTGAACTAGAATTGTGAAATCTAAGTATTTTTCTGCTAATAGTGTAGCGCGTTCCCATTCTTTGTCGTCGATAAGTGGTTGAATTAATTTTTGTCTTTCTTGTTGGTATTGTCGCAACAATAAATCCCCGCGCTGTGTTGGTTGAATGTTGGTACCTCTGACACTATCTACATGGCATTTACGCGCATCTAACATTATATCTACTAAACTCACGTACTGATCGTATAGATTCGCTCTTACAGCGCCTTCAGTGAATACTCTAGCGCCGTATCTTAGAGTAAGAGCTTGCTGTAAATTATAATATATATATATATATATATATATATATATATATATATATATATATATATATATATATATATGAATTAAGTGGAATGATTTGTTATTTTCACAAACAGACCTGTTTCTGCAAACTATCAAATACACCTTGGTTGCCTGTACTCATTGTCCAAGGTATATATTCGACGGGAATTTGCGTAACGGATAAAGACGGTGAGAAAAACGAAGCTTTCATTTGACGAAACGCCATTATAGTAGCTAATACAGCCTAGACAAAAATATTGTAAAACCTCATGGTATATTTGGCATGTTCTTTCCACCCACAAATCATGGGAATTGAATTATTTTGATTGTAATTTATGTTTTGTCTCATATTTCTTTCGAAACTACCACACCGTAATATATTACAGGACTCCTCCCCCCCCCCTATATAATTCGATAATTAACAAACAATCGTTGCACCCATAGAAAGTTATTGTGGGTGGAAAGAAGTCGCTCTTGACTGGTTAAATTACCAAAATAATATTATTTGTTTCTGAAATAATAGTTGTTAATTGCATTGGATCAATGTCGGTTGATGCAGCCAAAGTACACTTTTCTACTAAAGCCCAGAAAATGCAGTGTATCTCCAAAATTTTGCGATAAAAAATATCTTGGGACGTTAATCCAGCTTTAGGTTCATCATACAGCTCATCAACTACATAATCTATAGCATCCTATGAAAAAATAATATTATTATTGTTTCCCTAGAGCTGGTAACACTGTACGCACTTGTAACATTTGCGTGTTGCTAGCAGTGAGACTGTGCAGTTTAATAGCGGCAACTATAAGTTCGGAATGATCAGCTAAAACGTGTAGAGTGGATAGAATTGAATTTTTAATCGAAATTGCGGATAATCGAGACCATAAACCTATAAAAAACAATTAAAATTAATTTAAAACAAAGATTCTGCTCAACCACTTAGTTTTAGTGTTCTTTCTGCATATGTTATTTCTTAGGCTTCGCCCCCCCTCCGAGACCTACTCAAATTAAATTTGTAGTGGGCGGGATCTTTGGGGCGTACCCTAGCCGAAGAAGAAACATTTGCGGTTACACTCAGGATTGTTTTTACAAAAATATACAGATATGCTAAATAAGTCTTTTGGAAACATTCTAATACCAGTGTTTTGTAAAAATTGAAGATATAGGCGTAAAGCTTGTTGTTTATCTTCCAACTGGTGTTGAATTTGCATCGCAGATGAGCTCCCTAAACCACCCTGTTCAGTAAACCATCGCGGATCACCAACCGGTACATCATCTAACAATTCCTCACTTATCGAAATCAACACTTTATCTAAATTATTATCGATCTCGTTTTTGGTTTCGCCTTCCTCAGGAAATAACTCTTGGATAATCTCTTGGCATGATTGCTGAATTGAACAAAACATATCAATCATATTTTCTCGCAAATTAAAGGCTGCAGCATACCTGTTGACCTTTAATATGGAATAAAAACGCCGCCTTCATCTGACCTATAGTATCTTTTTGTGCGTTTATCAAATCTTCGGGCTCCAAATTATAAAGTGTTAGATTTGGGGTTTGGTTGCTTAATGTTTCGTTAAATAGTATGGACTTATCACTGATGCTCACATCGAGAGCAGATCGATTAAAATCTTGCACTGTGTGATCAACGGGATAGATAGCTATCAGTCCGTGATTACGTGAAAAAAATATAGGGGTATTACAGCAGACTGAACCACCCAAAAGTTTATCACCAATCGCTGGAAATCATAACATAATTTAATTAAGGCCACCGTGTAATACACTGCAGTTGTTTTACATTAAATTGGCCTAATTACGACTATTTCTAAAGTTTACGTTCTGATATTAAATGAAAGTTAATTATTGATGAAATACCTGCAAAATCGAGTACGTCAGGCTCTGTAGATTGTTGAACAATCGTAACATCTTTTTGTCGATGTACAAACACATTCGCATCACAAATCAATAATCGATAAGACAAAAAATCGGCCATCCCGTCCTCTTGATACAATCCAAATAGTTTTAACAGCAAAAACTCTTCGACTTGACTTGTCTGCTGTAGAGATTCTGCGTCCATTCGCACGAGCGCATATTGCACTTGCGGAGACACATGCAAGTTAACAGCTGCAGCCAAAATCATAATGCTTCCATTTACAACTTGAACATCAAGCAACCAAATATCTATATCAGTCGGATCTGATCCGCTAGACTCCCAAGCTGTGCACTGGTACGCGTCGCGAAACACCCGACCCAATTCCGACACAGAAACGAGCTGTTCCGGCTCCGAGGAGCTCATCAGCCATTTTTGTAGTGAATGTCCTGCCAACACGTACACATGCCAAATTTCTTCAGTTTGCTTTACGCTCAAAACGCGAACAAGTCTCTGTAATAAATTATAACAAATGAGAATTCTAAAAAACAAAACATTTAGTGGTCATTTTGCTTAGTATTGAATTAGACGCGGTTGTTTATAGACACGCCCATTTGTGACTACTAATAAGGTTGAGACAAAGGCGTGGTTAAGAACTAGTTCAATATTTAGTCGCAAGATGGTCAGGGCTGGAACTTACTGTTTCTCCACTATGTTCAGCGGTCATGGGACCAAAAATAAGAGAAGACATACGTTTTCCAATGCCACCCAGCCACCCAGTAGGCGTTCGTAGTGTGTGGCAATATAACGTATGTCTTCCACCAGTCGAAAGACGAGGTTGCACTAATACGACAGTACAAGTTGTGGTTGCTAGCACACAACCCTCAACTTTACCACCTAAAGCACACAAACTATCGCATTCTTGGCCTTGTAAATCAACAATTTGCTCAACAGAAACGCCTTCGTGAGACACATTAGGCCAGTAGCTACAGTTTAAAATCCCCCATAAATGACAAACTGTACAATATTGAAGCAAAACCCTCCTTTAAACTTACCGAATAACGCCTTCTGGTGACACAGCAATACAGGCGGGTGTATGACTTCCACAGCCCAAAAACACACTCACAAGCTCCGCCCGGTGTGCCAAATCACTTTGGGGCAATGTCAACTCAAAACACTGTCCCCCTTGCGTGCGTCTTTGTGGTGTTCCACCCGAATTAACGCTTTGTTTAAATTGCCAAACGAGCAACCGGCGTCCGCATACCAACCAGGCATAACCACAATCGGATACCCGTACTGACACCACGGTGTTCCGATCGGCAAACGTGATCGCTTCGGTTATGATGACAGGTAAAGTGTTACCGTACTTTTCGGCATTATGAAACGCGGTTTTTATAACTATTTGTGTGGTTTGTACTGACTTTCCTGATACGCTAAATCGCCTACGGAAATTCGATTAACAAACGTGTATTTTTGGGTATATTGAAGGGTACATACGATGATTTTTTATGAGATGAGGGCACTATAGGGCTTCGAGTGCTCTTTTGGCGAAATCTAGGTGAAAATTGACTTCGCGAACCCAAGGACAAAGGACTATTTGAACTATGCTCCATTTTCTAGCTGTTTAAACACTGCAATTGTTTAAAATCAACAAAATATGTACTTAACCTCATTTATTAATTTTAAAATTTGCTTATAAGCAATTTTAAATATGTAACTATTTTATAAAAAATTTATATATATTTACCTATATTAACGAATTAAAAAAGAATCGAAAGTGTTTGGCGGTTAGTGTATAACATTAAAATTCAAACAAAGCTCTGAATCAATGTTACCATATAACTAAAAATTAATTTCTACCGAGTACAGTTCTATGATTTGCTAATAGATTTCGCATTGTAGTATTGTATTAACAATAAACTCAACAATACATACTTAAGTACACAAGTTGGAAGTAAAAAAAACATTTTATTGATATATTTAAGCGTATATATAAATTTATAATAGAAGTAAATAAAATTTCAAAATCTCTGTTTTACTATAAAATAATTATATACATATATTAAAAAAACAACAAGATAAGACCAAAAACAAGAGATTTTACTTAATAATAGATAAGAAAATTGTCTTGTGCGTGCGCATTAAATTGCTTATCTACGATTCAAGTAACGACATACAATTTAACGTTTATCCTTTTTGTTTACGCAGGTTATACCTAAGGCTCAAACATGTGTCCGCAAGAGACAGTTGTCGACTTTAGACTGATTCCCGACTATTTCTAGACAGAATCTTGTTGTACAAAGCCGCGTCATAATATTTCAAACAAAACGTTTTCGGAGATACGCGACCTATGACCCCTGATGGATGATCATCAGGTGTTAATTGCTGTCGGACAAGCAGCCGAAGCATCTGTTATAGTTCAAAATGCGTCGGTGCATATACAAACACCAAATGGTGAGTTTTTTTATTTCTCTATATTATTTCGTAATTTTTAATCGTGGAATCCAACAAAAACAAATCAATTTATATTATTAATCAACAAATGATTATATTTAATATTGATATATATTTTTAAAAATCAAATTATATCCACGATAACATATATTTTTTATGTTAATCAAATATTACAACTGGATAAATAAAATTCCAAAATAATCGGAAATTTCGCGCCATCCGCCATTTTGTTGTCAAAATTATATTCTTATTATATATATATATATATATATATATATATATATATATATATATATATATATATATATATATATATATATATATATATATATTATATAAGCACCTGTATTTAACAAAGTAAATACATGTATAATCTTATCAAATTTTTCATAAAATAAAAAATACGTTTTGCTATTATCACTAAATCTAATAGATACAAAAAAAACATAATTTATGGATAAATATCTGAAAAGAGTCCCTCATAATTCACTATAAAATGATATTAAAATGAGAATGCCATCAAGTATTTATAATGTTTTGATAACTGTATTTTAACAGAATAAACACTGTTTTCCCTATTACTGATGATGATAAGCGAGATCTATTATTATTTTTAAATTAGATATCAACAGGGTTATGACATTCGTTTTATCTTTATAATGGAAATTTCTACTATTTTATTCAAGCCTAAGTTAGCAACTTGCATTTTATAATTGTGCATTTGGTTGCATAAAAAATCTAATAAAGTATAGATGATAATCAAAAATATTTGTCAATGTCGGTTACTTTTTACGTTTGTGCGTTGGTAACATTTGTTTTAATAAGGCTATCATGTTTGACCCGCGAAACCCGGATACAAAATTGAAAAAATATTGTATCAGTTAGCTATTTTGGTTTATCAATTATTTTGCATCGTGTTTTGGTTAAAATAATTCAAAATATGTAGTATAATAATATCGCCATTTTAATCTAGGTAAGGAATAAAAATCGACGTATACGACAATGAAAATATTTTATAGTTTGCTTAGAATTTCGATGAATGGAATTATAATAAACTGATAATTCTAATAACAAAATGAATCAACACTACCCTTTAGACCCAATTAGAATTCTTTTTAAAAGTATGTCTAACGGGGAAAAAAAACGAAAATCAGACAGTTGTCGAGTTCACCTTTAATCTTAATTTCCCCGGTGATATTTTTATCCTATAACTTTATAATCAATCATTGCTATCAGTTATCTAGGGTATAAATACGATAATTATTATTACATTTAATATTGTTGCTAAGGTATATAATATAATGGAAAGTTCCCCAGTTGATATATCTCTAAATTAAAATTTTATTTATAACATTAAGGTGTCTCAGGGAGCAGGGTAGCAGAAATCATGCTATAAAATGATCTATCCTTAGTTTTATGTTTACTAATTTTGCGTTTGCTTGACTGTAGTAGTGTCAAACCTCCTTACAGCGGAGGTTTGACACTACATATCTATCAATATCAAGCGCTTCAGTATTGAAAACTGTCGAAATAACACGTACTTCAAAATGAAACCAACAGCTGGCCCACTCTATACTAAAAAAATTTACATGTACGCGTAATTAGATTAGTACAGGTTAAATAATAATAGTTGGGATAGATCAGTTCGGCCAAACTACAATGATAACATTGTTACAAACCATTCAACTTTCGTTAACTTTAAAATAGCAACAATTTGTAACTATACGTATTTAAAATTCTATACTAAATACAATCGACTTTCGATAACTCAAACCATGGTTTGCCACAAAAAAAAAAGAGCTCGAGTTTCAAATTACACATATAAGTACAGTGCTCGCCTCGAGAGTTGACCTATGCGGAAAGGGAAATCGAGGTGAAGTTAGTAAAAAGTCTATTAAATCCATAAGCGTCGAAAATTAAATTACTGTAGAGATATTAAAAAAAATCATTCTCATAGTGCACGCCTATGCAAAATAGATAAAAGTTGCATTTCTAGACCACCCAACTCTTGTAGCACGGACTGTATGTATGTTTCAGTTATTAAACATTCGAGTTATCGAGGTTCGACTGTATTTTATGAACTGACTTTTTTATTGCGCTTATAATAAAAAAAAAATTGATAAAAATCATCCATTGATCTGTCTTCAAATGTTATCAATTTGATAATAAAAGTGATAGGCTAACATTTCAAACTTACATTGTGCTTTTAGTTAGACCAATGCAGGCAAATGAGTTTTACTAACATTAATAATAACATGAAATTGTTGAGTGCCAATTTGCCTTTCATAGGCTTAGATGGATCGAAATATTACAGTAAGTCACAACTATATATTCGAAATAAATTTATACCGAAGCGCGTTAAAATATATTCGGCCTTTCGTAATTAAATTTATGGATTTAATAAATAACAAAGCACCCAACGTAACAAATATATTAATTAAAACTGTTTTATTTGTTTATTAAATGTTGACTCAACTTATAATTGATTATATTTGTATTTTATGTAATATTTAAACCTACTCGTAAAAGAAAGTCCAGTGTAGGACACTGCAGATTACCTGTAGCTTATTCTACTTGTATAACATGAATGATATGTTGGTTACAGTGTGATATATTTTATATAGAGTAGATTTCGCAATGATTTAATTAGATAAACGTTGAAAACATTTACATATATGTTTAGCAATTAATATTTGCATTAATTAAAAGAGTTAACCTAAAAATACGACGCACGCTGCGATAATGTAGCCATTTTAATAGTTTTTTTTTTAAATTTATTAATTTGTAGTTTTTTGAATGACCTAAGTTATCTAAACCGGGAACGATAATTGACTGGATTTTAACTAAATCATTTATTTGCATCAACTAGAAATCATTTATATGAATAACAAACTTACAATATATTAAAAATAATTAATTAAGATTACTAAAGAACATCGTAATATTTGATTAGTTCCGAAAAATGGATGTTTTTAAGAATTTTCGATTGACACAATTCCTAACTTACATTATTTAATATTGCAAAATTACTTTTAATATTTCAAAACCACAAAATTTTTTTCAAAAAAAAGCTAATCTATGCATGATTATATTTTAATTAGAAATACTAGTTTGATTTTCAAAGTAACCTTCTAGTAGATATTAATCGATTTTCAGATCGATTATCAATTGATAACAATTAATATTATCTAAACATTATTTATTGCGTAAAATTCGCAAGGAGAAAAATACATCTTATAAACAGTATTAGGAGGATTATATTTATTATTTATTTATCTGATAATACATTTTGAAGAGCCCCTTAATTAGATTTCTAACATAGATAAACCAACAAAAATCTATTTAAAAACGGGGTGGTAAACACTATATACTTAACTAAGTAATAATCACAGTACGATTATCTAAGTATATAATTATTAACGCGTTACATGTTTATATATATATTTATATATAAATAATAGCATTCGTTAATCATTTTAGAATTAGAGACTCATACTTTGTTGTTGTAGTTAAAGTTAGGTTCGTTTGATTAGGTTTTTAATTAGATATTTAAATTATATACGCACTAAAACGGGGTGGTTAAGACTCTAATGTTAGTGAATTATAAAATAAGTTAGAATTGATTATTTCAGTAATAGAAAAAATGTTGAAATCAATTTATTTGACGTTTTTATTGAGAGTTGCAACAAATAATACTATCTTTAATTGTGTTGATAAGAAATTAAATATAATTCTACCTTGGGACACGTGTACATTAATCAAATAAAAATATATGTGAAGCGAATTAATCAATAATAAAGTCTGAAATAATAGTTTTTAAAGTAAAATAGTATTTGAAAGTATTACGCAAAATCAACAAATGTTCGAAACTTAGTAATTGTTTGCATTTCAACAAAGAAAATTCTTAAAGCAGGCAAACAAAGATTGACAATTACAACAAACAACAACAAGAACCTTAATGTTGTTATCAATATATGTATGTATATAATACAAAAGAAGAAAATATATGTGTATTATCTCTTATCATGTACTGTGTACTGATAAAGAGGACTGTCTCATCTTAGAGGATTTTCGTATCACCGAGAGTCTTTTAGAAATAAATTCTCTAGCCCCCACTCTCAAAAATATCTTGGCTAGTGTTGAGTTTGAGTTGCGGGTAACACAATTCCCCACTAAACTAGCTTTAGTAATTCATAGACGTTTAGCTGTGCAGTGTTTTCGAAAAACGGCAAACCGAAGTTCGCGATCAGTTCAAATTCGGTGCATAACAATGCCGATTACAACTAGTTTATCAAGTCCTGGTGAAATTTCGGTTTCGGACAGTGAAGTTGAGGGTACCGATTACCTTTTGTCATCCACTATGCGGTTGGATGATGCTTTTTTTCAAATACTCGGTGAGTTTCGGACAAATTTTACCAAAAACTAGCCCATCTATATAGAAACCGACTTAGTTACCGTTTTTTTTATACCTTTCGGCTTTGTAACAACCTTCAAAATAATTCGTAGTTATTTAACTTTGAACAAACTCCAAAACTTCAAAGTTATATATTGCGGTTCAGATGTATAACCATAAATAACATATGCACACACTATACACATCATTACGTGGTTATGCACTATTTTATTTTCGGTTTGGTTGCGAATAATTTTGGTTACGTACACGTTATATGAATAAAGGTTTTGCAGCGTAATCACTTCCAAATTTATAGATATTCTAAACAAATATATATATATATATATATATATATATATATATATATATATATATATATATATATATATATATATATATATATATATATATATATATATATATATATATATATATATTTATATATATATATATATATATATATATATATATATATATATATATATATATATATATATACGTTGTCATTCGCAAATTAAATTATTCTGATGTTTTGTAAGTTTTCGCTCCATTAGGGAATTCGATAGATTTGAGAAGGAAAATGAATATTTTAATCTATAGCTAGTTATGGATAGCGTTTACAGTTAAAAACAAATCCAATAAAGACATAACTTTGTAATTATTATCAGCAGTATTTTCTGATATGTCATTTAACAAAAACAAGTGTTATTTATATATTTTTATAAGTGTTTTTACATGTCTTAGAAAGACCTATGTAATTTTTTAAATGACATGGAAAAAATGAATTTTTATTTTGACCATGAACGCTAACAATATAATTAATCAACGATATCATTAATTAAACGTTAAAATTGATTTATATATCGATATATATATATATATATATATATATATATATATATATATATATATAGAAATATAAAATTTTAAATAAACAATACTTATTAGTAGTTTTTAAATAATTGAGTAAAAACAATAATTATTATTAAATGATGTGTACACGTTTACATAACTGAAAGTTGGGTTGCCTAACTGGAAAATATAAAATTCGAAGTCATAAAATAATTATGTTATGAATTTTTCTTAAGGTTTTCTTTACACATTTTGTTAAATTGGCAGAAATTCAATGCTATATATACATATATGTATAAAAAAAATATTTAAACGTCATTTTATATAAATTGGTTTCATAATAACAGAAAGGTTAGACATAAATAGATATTTTGATATTGAAATCATTTTTTATCTAAACATTAGTATCAGTTTAATATTATTTATATGATCCCTAGTTTGATTAAGGACTTAAGGAAGATTTTTATTCATAATTACGTCAAAATGACGTACTATATAACAACATGGAAACGATTTGTTATAAAATTGATCACATGATTAATTTTATATGTTATTAATATTATTATCAAAAAAAAAAAATAGTTTGACTTTTTGATTAAAGTAAATATTCATTTAATGATAACATTATTATCAGTAGTTCCTGATAAATCGAAATTAATGATAAGAAATGTAGTTTCTATATTTTTAGCACTTGTACTAAATAAAAATATGTATATAATATATTTTGAAACTATCGCAAGATTAATTGTTCAAAATAAATCATTTTTATTATATTGTGAAGCACGCAAATTTTAATCGTATTCTTTGTTATAATTACTCATTACCGATTAAAAACTGGTGAAAATTACTCATAATTAGAAATTTTCGCTAATCAAAGTATGAACCATATATAGTCCTACCACTCAACTAAACTACTACGCTTATTAAATCATCTTGAATAGATTTATGTAAAATAACAATTTTTATATACAAATGATGCACTAAATTACCCATAATTATCGTGTAGATCAAATTTGACAACGTAATTAATATTATAAACAATAGTTATGTAATAAAATTTAAGACATATCCATTATTTTATTAGTAAATTTAAACCAATTATCAAATTACATAAACAGATGCGTCTAATTCAAGGTCTCATATGTTTTATGTCCCTGACATACAGCTAAACCGCAAGGTCTCATCGAATACAAATAAATTGAGTGACACCTCTATATATTTCTCGATTTCACATCATGTGTCATTTTCAAATTTGTTTTAGATATTGTTATAATTCAATAATGAGTCATTTTATTAAATCATTTTCTAAAATTAATTTAGGTACTCTTTTTTTTTTGATGAAATTCAAACCAAAAATATCACTCGAATAAAATAGGTTGGCAATATACATACTCGAGCTTTTTTTTTCTGGTTAGTCATGGTTCGATTTGTCGCAGTTTTCGATTGTAATTGTGGTTATTCGTTAAATAGATGTGTTGATGAATTTCTTCGAAGAATTTAACAGTTTCTTGTGACTGACGTCACAGATAATCAAATATATGTAATAGAATGGATTAGTAACGTATTCGAGTAATTGTTATTAGTAATCATTTCAATTTGTGTCTCGTTTATTTAAACATTTATTATTATTATGTATGGGTTTATTAGTTTTTTACCACCCCAATTGATGGGAACAGACATATATGTATATTTAACGAAATGGAGGGGTAAGAATGATGTTTATTTAACTGTGTTTGCAAAAGAGAAAATGTAAGTAAAAGTTAATATTGAAAATGAGTTGCATTGGTAAATAAAGTAATAGAAAATATGCATATTATGCATTATATATTTAAGTAAATATTATAAGTCAGGAAAACGACGTATCCAAGGTAATGAAAGGAGCTTGCTGACCCTGACAGTGACTTAAGATTTATTGTAAAATAATATTATTTATATTTAATAAACAATCACTCAAAAACGGATGGATCTAAACTTATAAAATATGATATGTAAGTTGTTTAAATTAAATTTAGAATAACTGATATGTTTTCTGCAATAATTGACCAACCGGAAGTGGTATTTTATTTGAAGCTGTTTTCAGTTTTTGTTTATTTGTTGTTTTATGAATGGTTCCAAACTTATAAAATAAGATGTTTAAATTCAATTTAGAATAATTGATTTGTTTTTGCAATAATTGATTAACCGGAAGTAGTATTTTACTTGGAGCTGTTTTCAGTTTTTGTCTTTTTGCAATAATTGACCAAACGGAAGTGACATTTAACTTTTGAAGCCGTTTTAGTCTATTTTTAATATAAACCATGCGCTATTCCCTAAATGTGCAATATTTCTCGTTTAAAGAGTATATGTAAAATATTTTAATTTATAAACAGTGTCTAGAATTTTGAATTCAATTCGTAATGGTCAAAATGATTGAATTTTCACAAACATATTTACATGGAAACAATTGATTCGTTTTAAATTATAATACGAAAGAAAAAGAAACAATACGCTGCATTTATTTCATTGGAAAATCAATTGTTTTTTTTTTTTTTACAAATAGATGTATAACTAAAGAAATATGAATACTTTTTATTTTTTTATTTAAACATACATAATTTTTTATATATGTATATATAAATAACTATAATATTTAAAGCAATTAAAAAATAATAACACTCGATTTTCGTTATTAAAAAATACTTCACTGAGTACGAAATGCTCACGCATCAGCGCCGCACACGTGTAGCTATCAAACCTGCTGTCATATTTATGCATCTCTCTCTAACGCATATAAATCCAACATTTTCTATGAATTCATACGGGTGCAACAGAGATACCCGTAGGTTTGACGCTACATGGTGACTCGGCATATATTTAATTCACATATATACTTGGCGACAACCGAACTTTGACGAGCGTATATATCGAAGTGGACAGTGAAACTTGTTATTTTCTAAATATATATATACATATATAATTTTTAGTAGACTTGTAGACATATCTACAACATTTCGATTAGATACTTTAACGATAAACGCATATTTAAACTAGAAAAGTGCTCGTGAATCAAGGAGGCAACAACACTTTTAGGGATTAAATTGATTCATCGACTTGAATTGAAACCGGAAGTGTTAGTTTAGTGTGTGATATGGGTGTGTTGTTGTGTGACTTAGGTTTTTAACATCGACGTAAAGTTAGGTTAAATGTGACTGTTATCTTCGAAGTGTGATGGGATTGTATGAAGGTAATTGATAACATTTATAAACAAGATGTTTATTGAAATTGTACCATGTTGGAATTCCGATTTGATTTATCATATTTACTTGTAACGTTGTCACAACAATGTTAATCAGTTTCAATACAGTATAAACTATTTATTAATATATTTTGTTTCACTGACGTTGAATACGTTTCAATTCAACAACGTTGTGCAAACGTTGTTGTGTGTTTAAAGCCACTATTAAAAAGGCCGAATCGAAACTTTACATCAAACAGCCGGTGTATTTTTAGTTTTCTAAAATTGTTGATCTTACAGAGTATCTATTATTTATTGCTTACCGATTGTCGTATAAATCATTATTTTTAAGCTTTCTCAAAGCTGAGAAATGTCCACTACATTCCTATAACTATTTGAACTATATTCAGAATGACTTATTAACCCTAATAACCTTTTATTGAGTGTAATAGATGTGATATTTTCTAGAAAAACTAATTGAAAGTACTAATCACAATAGAACTAGTCTGTGACAGAGGCGATACAAAAAAAAAACTAGTAGCATTTCTAATAGTGCCTTTCCTATATTTAAATTAGTACGACCTTAGCTTCTTGTTTAGTAATATTTGTTTTAATAAAAAATGAAAGTAGTTTTCTTTATATATATATATATATATATATATATATATATATATAGTATATATATATATATATATATATATATATATATATAATTTTTTTTTCTTTAAAGAAACGGTAGCCAGGTAGTGTTAGCTAATATAAATTGTGCTGCTTACGTCACAAACATCCTTGCCCTAAGCGGGATTTGAACTGGAGACCTTTCAATTATAAAAATAGTATAAAGACCGTGCGCAATATATGTTGCTTAACTATAACGTTATTTATACATAAATATTACGTTGAAATAAGGTTAAATTATTTGTTTATATTAATTCTATATATATATATATATATATAGATTTCATTGGCGAGGAAATTTGTATATAAAATTAGAATTAGGCGTTTTTAAAACGATAATAATTCTAATTTATAATACTTGCGTGACCTTGAAACAATCTTAGTTAATTGTGCACAAGTTTTCAAGGTCATGTATCAACTATTACGAATTTACAAAAAATATGGGTTTTATATACGTGAGGATTTAAATTAAAATGCATTTATCTTCTTAATAAGGTTTTTATACATTTTGACCGTTATCCTGCGAAATAAATATTATCTATACATCCGGGTGGTTCAAATTGATGTAGCCTTTGAACCAGATTAGTACTGGAATTATTATAAATAAATATGTGCCCCCAATTTATTTTTTGCCCCGCTACTGTTATCTAAATTTTGAGAAACAAGAAACGAGCTCATATTTTACTTGATAAAACAAATTTGACTAGGTATAGAAATGAGGTCAAATATTAAGTAATACTTGAAACTATTAAATAGGTATTAAACTATTTATTACATCGAAAAATTATATTAGTGTTTTTTATGTAAGAGGATTTACTAATTTTATTTGACATTTAAGTAATCATATTTACTTTTTTTGTTGGTATCCCAAAATGACTTAATTGTATTTAAGTAATATAAAAATTAACTATTAAAAATAGTTTTATAATATTTCAGTACAACAAAAAAAAACTTGTCATGGTCAAATCAACTTTTTTATAAGTTTTATATTATTAATTTTTGATAACTAGGAGCGCACATACTTAAGTTACTGCAACGCTACTACTTAGAAAAATCATAATTCTGAAACTAATCATGCTACAAAAACACTATGTAGTAGGTTTCGAATATTGTTTACTAACAGAAAAAAATAAACCTGCTTTATAAAAGTTCCTTATTGTAAAAACAAATTTATTTTAACAGGAGAATCAATTGTGCCTAACTTCAGTATTATATCAGTTCCTAACTTAAGACTAGTCACAGTAATACATTACTAACTTATATATATATATATATATATATATATATATATATATATATATATATATATATATATATATATATATATATATATATATATATATATATATATATATATATATATATATATATATATATATATATATATATATATATATATATATATATATATATATATATATATATATATATATATATATATATATATATATATATATATATATATATATATATATATATATATATATATATATATATATATATATATATATATATATATATATATATATATATATATATATATATATATATATATATATATATATATATATATATGTATATATATATATATATATATATATATATATATATATATATATATATATATATATATATATATATATATATATATATATATAGTTATGCAAAATTACGGTAATAAACGAGTATAATTGTACTGTACACAATTTACACCTGTTCAATTGTTAAAATTAAATATTGGCACACTACATTGTAATGTAATAAAAATGTATTACGAATTGTTTAAAACCTACCCTAACATAGAAATGTATGTCTAAACAAAATAACTGATAATCTATTCGGTATAGAGACAGAATAGATATAGTGTCTGTAAGAAAGTACCGTAGGTCTCTGTAACATAACAGAGACGTTGACGGCGAGTGTATGTTGGGTCTCAGCAACGTAATAGAGGTGATAAGTCTAATAAATGTTTTTTTTATGTGCATAAACTAGTGAAAATAAATAATAAAAAAATGTATTAAATAAATTGTCATATTTTGGATTAAAGCCACTTGGGTTCTCCTCGAAGTTAGAAGGATGTTTGAATAATATAAACGTCCTAAATAGACATTCGTATCTATTTTAATCTAAAACGAAATAGTTTTCAAGTATTTTAGTATCACTTGGATACGAAACTGTTTTTAAAACAATTTTGCTACCTACTCAAAAAATGTTTGTTGTCAACACAAATACCTACCGTCTATAATTTCCACAAAATTAATTATGTTCAAAATTGCTTTAAAATGTTTTATTTAACTGTAATAAACTCGAAATAAAAAATATATTAATTTAAAACGCGTAATACCATTTGACCAGAAATCGAGAAACTTAAATAATAACGCTTAAATTAAATTCAATTAATCAAATCGCTTGATTTGTGGCTGCACTGCGCATGTCTAAACCCGATTAGTTTAGTAGTCTTTCGCCAATTATATTCATATGAATTTAAGGCGTACGAATGGTCGATAAAAATTAATTGATACCACGTTTCGTTTTCTGTGTTGGTACCGGTTCCGTCTGATGACCCAGACGCGGGTCAAATCCCCGATAATAGCGGATGACTTGGGTCTTCTGGATAGTGGATACCCCATTCTGATGGGGTCAAATATTTCGTTCGAAATTTGATAATCCCCGCTGTATATGACTCACTCGATATCAAAAGAGTCGAGATTTTATTTATTTTGGTCGAAATCTGTTGATTGTTTACCAATTTTGCACATTTGTTATTTAAAATATAAATAATTTACTAAAAGAATAATTACTCAACAACAAATATTTCCATTCAAACACATGTCATCAAAACTCATCTTGTATTAGTGTTCGAATGTTATCCGATTATTGGTTTTTATTATACGAATGAATATAAGGAAGTATTGTAATCATGAACCTTTTCGAACTTGAAATTCTAACGGAAACACATCTTTTGACCTTCCCTGAGTCTACCCTCTCCTAATTCCTCTTACTCTCTCTCAATCTCTCTCCCTCTGTCTGTGTGTGTGTGTGTGTGTGTGTTTAATATAAAATTTTGTATTTTGCTATCTAAGCAATATATGCCTAATACGTATAAGAAAGTACAGTGCAATACACTGCAGATGTGTTATTCTTATACATTTATCGCGTAATGGTTAATTAATCTAATGATTATCTTAAACACAATAGCCTAAATTCACGTAGGTTTGTCAAATCACTTTGTTTTTTATGCACGACTCTCTATATAGTGTTCAATCGTCAGATAAAAGTTACAGTAGTTTCGGCACGCTTCTAGGCATATGATATGTAAACAATTCTGCGATAAGTAATATTTAAATATATATATATATATATATATATATATATATATATTCACTTGTTTATACATCACGTGATCATAACATGTCGATGAAGATGTAGACACATGTTTTGGTGCTCTTATCAAACAAAGAATGTACATTTCCAGCGTTTATTTATTTAAATAGTAATATTTAACAATGGCCATTGTCAATTTATCACAAATCTTCAGTGGCGCTGTTGAATATATCCCATTTATATTTCCTCAGAGTTAACACGATTTTTTAAAGTCAATATTGCTGATTATACAGTAAAAAATTAACTACTAAACATATAGACACAATCACCAAGTGTTACGTTCGTTTTTACAGTGTTATTATTCTTTTATTGTAAAATGTTGACCTTGGTATATAGGCATGGTTATCCCTAGTAACAACATTTACAAGTACATCTTTGCGATTATTCGTAAATATTTGCAATGATTATATAACTTTAAATATATATATAGATATATAGAATGGGCCATCTGTTAGTTTCTTGTCGACAGTTTGCAGCACGGACGCGCTTGACATTAATATATATGTAGTGTCAAGCCGCCGCTGTACTCTCTTCAGTAAAGCAACAATCATTGAATGATATTGAACAATGTAGTTTTAATAGCAATTTCAAAAAGAAACCAACAGATGGCCCTTCCTATACCTATATGTATTTTATATTCGAAATTTAAGTTCCTGTTGATTTCTATTGAAGTATTTGTTAAGGCTGATTTGTGATGTCGGTTGTTTCAGATTCTGACTTGCAGATGGCGGGCAATTCAACGCTCGCGGCGACCTTGAGTGCTGCAGCGGCCGGAGCGCCGGTGCCGCTAAGTCAACACTGTGCCATATGCGGGGATCGAGCCACGGGGAAGCACTATGGAGCGGCGTCTTGTGACGGTTGCAAAGGATTCTTCCGCAGATCCGTTCGGAAAAACCATTTATATACATGCAGGTAATTAATCCACTTACTATACTAAGCACTTTAATAAATATCCTATCTAGATAAATAATTTTAATATATATGTATAAATAACATTAACAGATGTTGCTGTTGCCACTTGGTGAAACATTTTTTAATTACAAAAATAACAACACTCGGTGTAAGTTTCACAAATATATTTATTAGAGACGACTAGTTTCGGTTATTACACCATCTTCAGGTCCTGAGACCTGAAGATGGTGTAATAACCGAAACTAGTCGTCTCTAATAAATATCTTTGTGAAACTTACACCGAGTGTTGTTATTTTTGTAATTATATGTATAAAAACATTTTTACAAATCTCGAAAAACGAAATATTATTCACATTCTTATATTAAGTACATACATGTTTATTATATACATAAATATGTCTTTATATCTTAAGTAAACAATAGCACAGATATTTCTTTTATGTATTATGCGTTCTATAAAATGACTCATTATTCGTTTGCAAAGAATTGTTTGTTTTTTATTGTGGTTCCTTGTACTTTAGAGTACCAAAATAAAATATGCGAAATATATATTTGGATTTAATAATAAATGATTGTTTGTAATTCACCGAAAAATGTGATTAGTAAACGTCTTTAGTTTGATTTTAATTAACGTTTATTTACAATGAAATTATATATGATTTGAAGCAAAAACAATGCAACATCATCGTTTTGATGTTTGTCATGATTCCTTGTATTTATTTTGTGATTCTAAGCAACAAACATAAAAAATAATCATATAGCAAAAAAATCCTTTTAACAGAATAAATATATGACAGAGTTATGCAATGTTATTTAAATAATTATAGATTCTAACGCAAATAAAAACGACAATTTAGTCCTTCACTGGTCAACATATATATACATGGTATATTTTAATTACCATGTTAATGGTATGTACGCGTATGCAATCAAATATAATGTTTTTATTCACCATTTGACTGGCATTTTTGAGTTTGATGTATTTTTTATGATAAATCGTCATTGTTATAGCAAGAATCGCCGGCCTCGAATAATTGACTTGTTGACAGCATTAATATTGTTCAATTTACCACTCACACCAATAAATAAATATATTTTGTTCCTAACTTTAATATAGGTATATAAAAACTACAACCGAGCTCAAAATGATTTCTTAATTATTTAAGTTCCTTAGAAATAAATGATCCCCATTTTTATTACTAGCAATTATATTTATTTTTCTAACTGAATATATTAATTTTATTGCTTAATAATTATAGAATTTATTTAAATGATATGATAATAAACATTTAAAAAATCAGGTTAAAAACATCAAATAGAAATTAAAAATCTATATATGTAAATATAATAATTCAAGGTTTTTAATTTTCTTCGTAGATTTAGCAGAAATTGTGTCGTAGACAAGGATAAACGAAATCAATGCCGATATTGTCGACTAAGAAAATGCTTTAAAGCTGGAATGAAAAAAGAAGGTAAGAATAAAAATGTATCATCTAAAATTCTATTCTATTAATATAGGTAATTGAATAAAAATTAGCGTAATTGTGTTTACGCTAAAAGACTACTCCAAGTAAAACAACGTCCACAACGTGCGTAAATATTATCAAAATATAACACAGTTGAATGGGAAGGTGTATTTGTAGCAACAACACTCGTACCTAATTCATTATATAGTTTCTTGACTAAAATTAGCTGCCGAAGACTTATTTCTGACGTCTCTCCGAACGTTAAAATACGAACTAATAATTCGTTTCCATCGGGCATAGCTCCAAAACGATCCATCTGTTAACTTGCGGCATCATTTTTATATAAAAAATAAACAAAAATGCCGTGCGGAAAAAACAGCAATTTATTTCATCATAATACATGCAATCAAGTAGCATAAATTCGCAAAAAAAAAATCAGTTAAACTTGTATCTAAAGTAGGTCACATCCAGATGCAACCAAAAATTGTCAGGTGTTATATGATCTATTTTCATTTGGCAACGATTAACAAATTAGCTTAATTGTTACATAAGTTACTATTTACAGTCTGTTAGTACCGTACTAATTAATTTGAAACAGTTTCATATCCATTTGAATGTTAATTTACTTATATTTCTTAATAAATAAACTGTTTTGACATTTATAAATTATGTTATCATATTCGGAATTAAATTCCACTCAATTGAGCCCAAACTTGGTTTTTAACTCCTGGCTAACTTTGGGCAAAAGCTAATCGTTGGGCAGGATACGGTTAACATTTGAGCAAGGTTAACTATGGGTTAAAAAATCGAGTGTGAGCTCTAATTACGTGGGATTTTATCCTGAGTTTAATTATGTTATTAAAACCGTGGTTAGGCGTCTAGATTGGGAATAAGTTATTGATACATTATTTTATTTAGCGGTTCAAAATGAACGAGACCGGATCAGTTGCAGGCGGCCTAGTTACGAAGAAAATACGTCCGGAAATGGTTTATCCGTTAGTTCATTATTAAATGCTGAATTGTTATCAAGGCAGGTTGGAGCTGCATTAGAAGTAAGTTTAATAAATCCGTACGAACCAATTAAGATTCTTATGTTTTGTTTATGATTTATTTGATTTGTATTATTTTATTATTTATTTATTAGCAAATGGGATCACCTGTAAGTGATTTCGATTTATCAAACAAACAAATCGCTAGCATTAATGATGTTTGTGATTCCATGAAACAACAATTATTGATATTAGTGGAATGGGCCAAATATATTCCTGCGTTTACAGAATTACAGTTAGACGACCAGGTAAATTTATTATTTTGTTTTTATTTTTATCGCTTTTAATCAGTTTTATCCTAGATTTTATAAGATATGTGCGCCTCCATTAGATTGAACCCTAATTGTTTAAATTAATTTCCAGGTAGCTCTACTTCGTGCTCACGCTGGAGAACATCTTCTTCTAGGTCTTGCGCGAAGATCAATGCATCTTAAAGACATTTTATTGTTGGGAAATAATTGTATCATCACCAAACATTGTCCAGGTAAATATATATTTTAATAGTTGCATGGTTAATTTTGTGTTAGTGTTGTTTTTATTTTCACCAAATTTGGTTGTGTTTAGTGTTTTTCTCCAGATATTCGTAAACAGAAAAATATTTATAATATATTCTGTAATTTTTCTATAAGAAAACGTAATAGGAAATATATTTTTAAGTAACATGGACATATATAAATATATTTGTTCAAAAATGTAGATTGGTTTATTAATTTAATAATAAACAATTTAAAAAAATTGTTATACATTTGTGTTTTCAGAATAAACGCATGGTGGATCCATTTTATATGTTTCATAAAATCACAGTGGTTTTGCATGAGTAATTTACGATAATTGCATGTTATTTCATTGTTTCCAGTTGCGTCGCATGTTGTATATATGTTGTAATGATTTTTATAAAATAAACATGTATTTTCATTTGTGTTTTTGGGATTTATTTATTTTGCTTATATGTGTGCCACTGTGAAACTTGTAATTCATATAAAATGTGTGAAATTTGATTGCGTTCGAATGATATTAACAGACTCCAAAATGGTAGTGATTGTGTTATCAGATTCGCGTGTGTCACCCGATCTAGACATCAGTCGCGTGGGCAGTCGTATTATGGACGAATTGGTCAAACCGATGACCGAAGTCCAAATGGACGACACCGAATTCGCTTGCCTAAAAGCCATAGTATTTTTTGATCCAAGTAAGTTATTTCACAAATACTTATTAAATTAGATTAGGTTTAATTGTCTATTGTATTTCATATATACATATATAACTGTTTTGTTTAATTAGATGCAAAAGGTTTAAGTGAACCGAGTAGGATCAAATCGTTACGGTATCAAATTCAAATAAATTTGGAAGATTATATTAGCGATCGGCAGTACGAAAGCCGCGGTCGTTTCGGCGAAATTCTACTAACGTTGCCAGCACTGCAGTCAATCACTTGGCAGATGATTGAACAGATTCAATTTGCCAAACTATTTGGTATGGCGCATATCGATAGTCTACTACAAGAAATGCTTTTAGGAGGTGCGTTTCAGGACAAAATTTGTGGTAACAATATATTTTATTTATTTTTTAGTAGATTAGTTTTATATATATATATATATATATATATATATATATATATATATATATATATAAAAATAGATACTCTGCGCCCAATAAATCTAACACATGTTCGTTTTGGAACTACTTAGAGCTTAGGTAATTTAAACATCTGCAGTGTTTTGCACTGAATTTTTTTATACGTAGTAGGTATGTTTTGTTTAGGTAGGAAGGAATATTTTTAATATTTTACTAACCTTTGAAACACTTTTGCACAAAATATAATTTCACGTAACTATGACAGAATATAATTTTGGGCCCTTTCTTACTATTAAAATGTGACAATTTTAATGTTATATAGTCATTTTCAGCCATCCCTCCCCTCAAGTCGGGCCACAGCTTGACTCATAGCGTATTACTAGATTCATAACGTAAAATGTTGATGTACTCCTTAAATACGAATTTAAAAAATCTACCTCTTCAGGTACGACACTAGAGAACGGGGGACAAGCTGCTTTAAGTAATGGAGCTCAAATGGGACCGGGTAGTTACCAGAGTACTAGTGATTCGCCCGACAGTCCCATGACGCCACCGGGGACTGTGACGCAATGCTCAAGCCCCAGTAGTCAAATTATAAACACAAATTTATCCAGTCCAACTGGCAACGGCGAAACAGTGATGATCATGCGTGATATCACCATCCCGGACGCAGATACATATCGTATTTCGTTCAAACAAGAACCACTTCTTGAAACTGAACATAGTTTCTGAGAGGAAATAGGTAACTTATCAAATTATATATGTATGTATGTATATATATATATATATATATATATATATATATATATATATATATATATATATATATATATATATATATTATAATTTTTTTCTCTCTGGAGAATTGCATGTTATGAACGTTTTTTTATTATTATTATGATTATTATTATTTTACTTCAGTTAGTTGAATTTTGGTTTATGTCGTTTTTAGTTTGTAAGGCCTATAAAAACAAATTTCTCCTTGCCTGTGGGATAATTCATTCCGAAATACCTTAATGACTGTTATTATTGAAAATATTATTGTTAAGTTTTCAAAATATTATTGTGTACCTATAGTTTATAATATCGAACAGTTGCTCACACGATTATGGTTGTTATTAGTAATAAATTTAAACGTTTGTTGAATTGTTCAAAGAAATCAAAGTTAGATATGATGTAAATAGAAATCATATTATAGTGTTTAGCGCCGGCTGTTTTAGAAACATTTAGAAAGACGTTTTTTTTTTTATAGTAATTTTAGTGACTATATTCCATAGAAAATAGTTTATGCGTAGTTGTTTTTGTACTTGAACTGTTTATAAATATTGTAAATTTTTATAGAAGAAATTTGCTCAATAATTTTTATTTTATTGATAAAATGCGATTATAGGTTTAAGATTTAGGCCATTTTATAGTTTACGCACCAGACACCATCGCATATACCCCAGCGAACATACGCATATTTTGCGTTGCGAACGCGTCGCATACTTTACAGAAACTCGCTTTATTTATTTCTTGCGTACGTTGCGTACGGTACATAAACTATCAATCGACTTTTACAGATAAAATGATTATCAAAATGAAGTTAAACATATTTTTTAATTAAAAAATAACTAAAGTTTAATTATACTTTTGATTTAAACAACAAATTAAAATTAAATCTAATGTCAGTCTGTAAAACCTTATATTTTAGTTTGCGTTTAAAATCTTATCTGAGTTTACTAAATGTAACAGTTATTTTGATAAAATTAAGATTTTAGTACGCAGTCCTATTGATCATTCTACACACGCCATGGTGGCCTAATTGATGTTTAAGGTTTTGGCAATACTGTTTTTCGATGTAACCCTCCAATAAGGTTTATATACTTGACCTCTCCAAGACCTATAGATTCTAGAGTGATCAATTTACACTTGGGTTAAATGACAATTATAAATTAAAATTCTTTTCTAGAAATGCAATTATATGCCATTTCAATGCAATCCAAATTCGAGTTATAGAGTCATTTAATTTATATAGATATTGAAATAAAAAGGCTGGCAGTTGCAATATTATTGTTTTTTTATTGTAGATATATATTTAGTTGTAAAATATTAAAAATGGTGGCATGTTATAAAATATATTATTAAAGTTAAAAAAAAAATACAAACAAAGTTGCTATTTTTAAGATATTGCGATTTGGTGTTCAACGTAGACAAGACGCCATTATTAAATGAAAAAAATTTCATTTTTTGTCTAATAATCAAATGTTTACGCTGAGCTTCAAAATCGCTATGTTTATGTTAATATTTTATAGTCATTTATTTGTAACAATTAAATCATTCATTTATTACCATACATGGCTGTGCTGTACTCTAAGTACAGTTATAAACATATAAATACATGACAACTCATATATTTGCCAATTTAGAAAATTATTTTAACGTTTCAATGTTATTATTTTGTATAATTATAATAAATGATTATTATCAAATATATTATTAAGTCAAAGAAACCGTAAAACAAAAGCAATCAATTTATAAAACAATTTATCTTAAAATACAAAATTACATTAATATTTATACATAATTTAAGGTTTCATATCAATTCGTTTTCGTTTTTTATTGTTGGTAACCATTTCTGCTGCCTCGATAGGTACTCGAGACTCCACTAACCAAGTGTGAAGTTTAACCCTTGCATTATGCCCATCGTGATATATTCTTCTTTCTAATACATCCAACTTCTCTATAGCAGCCGGATCGACAAAAGTTTGTTCACACAAATCCAGAATATTCCTGAATCGTTTTTGAAACGTCTAAAATTAACATAAAAGGCATAACCAATAGAGACCCAGCACATGTTTGCGCTAAAAAGCGAACGCGCAACTATTGTGCCCGAGCTCAATCCACTGCATGCGTTAACATATAAACGTACTTGTTCCATACAATCTTTGACTTCGCCCCGTGCATCAAATGTCTTAATATAACCACCAAATTCGTAAAAGTGCAAGTTGAATTTGTGTAAATCAACTGCATTTGCATCCGCTTTTAATATTTCGCGATATGATTCCGTATAGATTTTCGGTAATGTTGGCATTAGAACTGGTTGACGTCCGATAGATAAAGATTGGACTAACCATAGTGGTAGTTCCAAATCGGCACCGGCTTTTAAATCCTTACCCTCAGATGACGAATCTAGTTTACCTAGTTGAATAATGCTATATACATAAGTAGATTTTATTTTATGAGTTGAGAGTTTAGTTACCTAAATTTGGAACAGTTTGTAGAAATTTACAAGGAACACGTTCTTGGGTAGCTAAAATATCTTCCACTGAGAAATAATTAGGGTAATAGCTATGTGGGAGTGACATGTTTGAGTAAATTTAATAATTAGGTTATTATACAAGTGTCTAAACTGTTTATTTAGCTGCGTTCGGTAAATGCAGAGTGGTGCACTTCGAGCGAAGAATAGAGTAAGACATGTGACGATTCTCAATATATATATTATCATGTTATTGCGGAGTGTGACGTCATGAGACGTACTCTCTTTTTCCCATTGAGTTGTACGTTTTGCCATTACCGAACGCAGCTTTATACAGTTTTCCAAGTGGTGATTTGTGATTGGTTTGAATTGAAGTGAACGTGTTAGCTGTAATGAACGCGTAAAATGTAAGTTGAACTTGTGGTGGATAGGTGGTGTATGTGGGATGGTACGATAAACGTCAGTGTTCGACGTAACGACGAAATTCGAGAACGACGTATGCATGTGCCGTCGTTATAAGTGTGTGTGGTGCATGTACGGGAATCGCACAACTGATTCGAAGGTCGTTCACAAGACTCGCGGTGTCTCCTCGCGATATGTTAAACCTTCCCCAAGGAGACACAAAAACAGACCCTAAACCAGATCGGTGTGGCGCGTTTGTGTGATGTGTGTTGTGTTTACCATTATTATTAATAATTTATTATATCAAAAATAAAACATGCCAGTGATATTTTTAGACCGTTTACCTTTGCCAAGTTTACGTGTATATACAGCTGTGAGTGTATTGTTATTATCTGCATCTGTTTATTATGCGGTGCAAATCACAAGTGATCCGAATTGGAAATCAAATTTCACATCAACCACCCCGCCGAGTGATACTAGTACAAGTACTTTCTTAAAAAATGTGGAAAATGAACTCGGTGTTACGAAAAATAACACTTCAACGAACGATACCAAATCGTTGAGGCATCACTTCACAGAAGTTGTTACTTTTATGATACAAGAACCGCACTGCATATGGGTGAGTTAACCACCCCACTAACCTTTATTTTCGCATTAGTTTTCCCGGCATATTCAAATGAGTATCCTTACCGATCAGTAATATACACTAATCTTTAATAACCAAATACTATGCGTCAATTTATTAACGATTAATATTTGGAGTAAATTAAATAAAAACGATTAGGGGTGATTCATTTCTTTAGCTTGACCTTGAAGGTATATGTCCCGCCCTGGTACACCGGCATTGCAGGAGATTATACTTGGCAATTTGCCCTCGTTAGGCCCTATTAAACTGGCTGAAAACCGTTAAAATGCGTCACAAATTCACGATTTACTTTGCGAAATTTATATTTAACAAACTTCGAAAATCCCACTTGTTTTTTTTTTACGCGTATATCCTATAACAATCTCGTAACACGCAAATCTTATGTTATCGATTAGGTTACACAAAGAATATTAAAAAAAAAAAAGGTATAAGCAAATTTATATACGTATGTATGTATGTATATATAGCGAATTTTCCAATTTGGTTAACAAGATTTGGTTGTAATTGAGTTTTTCATGGCTTCTAATGAGTGACTTTTCGCGTTTTATAACCATAATACATATAAAGTAAATAAACATGCTCCACAACAGCACAATCACTTTCTATGAATACAGGAATCAGGAACAACATTTCATCTGAACATCCTTCCTTATGAGATGTACTCTTTTACTTACTGTTTTGATGGGCTTTCTCTATGTTTATGCGGACATTTCGCAATGCATGGGTGTCAATTTCATTTGTATTGTTAACAATAATTGATTGCAATGATCAATTGTTGCAAAGTCAGTGTTTTAATTTCACACATTTTATTGTGAAAGTTTAAAACAAACGTTTTAAATTCCAGGATTTGTTTATTTATTTATTCGTTTCCCAACTAATACAATATAAATATCTGAACTCCTGTATATAATAATTAAATTTTTCCTACATCGTTAACATCAATACACTATTATTTATTAATCGTGAGATAATTTAATATTACAATATAATTGTTGTTTTGTTTAAAATTTGAGACTTACATTTACGATTTCAGTTTATTTTAATTTCAGTTTCTTAATAAATAACAATTTTTACTTTCTTATACGAAGTAATAAGTAAGTATTGTAATCATGAAAAAAAAATCGATCTCGAGATTTTAACGAAAATACACCTTTTGACCTTGCCTGACTATTTTTTGGAAGTTAGACTTTTTAGCAATAATTTACAATTTATTAATATGTAATATGTAATAAAAAATGCACATTCTTTGCTTAGTTATGTAATTAAAAATATCAATAGTACGGAAACAGTACTTAGTCATTTCATTGATATTCATGAAATATTTCATTAACTGTTCTCCCTACATTTAAAATGATTCTAATTATAATTTAACTAGGTCAAAACTTATTTTAAAAATATATTTATGGTTATTCAATTTCTCTGAAACGATCAAACTAGATAAGTGAAACTGCGTTTGAATTTATCGAGAAAAAATACGGCAATACCAATAAAAATAACTATTTTATTCAGTTGACATTGTTACGTCACTTTTGCTATTATTTAGTAAATTGTGTTTATTGCCACTTTTAATAATATTGTTTGTTATATTTTTATTTTTGAGATATTTTATGTATAGTTTATAAATAAATTTCGTTTACAAATCAAACGTCCTTAAGCACGGTATAGATCGTTGCAAAAGCAAATTTTTGCAACGTCTCACCTTGCTGACTTACCTTTAAAAGTCAATGTTATATATTGCAAATTTATATGCATGGTAAATAATGATAATTTGTTTCATTGCCATAAAAAGATTAGATTTTTAGATTCGTTTAGGAAACTATGTATAGCGAGTTGTTAATTTCGTCTGCAAATACAATCGAATTTCGAAAACTTGAATTTTTTATAACTCAAACAAAATTGGTTAGCAATTTACATTTTTCCAACACAAAATTCTAGTAGTCGATCGATAAGGGACTAGTCTCGACAAAGAGATCGATAGCGATACGAGAATTACTTAAAATTAGCAGAAAAAATAATAAACAAGTTGTTAGTTTGTGGTCGAAAGTCAAGAAATTGTTTGTTTTATTTACGATTTTGTAATATTTTATTGAAATGTTAAAAACGGCACTAACTTTCAATTTTCTCTTCATTACCATAATGAAGACGCTGACCGCTTAAGTTAACCATTCTCCTAGCAGCCACTGAGGCAAAAGTGATCGTCAACAATTCGATTTAATTTTATTAGTTCGACTATCGTATATCCAGGAAGTAAACAACACGTATTATAGCTTCCTACTGAGTCATTTGCATTTTACTAACTTTACTAACTAAATTTCATCATATTTGAAGGTTTAATAGCAATACTGATTTACCCCGCACTTGTAATAAGTTGGCGGCAAACGACGCTGCACTTGCCGGGCAAATAATTGCATGACCCTACTTCTAACTCATCTCATAGTTTTCGAACAAAAAATGCTTATTTGTGGATATTTAATGAAATTTAATACTAAATATATAAAAGTACCACTAGTTTGATGATCTTGAAATTAAATATCCACATTTGCAGTGGATACAACTTTCAGACACTTTCACTTTCATCCGAAACACATTTGCCGCGGTAGTGTTAAATAATTTTAAAACAACATTAATCTTTTTTTATCGCTGTTACATCGTGAGGTTTTCTTTGTTTTGTTTTTTATTTGTGCTCGCTGTATGGCAACTGTTATACATATAAGTAACATTATGTCATTCTCAAAGCTGTTTTATCTTTGATTTAATCCGCAAAACGGATGTTTCTGCGTAATTATCTATACCCTATACGTAACATGTAGTATATAAATAAATTGTAATAATATTTATCACAATGTGGTAGAGATTCTGTTTTAAATCAACTACTTTCTTTCCTGGTGGTGGTAATTCTTAAACGGTGTCCCTATTTATGAGTGGTTAGTGCCATTTTTTGAGTAATATTCAATAAATTTAATACAATCACGTGCCTTAGCACTTATAGCTACGTAATATTATACATACTAGGGTCATTAAACTAAATGTACACAGTACACACTGTTGATGACCTGATGACTTTGTTTGCGATTTAAGCTCAAATCAAATATTAAATGACTGTTAGGATAACGTCATCAGTCTAATGGTGCAGGATGCATAATTGTATATATGTATAGGTGCAATAATAAAATGACCTAGTTTTATTTGTGTGTGTGTACAATTGATTGAATGTGAAAATCTATTTATATTTGTACAATTTCTGCATTCAATGTAAATTGCAAGTCAGTAACTATTGTTAACTAGATTATTATTAACTAATATTCATATTGCATCTAAATATTTATATAAAATAATAATCAATTAAATGTTAATTGCACACGTACAATTAAGTGCTCATTAATAAATTGTTTAATCGTGTTAGATTATTATGTATTAATTTTTGTCTTGTATATAACAATTGATGTTGTGTAATTACTGTTGCAAATTAATAATAGAATTAATATAGCTTGTAATTATCTCCAAAAAACCTTGAAAAACTTGTTTGATATTAAATACTGCTGCAGTGAAATGCAGAAAAATAATTCTGTACTTAGAGCATGATAGATACAAAATACTTTTTAATTATGTTTTAAACATTTAAATTTATTGATACATTCGATATTTTGAGCACTGCAAATAAGATCATTACATAATGGAATATTACACATTACTTTAATTTAATTCTTATTTAACGCATTTGTTCCCCTCTAAATCTTATCGATTATTAATCATTTCTAATTAAAATTACGTAACTATTGCAAAATTCATAACAGTACACGGGTGGGCCATCTGTTATTTTATTAATTACAACTTTAGTTTAGACAGCGTCTATTTATTAGATTGTTTAAATAACTATTTATTTATGATAAGTTATATAAACCATGATCTAATTTATGTTACTAAACTGATAATAGTTTGTTTTAAGTGCTGGAATGTATGTTTTTATGTAAAGATACGAAATATGGAAGTTCAAATGACCTTGAGATCAAAAGTAAATGTTATTTTCCATTTAGGTGACTGTTCAGGATTGCGTAAATGTTTTTCTATGTCATGGTTATTCTTTTAATATTACGTTATGTTCCGTAATCATTTATAAAAGTTAACTCTAGAAAGATTTAAGAGTCTTTCATTAAATATTGCATGCAGTTGCAGTAAAATAAGTTTTTTTTTGTTTTTGTTGCAGACACTAATCAACATGGCTTATTGTTGGTTGATTTTGGTGGGTCGATGTGTCCAAAGACTTGTTTTCGGCGAGTTGAGGGTGTCTGAGCAACAACACATAAAAGATAAATTTTGGAATTTCGTTTTCTACAAATTTATCTTTGTGTTCGGTGTCATAAATGTTCAATATATGGATGAAGTGATGCTGTGGTGTTCCTGGTTCTCAATCTTAGGGTTTTTACACTTATTAGCGCAATTGTGTAAAGACCGGTTCGAATATGTGAGTACTTAATTCAAGATGGCTGCCACCAATACACTTGAAAGTTTTAAATCGTTATAAATCAATTATTATGCATAATTGCGTGATTCTAATAATACTAAGATGTAATAAATTGTGGTATTAGTTGATATATATTGACATTTAAATAAAAATATATGTTTACAAACAATATAAAATAGGGAATAACTGACGCAAATAAATTGTTTTTAGTTATCATTTTCGCCGACTACACCGGGGTGGAGCCATATTCGTCTATTAGGACTTTTAGCTAGCATATTAATGTTCTCTGGATTTATGTTCATTATCTGTGTAGCGGTGGGATTCTTCGGGGGGTTGAATACTTTCGCGTTTATGGTTGCAGAGGTAAATATACTCGTCAACTGTTTGGTGGGCGCTAATAAAAACGATTCATTTTAGTGCGTGTTGCTGGCAATTCGTACTCTACACGTAATCCTAAAATACGCGTTGCATTTGTATGATATGCGGCAAGAGGGCGGCAACAGCGTTGGAGGCGGCGACACTGGTCGCGTTTGGGAGAAAAGGGGCCCGGTTGCATATTATACGGAGATCATTTTCGAGCTTACAATGCTACTCATAGATTTTGTACATCATCTACATATGCTTTTATGGAGTAATATTTTCTTATCAATGGCATCGTTAGTCATATGTATGCAGTTACGATTTTTATTCCATGAAATTCAAAGGCGAATCAAAAAACATAGAAATTATTTATGGGTGTTGAACCATATGGAACAAAAGTATGGGCATCGTTTACGTTATCAGAGCTTTTTCTAACTATGATTCGTTATTTTTAGTTATCCAATGGCGTCGGATGACGAACTAGCGGATAATTCCGATAACTGTGCTATCTGTTGGGAAAAAATGGAAACTGCTCGGAAATTACCGTGCACACATTTATTTCATACGTAATAATTAATAAATAACTATTCATCAAACGATTACATTGCATTTATTTATTAATCAATATAGATCTTGTCTGCAATCGTGGCTTGAACAAGATACATCTTGTCCAACATGTCGTTTGGGCCTAAGCATTCAATCCCCAGGTTCTATGGATCCTTCCAGATTAGATCCATTACTAAATGGAGATTTACAAAACGACGGTCAAGCTCAAACGCGCCGCCAACCTAATCATTTCTTCCATTTCGATGGTAAGACAACCACTAAATCCAAAATGCCGAATTTTAATTCGCGAATATAACGCAAAAACGATTGTAAATTGTTGTTTTATATATTTAGGATCAAGATATGTGTCATGGTTGCCGAGTTTTTCGGTTGAAGTTACTCATGCACAACTTTTGCGTTCGGATCCGCAACCGGTTCAAACATCACAGTTAGATGCGATGGCTAGACAAGTTTGTGTTCCTGAAATTTCGTTGGTTTCTTTTTCTTGCGAATAATTATTAACTTATTTATGTTTCCAGGTGCAACAATTGTTCCAACATATGCCTTTACCCGTAATTATAGATGATTTGCGAATTACACGCTCTGTTGAGTTGACAATTGAGAATGTGCTCGATGGACGCTTAATTGCACCGCCGATCTTCCGAGAACCGGATATTGTGTCTGTAACTACGCCCACACTTCCACAAATCACAGCTGCCCTGGATGAGCATTCCAGGAATTGGGATGATATACCAGATGTTGCACCACTTGAAACGTAAGTGTATATATATATATATATATATATATATATATATATATATATATATATATATATATATATTTATGAAGTTGAGATTTAAAATAAATGACCTATTTATGAATAAGTTAGAAATTGTGTAATGAAAATGCGAAAATGAAAATAACAAGTTTTGAAAATAACAAAGCTTAATTGAAATTTGCTTACGCCAGTCTAAAAAACGCTTTTAAATAAATTTAAATTTTCTAGCGACGATGCAACAGCTGCAGGTAGTCGATTCTCAAAATGTTCCACGGAACGTGAACGTATATTGCAAAGGCGTAAAGAGTTACTTTTGCAAACTGCACGTAAGAAATATATAGAAAAACAACGGGCTAGTTCTACACAGATGCTAGAAACTCAAAGTTGAAGAGAGTATTATTCACTGTGTCGATTGATACAAAAATAATTATAATTTTTGTACTTTCTTTGTCTTGTTCTCTTCACTATATTGTCTTACCTTCTTCAGTGTTTCTGCGGCCAATTTTTCTCCACTTTACAATCAGTTCTTATGTTGCACACTTCATTTTCAGCTCAGCTCTGACGTGATAACACGTGACGCAAATTTACGTAGTCAGGAATTTAAACGCGCTGAATATATGCCTGTATAATTTTTTTCTCATAGAAAATAATTATTCATTGAAATTAAGTGATATTTTGTTACCGTTTTTTATTTTATATATATATATATATATATATATATATATATATATATATAATCCAACTCAAAAATATATCTATATATTACGGTACCGGTACACTTAAAGTAACTCGAAAAAAATTGAAGAGTATTTGTAAAATAAAATTCATTGTACATAAGCCTATTTCTTTTTAGTATAATTTTTATTAATTTATTTCGTTTCATTATAAATACATAGAATAATATTTGCTTCAAAGCTCAACCTTATTTCGTCCAAAATCTATTTTAATTTTGAGTAATTTACAAATGAATAAATATTTGTAAAACGTGGCCAAAAGAATCCATCCTTTATAGAATTTTATTCTTGCAGAAAAAGAAAGAATAAGAAAATGTGAAAAATTATTTAAAAAAACCACAAATTGTGTGTTTGAAACATGGATAATCATTAATTTCAAATGGAATGTTTTTATTTTCCTGTGTGTATTTACAATTATTTTTCGTTTTTTTTTTGTTTTTTAAAGAAAAGACTGATAATAACTATCTCGTACTAATTGTGTGATAAGAGATGACAGAAGTAGAATTTTCAAACGAAATTCGAAATTATTATTTCGTAATTTGGGGAATTTCCATTGATTTCTAGTTATATTTGTGTTTATTTATTTTGACACTATATGTTTGGATTTTTTCGTTTTCGAAATAAAAATGCTCATATATATAAATATCATTTTTTTTGTGTAGTAGTTATAGTTTATTGAAAATATGTAATTGCTATGCAAAAATGTATCAATCATAATAATATGAAACTATTAATGTGGCCAAACACATTATTGTCAAGATTGTTACAAACAAAAAGTACTTATTACATCACAGAGTTAAATGTACTTAAAAATTTGCATACAAATAGTGTGTGCAAATCGATAACTATAATAAACCGTATTTTTAGATTATTATTGTTGTTTCACGCTTAGATGCTGTAAAATCAATAAAATATTAAACAAATATTCAGTTATATCTAGTATATATCCTCAAAGTAATTGCAAACAACGTTTTTATTTATTGTTAAGAAAATAAAGGCCTAAAACTTAAAGGGAAAACGAAATTTGGATAATACATTTTTACGGCCCTGTAGTCCAGTGAAATATTAGACAAATCAATATTCTTATAAATATGTATATTCTGGGAACTAAGTTTCGCGCTTCCTTGGGTGGTGATGTCAAGATCATTTTAATAAATATTAGCCTATTAAGTTGGGCACACTGTTTAAGGTCGTTTGGCGAGACTGCCTCTATTTGCAATACTGATGCGTTATATATTATTAATAAACTAAATAAATTTTTCCGTAGCAAAAGCATACCGCTTTTCTATTGGGGTACACATGTATATGAATACATGAGTTTAATATCCATTTTAGTGTTCATATTGTAATAAAACAAACATTTGTGGCCCCTTAATAAATATATTTTTGTTACGCCTTGTAAAACGTCAATCTAGCATTGCTATATTCACACATATATACAAGTGGCATATCAGTATCGTACAATGCAAAAATACGAAAAATTAGAAAAAATAGGTGAAGGTACCTACGGTACAGTATTCAAAGCGAAAAATCGTGAAACCCACGAGATTGTAGCCCTAAAAAGAGTTCGACTAGACGATGATGACGAAGGTGTACCATCGTCAGCCCTACGCGAAATATGTTTGTTAAAAGAACTCAAACACAAAAACATCGTGCGTCTTTACGATGTGTTACACAGTGATAAAAAACTAACGTTGGTGTTCGAACATTGTGATCAAGATTTAAAAAAATATTTCGATAGTTTAAACGGGGAAATCGACCTAGATATAGTTAAATCATTTATGTATCAACTGTTGAGGGGTTTAGCGTTTTGCCATAGTCATAATGTATTGCATCGTGATTTAAAACCACAAAATTTGTTAATTAATAAAAACGGGGAATTAAAACTAGCTGATTTTGGACTAGCGCGCGCTTTTGGCATCCCAGTTAAGTGCTACTCAGCGGAAGTTGTGACTTTATGGTACCGGCCACCGGATGTGTTGTTTGGCGCTAAATTATATACAACTTCTATCGATATGTGGTCAGCGGGTTGCATTTTCGCTGAGTTAGCTAACGCTGGACGGCCACTTTTCCCCGGGTCCGACGTAGACGATCAGTTGCGTCGGATCTTTAAGTTACTGGGAACTCCTACGGAGGAGACATGGAATGGAATGACTCAATTGCCCGATTATAAACCTTTCCCTTTGTATCAACCTAGTATGAGTTTGTCGCAAGTTGTTCCGAAATTAGCTGGACGTGGACGCGATCTTTTGCAGCGTCTCCTTGTGTGCAACCCTATGCAACGAATTTCCGCGGAAGACGCGATGGCACATGCGTACTTTACGGATTTAAATCCCGCGGTTAAAAATGATCGTTGCTAATTTTAATACATAATTAAGAAACCAGAATGATTTTTTTTGTGATCTTACATTTTATTTACCTTAGCAATTCATATTTAGTCAAACCTTTCGTAAAAGTGACGAAATTCTAATTACTGTGTCTATTTGTAATACTAAAATAAAGTATATGACTCTTTATTTAATATATTAAACAATATTTGTAAAGACGCTTATATTAAATTATTTTATTTGACAAAAAAAACGTAATTTATAATGTAGTGTAACTCGTGCTTTTTACGTTTGTCCAACGAACTAAGACTTGCACGAACTTCATGATACTTTAGGGTTAGTTTTTCATGGTTTGTGGAGTATACGTGTCAGTCCTATTAAAACATTAATTTACACTACAGTTGAACAATGGCAAAATTAAGTTCAGTAATAGGCAAATTCTACAATGAATACATCGCACATACACCCAAAAAGCTAAAGATCATCGACGCGTATTTATTATATATTTTATTAACCGGCGTTGTACAATTTGTATATTGTAGTCTAGTCGGTACATTTCCGTTCAATTCATTCCTAAGTGGATTCATTTCATGTGTAAGCAGTTTTGTTTTAGCAGGTGTGTATTTAAATAATGTTTAAAACAAATCTGTTGCTAGTGCTAGAAAATTGATCCATATTTACTCAATTGTATTACTTTACAGTATGTTTACGACTTCAAGTCAATCCAGAAAACAAGTCCCAGTTTTTAGGCATCAGTCCTGAACGTGGATTTGCTGATTTCTTATTCGCACATGTAATTTTACATTTGGTCGTTATGAATTTCATTGGTTAGGATTACTAAATTAAAATAAATATTCTCTAATGTTTTTATTCGTCAATCTGTACTCAATTTGGTAAATAATATATTATTATAAATATCTATAAATAATATAAGCAGAAATAATGCTAACGTTTAGTTTATAATTGGGAACGGGCATATTGAACTCATAATCATGTCGAATTTGTTTTTTAAACCACTGATAATAGCGGAAATTGTATTTAAAAATACAAATTTATTATGTTGGTAACAAAAAGACTGATTTATACTGTGACAAACGGTCAATTTATTCACAAAATTGGCGCTAACCTGACAAACCAAATTCCTCTAAATTTTTATTTCTCTTAATACGCGGTTTTAAATCATTACCACCTCGATCTCCATTGCACGAAATATAATGTGCCCTTACGGTAGAGTGACAATACTGCTTATATATATATATATATATATATATATATATTTGTGTTAGAAAGAATGTAATAATTACTGCTAGCTTCAGGTTGCTCGGTGGTATCACGCTGTTTTGACAGATTCTTATCATGTGCATTTTTTGTATTGAAGTACCTTGACTATGATTGTGTGATTCAGTGTGATTAATTCATTACAATGGTTGATTGTGCAACAAATAAAGAAACTCAGGTTCCTAAGTATGGATTTAAGGTGAAATTAAACCATAAATACCCAGAAAAATGGACTCAAAATGCGAAATTGAGAATCAAACAAATCTTTCCGCTTATCTCTTTGGTTTTTCGGTGAGTGTTTTAGCGATTTTCCTATTTGAATTCAACTTAAAAGTATTGTTGTATCATGTAGATATATAATTTATTATATAAAAATGCTATGGCACGGTCGACCTGTGATTATGGATTATATTAATATGCCAATCGGTAAACAAATTTATGGTAAATAATTTTGATTGAGCCATTCGTGGTTTATTGTTAAATTATGGACAACAATTTTAGGCGTACCTATCGGTGGGATTGGATGTGGTACTATAGGCCGTGGTTACCGAGGTGAATTCTGTAGATATCAATTAAAACCGGGTTTGTATGAATATAACACGGTTGCAGCTAACCAATTTATAGTCACCATCAAAGATAAAACACAGAAAACGATATTTCAAAGTGTTTTATCTACTTATCAGTATGTATTTTGTAAAAATTGTTTACCCAATTGTATTCACCATTTTGATTGACTATTGAAAAAGTTGAAAGATAATGGCAACTTTGTTATACACAGCTTTGATTATAAATGATTTGACTTTCGAAACAAAATGGTGGCTACAAGTTTATTGTACATATATGCATTGCTTATTATTAGGAATAAACAATGATTTTTTTTAAAGAAAACCATCGAAATACTTGACTGCATGGCAATGGCTTGTAGATGGGTCTAGATGTATGTATACAGGTTTATATCCGAGATCTTGGACAGAATATGATTTGTCTGATTTCGGCATTAAATTGATTTGCAGACAAATTAGTCCTGTTGTTCCACACAATTATAAAGTAAGTTATGATCGTGTATAAATGTAAATGCCTATTCCCATCAAATGCAGTAAAAAGAAAACCATTCACATCTTGACAATCTTTCGCCATTCAATTCTTCTATCCTTACAAACTTCTTTTGTTTCATTTATTCATCAAGTTTTTTATACACGCTCCTATATTCCGCTTGTTCACAACTTTTTTCGCGCAATCTTATATAATATGTATAGACGTTGAAAACGCATATGACGTCATTTATGCAGAACTTCAATGATAAAGATCTTTGTTTTTTCGGTAAAATTACGTTATTATTCCACATTTTGATTATGAAGAGTTTTTTGTCTTACATTTAGTATTGTTCACAGCGTGTGTTCTTTCATTTGCGCGCTTTGTTTGATTTTCATTGTATTAACTAACGTAACATATATACGGATCTCGACTAAGTAAATATTAGTAAAATGTATTACGGAATTATAGAGTTTCTTAGAATTGCACCATAAATTGCGACTTTACCTAAAGTTGTACTTTTCTAAATAATATTAACTGATGTATTTATCACAAATATAGGATAGTAGTCTCCCTTGTGGCGTCTTCATTTGGAACGTAGAGAATGTTTGCTCTGCGCAACGCTCAGTAACAATATCTTTTACGTTTAAAAATGGCACAGGTGACAAAAAACAAGATACTGCAGGTATGCTTACGCAAAACCAGTCAATGTCCCATTATTTATTTAAAAAAAAACTTCTAGCTCCCTGTTCAACCAAAAGCTTTTCCTATGAAGGAATGGAAGGAGTTGCTCTGAACCATATAATTAAAAACATGCCATGTACTTATGCTCTAGCAGCAAAATCCAGCGACACCGTTGAAATATCAAAGTGTTTATACTTTGATCCCACTTCTAATGGGGAAGATCCATGGCAACAATTAAAAACGAATGGTAGATTTGATAAGCCTTCCGATCTTCGAGCTAGCCATTCTTGCGATGAAATGGCGTGTGGTATAGCGGGGCAAATTCATTTGAATGGGACACAGAGTGAGACGATTGAGATGTGTTTGGTTTGGGATATGCCTGTTGTTAATTTTCTGCAGAAAGCGAAAAAGTATAAAAAAATGTATACTAAGTTTTTCGGTGTTGAAAGTGCATCGATTAAAATCGCTAGCTACGCGTTAGATAATTACAAAAAATGGGATTCTGAGATTTATAAATGGCAATCGAAAATACTAGATGATAAGTAATTATGAAATAAATGAATAAATATACAATGTCCAACACCGAACACAAAACTTGGACTTTGTATAATTATTTCATGGTTATCTCAGGGTATTATTTTTATATTTCTAACTAAATCTATAATAGTGATCTACCGAATTGGTATAAATCAGCAATTTTCAATGAATTATATTTCGTATCAGATGGAGGTTCAGTTTGGTTTGATATTGAGGATGATACATCAATCAAATTAACCTCAGATGATCCTCGGTTAGTAATTAATGTTTGCTTATAAACTGTAGACGTTTAGAAATAAATTGAAATAATTTTAGCCGTAAATTCGGGCGTTTTGCGTTCTTAGAAGGGCATGAATATCGAATGTACAACACTTACGATGTGCAATTTTATGCGTCGTTCGCACTTGCGATGAATTGGCCATTGCTGCAAATTTCTTTACAGTACGACATGAAAGATGCGATATTTACTGAAATAAAAACGCCTGTAAAGAGCTTGTACGATGGCCAAATGCATAAACGAAAAACATTGAATACAGTGCCGCATGACGTTGGTGATCCAGGTGAGATGACCACTTCCATTAGTCACTAGAATGCCGACAAAACCTGTTCTTATTTGCAGGTGAAGAACCGTATTTGCTTCTAAATGGATACCCAATACATGATGTTAGCGAGTGGAGAGATTTGAATTTAAAATTCGTATTAGAAGTGTTTCGCGATTATCAATTAATGGGAGATCTTGAAGATTTCGACCGGAAATTGTATTTAGAACACATGTTTCCAGCTTGTAAAACTGTTATGGACCATAGTGCTACATTTGATAGTGATGGGGATGGATTGATCGAAAATAGCGGTGAACCAGACCAAACTTATGATACTTGGGTTATGACAGGATCCAGGTTAGTTATTTAATAGATAAAACTTAATTAATATAGAGCTTACTACCATTAAATGGAATATAAACTTATAAATTACAATTAGAATCGTATCTATCATATTTGCTCCTTCTTTAACATATTATTTATTAATTATTTGCTAATAAAATTTCGTAATTCAGGTCATGCGTGCATTTTTTTTATACAAATCTACATTCGTCAACTTCATAATTATTTTATCAATTTTTGCTATGGTTGGTAACATTGCGCGCTAGCAATTTCCCTACAGTGGTATTACTCTCGATCTGTCATTGCGAATTGTATCAACGCTATCAGTTACTTATTTAAATTGTTAATTTAATTGAAAACCAACTATCTATAAATCTAAAATATAGTGGCAAACATAAAACTGCATTATGCTATCAACGCGCAACTTTAAATTTGATTTGTATATCTTTAATTATATATAAGATGGGCCATCTGTTGGTTTCTTTTTGAAATGTGTGTTATTTTGACGGTTTGCACCACGGACGCGCTTGACATTGATAGATATGCAGATATATGTAAATCAAATGTTATTTTATAAAAAAAGTGGATGTATTAAGGCGGTATTTTATAGTTATGGCTATTTAAATTTTAATTTAGTTCATATTGTGGTGGTCTCTGGTTGGCCGCATTGCATTGTATGTCTAAGATAAGCGAAATATTAAACCATAAAACCGAAGAAAATTACTACGTTGATTTATTGGCGAAAGGCAAAGAATCGTTCGAAAAAAAATTATGGAACGGCCAGTTTTATAGTTTTGACGAAACCCATCGAAATATTATCATGTCCGATCAACTTTGTGGCCATTGGTATCTGAGATGTTGTGGATTTGATTACGAAGTGAGTGTAGCGACATACCAAGTTGAAGCTTTCGATTAAATTGTCAAATTGTCTTAGGTGTTTCCCAAATCGAATGTGCAAAACGCGTTAAAAATGATATTTGATAATAACGTAAATAAATTCGCGAATTGCCAACGAGGCGCAGTGAACGGATTCACTACAGATGGTAAGGTGGACATAACAACAATTCAAAGCGAAGAAGTATGGACCGGCGTGACGTACGCTCTTGCCTCTACGATGATACACGAAGTGAGTATTTTCTAATAAACAATTCATTTATTTACCCTAATTTATTATAAATATTGAGCCTAATTTAATATACCTCAACTATTCTCACTATTGTTTGCTGAAGCTGCTGTATCTCTTAGTTGAATTCTAGAGTTCTAAAACATTGTTTTGTAAAGGGTTTGATTAATGAAGCTTGGGAAACCGCTGGAGGAATGTATAAGTGTTTATCCGAACTGATTGGAATGAATTTCGAGACTCCAGAAGCTATCCATGCTGGTAAATGGTATAGAGCCATCGGGTACTTACGTCCGTTGTCCATTTGGTCTATGCAGCTTGCCTGGGAACACCGGAATCTACCTCAATAGGTAAGTGTTTACTCATTTTTATAAAGTAATGATTTAATTCGAAAATTATGGGAAGCGTAATAAGTATATCAAGAGAATTGGAAACCAGTATGCTTTTGCTACCGATAAATGAACCCATACATTAATATTTTGTGCTATTATTAATCATATATAACGCTTCAGTTGACTTAAAAAGGTCCGAGTTTAATATTTATTCAGTTTAAACATTCGGAACTAGATTTTGAATATTTCCCACCACTAGAATTATAGTGCCCCTCCACTATTATGGCGAATACATTTATGCCTTAGTCACAAATTTACTTGAACAGAAAAACAATTTAAACATTTCATAATGGTTCCCTATTAATCTAAAATATCAGAAAATAAAACGACGCGTGCTAATTTCAGATCAGCTCTGTTCTGGTCCACTCGGAGCTGATCTGGCGTTGATAGATAAACGCATAATGCAATGTTGGCAAACGGAAAACGGTTATCATGGCGAACTCATACTGATTATGGAGTATATTTGTTATTAATTTTAAAATGAGTTTAGATGCCTATTTAATTTTCGAATTTAATTAATATGTATAAAACTTCTATAATTAATTCTAAAGTGTTTATTTTGGAAAGGACGTCTCTACAAACAACCACTTATATACAGATTTGTATTTAAACATATAACATTTATTTAAATAGTATTATTATTGTAAATGTTGCAACGTCACCACTAAAGAAATGACAATTCGCAATTTTATATACATATTGACAATTCACAGCATTTATATTTACTTAAATATTGTAATATTATTAGTTGATTTGAAATAAATATTAGTGCATTATACGATTAGAATTGCAAACTGATTTTATCACATTTTTATTATAAATTAATTAATTGGAATCGTGCGAACTCTCAATGGACTATCGATACCATAAAACATATACATCTTAAATTTCATTTCATCTTGATGCCATTCTAATTTGAAGTTGCGAATTATCTAAAACAATAACATCCATTCTATACGTCTGTAAAAGTGTTACCGATTCATGTTTACCTTAGATAATAATGTTTCCATTTCTAATTGAGCAATCCGTTTCCCAACACAAGCCCTTGGTCCAAAACCGAAAGGTAAATACACCCAAGGGTTCACATCGCTTTTTCGTCGGTCTTGTCGAATCCAACGTTCCGGTTTAAATTTATCAGCGTCTACAAAATATTTCTTACTCCAAAATAGAGGCAATTGCGCCATTACCAAATCTGTCTGAACATCATTAAAACAATATTATTATATTATATGCTTTCCAACATAGATAATTTTACTTCGTGCCACTAAACTATATTATTATTCACATTTTTTGGCAGTGTGGTTAGGTACAGGCAATGTTGTTTTTATGGGCGAAAACTGCACAGCATTGGCACTATTCTCACTTATAACTAAAGTTGGTATACAGCTACATTATAGCACGTATCGTACCACAAAAATATGACAGTGTATACATTTATCGTGAGTCAGTATACTATGTAGTGTTTTCAACCATTTAATATAGAAATATTTTATTATTAATGTGTGTTATTGCCACTTATAAGCTAAACGAAGATAGATAAATTATCTTAGTTTTCGTCCTTCCCTTTACTTCTTATGGGGTAAATTTAGTATTACTGTTCCCCATAAGACTCCACACTGTCAAAAAGTTTGGAAAATAGTATATATGTAAACACTTACCCCTTTAGGAATTTTATATCCTGATAGGACAATATTATTTGTTGCCTTGCGCGCTGTTGCTAATGTGATTGGAATAAGTCGCATGCTTTCTTTGATTATTGCGCGTAAATAGGGCATTTTTTCTAATTTCTCTGCTGTCAATTCACTAGTTTTATCGGGTAATACTGTTAAGATTTCTTGTCGTAATATATCTTGTTCCTCCGGATGTGTTGCTAGTAGATAGATCAGTGCAGACATTGATCTTGAAGTCTGGAATATTATAACTTCTACATTTAAAACACCACTAGACATAATTCCGCGTTTGACTATATTTTACGATGTAATACACATTTCAAACATGAGATTTTCCTTTATTCTATCGAAACAGATATACTTAAAGGTATGGTTTGATTAGATGGCAATTTAATTGCCAAGCTCAGGTGACCGAAAGAGAACATATACCTAACTTCACTCATGTGCAAATATACTTACGGTTTCAACTCCTCCAATTAGGATATCCATAGCGTTTCCAAACGCATATTTCCTATCAATTTTCAGTAGTTTTTCTACGGCACTCATATCATGTGGTGACTTCTGGAGATGTTTATCCCTTTCAATCTTCGCTTCAGTTAGATCGAGTTGTTTCTGTAGGAAACTAAAAACCGAGATAGTTAAAATAATTTGAAAATAATGTTAGTGTTTTGATTGTATACTTTGTTAGTCTGTCCAAAAGCGCTACATATTTACGCCATTTTGGCGTACTTATATACTTTGATAGCGATGGTAAAATATCGATTTCATATAAATAATTAAAAAACTCTAATATATCATTGATCATTATTTGTTCTTCAGATTTCGGGTTTAAGTTACCTTTTAGTAAACCTAAAAAGACTCGTTTAAAAAAAAGATATTTGCGTTAATTTTAGCATTTCAAACCTAATCGGTTATCGAACGCAAACAATCCTATCGATTCCAATGCCCATTTGTTGAGTTCGTTCGTGAAATCAGTCGGCATTTCTTTTTCGGGATTCAAACCAGCTAGATATTGCATCCGTTCAACAAAATCATCCGCTATTGTTGCCATAGGCCTTAAATATTGTTTAACTGTTCTGGGCTGCATTAGGATTGGATTTATAATTGATCTGGCATCTTGCCACTCTTTTCCATCACTAAATTGAGAGAAATTGTTGTTTTTCTTGACTGTCTTCGAATTGAGAAAGGTTTCTTGGGAACACAATCACTTTTATTTAATATAGGGTGGAGGGCATTAAGATGCTGAAACGTTGAGATGAATAATAAAATGTATTAAATAAAATTGACTGCTTTCTCAAGACTCCTGTTTTCTCAAAAACTAAATAGAATATTTTATTAGATACAACTCAGTAAATATTTAGTTGTGGAAATGTAACATGTTGCGTAGATGTTACATGCGACTAAATGTGTACGGGGGATATAATAAAAAATTATTTATTATTCGTTTTGTAATATATTTGGGTACTTACGATGTGAAAACTCCTCCATATCCTTTAAAAACATCCTTTCTTAGGTTGATACGATAATGTTTGATTGATTCTAGTATATCTCGCATAGGCCAAGGTCCTTCAGTTCGATAAACCTTACATAAAATCAAAATTTAATTTAATTTAAAATCAATTAATATTTTCCATGATATATATATACGAGTATATATATATTTAAACAATAAATTAAGATCAATAGTGCAATATTATAAGAATGTTTCATATATAAGGTTAATTTTTAAAGTGTGAGGATGAGCTAGATAAAATTACCAACCATTTCAATATCTTTTGGATTAAAACACAACACCATATCATTGCGAAATTTTAAATCGCGCAGTCTAACCAAATCGCCAAATTCTTTATTTAATCTAGAAAAAATCAAAAATAATAAAAAATATAATTCAACTAATTACAAATACAATCATACTTAATATGCAAATCGTGCGGGGCTACACCATTATATTTCCCAACTACAGGCAGCACATTCCACAAATACCCAAAAATAGGCATAGATTTCGGCCCTAACAAAAAAATAAAATATTTTAAATCATTGAAAAACAATTGAAAAACTAAAAATCTCACCTGGTACCGCATCATAAGACTTCGCTTGAGCAAACTCATTTTCACTATTAGTTTGCACCGTTTTTAAAACATGTTGACCACTTACAGAACATTTGTGCACTTCGCGGACAATATTCTTCATAAATTTAACTTTGTTTGTTAACATTTTTATATCATCTGACCTTAACGTATAAATATCGAGATATTTTGCAATTATTTCACGCACAATTCTTGATGTAGGTCACATGTACGCGACAAAATGTTGTTACTGGTAACAACGAGTGTTAATAACTTGACAAAACGGACTTAACGATTCTGTTTTAAACTGTTCAAATTGTTTTTAATGCGCGTATCAGATAAGCGAACCGATAACAACTGAAATAGAAGTAGAATTTGTACTTTTTCCAGAGTGTTATTGTTTATGATTCGCGATAAAATTCAATCATTTAAATATTTAACATACCTATTTGAATTTTCTTAAATATCTGATTAAATATGTGTAAATAGATTTAAGATCACAATTAAATATTCTGTTTAGTTTTAAATCAAACCAATTTATTTATTACGCATAATTCAGAAATATATTTGTTCGTATTTATTTATTTGTTTTTAAATTGACCCAATTTATACCAGTGCATTTGCACTTGACTAAAATTAGATAACAATTTTTTAAAAATATATAAACAAATATATATAAACAAATATACATTAAATTTTTAGTGTCATTGTAACATTTGTTATGATGCGAATTATATCTTTTAGTAAGTGATTAACTTAGTTTTCTAACACGCTCATTGCTCACGTTAACTAGAATCTGAGCTTAATCAATTCATTTGTTTGGTAGGTATATATTTGATATATTCATTGTGACGTCACGAATATAGCAAAAGGTTACGAATTTTTGTTTGTAAATAATTAATAAACGATTCAATTTAAACGGGAATATAATAATTAAATATATTTCGATAATTAATAAAATAAAATAAACTTTCAATTTAATAAATGTCTTTAATAAAAATATATTATCATAAATAATATTTATAAAACATGAAATTAAAACTGTTAGAAATTGACTTAATTAAAATTGTCTATAGTTTAATTAATTAGTTACATGAAATCACCAATTTTTAACCTTGTATTGGCTTAACATGGTACTTCAAAGGACTTCCGACGCCGTACAACATATTCATAACCCATTTCATATCATCGTGGGGCCAGGTGAACGCGAAGTTCCTTATTGTCTGTAAAAAAAGACAAATGAAATATTTCTTTTATGTTTTCTATTAAAGAAAAGTACCCTAGATAAAATGATTTCAATTTCAAGCTGAGCCAGACGTCGCCCGATGCAAGATCTAGGTCCAAAACCGAACGGCATTAACACAAACGGATGTGCGTCTTTACTAACGAATTCACTGCCATCTCTCACCCAACGTTCAGGTATGAATTGATTTGCGTTCGGGAAATATTTATCTTGTCTACAGAGGTACATATGTGCGTTGATGACGTCAACCTAATAAATATAATTATTAAGTATTAATAAGTCAATGCTGTGATTAACTGTGGATGTGTTTACTCCTTTTGGTATTTGGTAACCAGAAAGCACCAAATCTTTCGGCGTTCGTCTTAAGTTACCAATGGCTATCGGCGCCAATCTGGTTGTTTCCTTAACCACAGCCCTCAAGTAAGGCATATTATTTAATACTTCTTTGGTGATTGGACTATCTTCTTTCGGTAGCACTCTTCGTACTTCTTCTCGTAATTTATTTTGGGCGTTCTGGTTCTTGCATAAGAAATACAATGCGGCGGCTGTTGTTCTCGAAGTCTACACACAATATTTACATATTTAATTTACTAGTTTTTGCAGTTTTATTTCTAATTTTAAAATATATATATATATATATATATATATATATATATATATATATATATATATATATATATATATAGATTTAATCTAATTGGTAACATTTTAAACTTATATTGACGCGGTTCTAATCATTAAAATATTTCAAGGTTTGGCTACGTTTAATAAGAAAAAAATGTGTTAATCACTGAAGGAAAACCACATTTTTCCTTCTTTAAACAATTCATTGTTTGATAATTACACAAACATTCCGTGTTAAAACAGTAGAATTAATTATGAAGTTTTGTTTTTTACATTATTTTTAATTGCAACTATACTATACTGCAAATTAAAATAAAATTGCTTCATAATAGAGTTGATGCCTTTAATTTTTTTATGAAAGGTTCTTTTAATATAAGGCATAAATAAAATGGTAAATTTAGTTGTTTTTTTTTATATACATAAACATAAATTAGTGAACGACTTACTGTATCAATGCCTGCGATTAACATATCGAAAACCATTGCAAACGCGACTTTTTTATCACGTTTTAACAGCTGTTCCAAAATACTAAGTTCGGATTGAGGTTTATCTTTGCTACCACTTTTTTCGAAATTCTCAATTACTTCATCTAAATGCTTTTTCTGGAAACTAGAAAAAAAAGTATTAAATCTACAGTAAATACCAGTTTTTTTGTAACTCATATTATATACCTTGTTACTCTATCCAATGTTTTAACATAAGTTTTCCATTTCGGAGTGCTTATCCATTTCCATAACGATAACTTAACATCCAAATCATTTAACAAAATAAATATATCCAAGACATCATTAATGAAAGATTGTCCTTCGGAATCCGGGGACATATTTGGATTTAATAAACCTAAACAATACATTTAACACAACCATTTCATTGATTTTCGTTCGCAAAATACCTAATCGCTTATTAAGCCCTATAACACAAATAGATTCTAGTGCCCATTTATTTAATTCATTACTAAAATCCTCGGGCATCTCTCCTTCAGGATGTTTCTCTGCAAGTATCTTTATACGGTCCATAAAATCCAGCGCTACTTCATCCATAACTCCGATATACTGTTGGGCTGATCGTGGTTGCATCATTGGTGGATTTACGACTGATCTAGCGTAGTACCAACTCTCTCCATGTCTAAAATTAATTTTAGCAATTACCTATAATATGTTTGTTTAAAAGTAATATTTAGTCTTACCCTGTCAATACTCCACCTTGTCCTTTAAAAATATCATCTCTTATTTTCAATTTGTAATAAATTAATGATTCTAATCCATCTCTATGTGGCCAGACTCCTTCATTTCTGTATAACTGAAATGTGACTTTAATTATTGAAACTATTTATTATTATTTTCATTTTATTATACGAAGTAATAATCAATGTGATCATGTAAATTGTTTACTTATTTAGTGACGTCACAATTTTGAAGCAACATAATTTGTTGATAAACAATTTATTACAGTTGTATAGGGTGGGCCATCTGCTGGCTTCTTTTTGAAGTGCGTGTTATTTCGACAGTTTGCAACACTGACGCGCTTGACATTGTTCAAGCGTAAAACGATCCATTTCTTACAGCGGTGGTTTGACGCTACTTATCTATCAATGTCAAGCGCGTCAGTGTTGCAAACTGTCGAAATAACACGCACTTTAAAAAGAAGCCAACAGATGACCCACTCTATATATTTTAGTTTTCTACTTATTCGTATAAGATAGTCGAGCGCAGGACACTACAGATATTTAAGTATAAGGATTACATACCATTTCCATTGAATCCGGATCAAACAGTAGAACTAGATCATTTCGGATCTTTAATCCGGATAATTTTACTATAGGACCGAAATCATTTATGAATCTGACACAAATACATGAATTTATTTAAAATATTTAAACAGTTAACATTATTTCATTTACTTATGATGCTGTGATATTTGATCCAATCCATAATAAGTCCCAACTCCAGGAAAAAACCTCCAAATATTGCCCAAAACCGGAATTTCTTTCGGCCCTAAAATATTTAGAATTTTAATATATATTTACACGTTTATAATTATTATTAATTTAAATTTTGATATCCTTACGCCCCACTACGACTCTATGTTTTATAAATATTGATTTATTTCGAAAGAAATTATTGGGATTTTTTGTTTGTAAATATCTAAACATTAAATCCAGTTCAGATGTACCGAAACCATAATTGATCATCTAGAAATAGATGTGCTATGCCAATAACAGATAATATATTTTTAAAAAACATTTAGATAATTTCTGAAGTGTTTAATGCTATTATTTATTGTTGCTATATCAAGCTTTATTACGTACAAGTGTACTTAAATGCACTGATAAATATTGTATTGCTGACGTTTGTAATTATAAACATCATTTGGTGTGTTTTATTTATGGAAGTTTTCAGGGTCATAACTTGAATTCTTTGTATAAAATCAGAAAATTGAAAATAGATGTTAAATATGGGATGTTTCATCATTTCTATAGTTTTTTTTTTGTGATAAAGATAAAAATGTGTCTAATCATGGTTTATGAGGCATAAAAATTAAAAATAGCGCGTCAATTTTAAAAATAACTTCCCAGCATTCCTCTCACTACCTGGTATATCTTTGTACGATTTCGCTGTATCCCATCCAGCTGGTTTTTCATTCATTTCGCTTTGCTGGACTGCCATTTGTTTAATATATGACGTCTTTTGTTTGGCATTATTATTGGTTTGCTCCACAGATGTGCAAAAACATCGTAGAACCGTGAACTCGTTCCTCAAGTTCAACAAACTGGTGTGCTGTCTCAACATTTTAAAATAAACTTATCCACTTTTACTAAACACTTCTAAACAACTCCTACTCGTCAGTTGTATGTTTATAGATACAACTAACCGAAAACTAAAACACTACAAGGTTGTTTATAATCTGGTGAGATTGTTGATTAATTAAACCCCTTATAGATAGGCAATCTACTTTACATAATTGCTTTTATAAAATAGACGCCTCTATACTCGGCAATTTGCAATACAATTAGGAGTACTTCGCATAAATGTTTGCGTATCAAGCAACTATATTGCCATCTAATCGTATAATAAATTATTTTATATCACCCAAACAACTCCATATTCACTTGCGTGTATTTGGTCAGCTGATTTTCGTTTTTAGGTCAAATCCATAACTGTGACGCCAATCCAGTGATGTGGTTTGTTTTAAATTCAATAGCGCGGGTTATTTTTATTCGTTTTAATTATTACAATCACAAGAATTTATTGTTTTATTATTATTACAGAAAGTAAAATTCGTTCTAATGTAAATATATCCGCATTTAAAAAAATACTTTTACTCTATTAAGTAAAAGTTTATTTTTGTCTATAAATTATTTATTTATTAGTGTACGAATGTTTGTATAGTTAAAAAAATAAATAACAATAATTGATAATAATTATTTAACGGGAATTTCGTTCTCATTATTTCTGAAGTAAAACGTATATTATTTGTTGGTTTTTAGATAAATTATAGCGTTGCTTCACTGGGTTAGAGTTAATATATGACATTTTATATTTTTGGTTCAATTCTATATTATTTAAAACAATTTTTATTAATTAATTAATATCATCAACATGGCGTTTTTGAACCAGTGGTAATGGACTAAAATAATTTTGCGAAAACAATTATAAAATCTAAATGTTTATTAATAATTTTTGATACTTCTGCTAAAATTAATTATTTTTATTACTAGGCTAATCAATTTGACCAAGAAGTCACGTCCAGTAACAACCTTAAGGGACTTAATTATATGATTATACGTCACCACGGAAGGGTCAACGAAACTACACTATTCCACCGATTGTAATATCGGTGTAAAACAGGTTGTTTGTACACTGTAAATACGTCTACAAATAAAATTGGATCCATCACTACTCTGCAGGTTATAAGGTAAGAACCGTTATGTAGGATTCTTTAACTAGCTGAAGAACCAGCACGTTGAGGCAGTCAGTTGTTTTACAGTCTGCGGACAGTATTATTGATGTTATATTTATGATTTATGGTGTTTGTAAAACGTAATATTTATTTGTATTAAGTGTGTAACAAATAAAGCATGATATCTGTGGTGTTTAGGATAGTTTTGGTGAGCTATTACTTTTATTATTTTCATTTGGTAGCGTAATTATGTTTTATTTCATTCAACAATTTTTAGCAAATATTGGTACCTACTTTTGAAAAAAACATTATTACAACTTATGTTTATTTCGGATAAAAATTGACTTTGATTATATTTATATTAGATCATTTTTTTATTTATAGTACATATACGTTTGTTTAGTACAAATTAAATATTTTAGCTATCTTAAAATATTTATTAGTAGTTACTAAACATTTTTCCTAGTATTTAATTATTATTATTAACTTATAAATCTGAGGTAGTAAATTTGAACAGAAACTATACGAAGGGTTGTGTGATGAATTAAAATAAACAATTCTGTTTAAAAGGGAATTATAAATGCGCTAAATACGAATCGAATTCCAATCGTATTGTAATTTATAGATTTAATGACAATAAGTAGCTTAAAAATGTACGAAATTTTAATCATTGAATAATATTCAAAATGATTGCTTAAAATTTACGAAATTTTTATCCTTGAAAATTATTCAAAATGATTGCTTAACAATTTACGAAATTTTCTTCGTTGAAAAATACTCAAAATTCTTGTTTAAAAAATAGAAAATTAAGCGACACATTTGCAATTCATAGACAATTTTAAAGGTGTTTTAGTAGTTGATTTAAATCATTTGATATAAAATAAATAAAAACAGTTTCTATGAAATTTAAAGTTGGTTTCATTTAAAAGCATTTGCAAAATTTGATATTTTAAATATTAATGTACTCAATACTGATAATACGGTACATTTTAAAACCGCTATTTAATTATTTAATAAAAGACTTTATTACAAACAAAAATATAAAATGCTTGATCTGAGAATAGCTTAGCTAAAATATTTATTTATAACAACAATTATGTTGTTTCTAATTAAATTAAACCGTTAGTTTAAACGGAAATATGCGTCATATTTCTTAATAAAAAATTACTTTTGTTGTAACGCTACAAATATCAATTTTAATATATTGATTTCCCTATATGCATGGTTACCTATATTCACCTCTAATCACGTTCTTTTATCAACTTTTTTTTGTATTTCCTGTTCTTCCGGCTAGTACTTTCACAAAGTAGAGTAATGGTACCAGTATTAGTTAACAAAAAAATCTACAGTGTCCTGCACAGAACTTTCTTATACGAGTAATTATTTAGATAAATATAATTATTTATTTATCGACTAACAGAAACATAATTATATTTATTATATTCTCCATAACACTACAAATTTCATATAGGCCAGCACTTATTTTGAAACATATTCAAATAAATTAAAAATCATAGCACGTAAAAAGTGTAGATAATCGTATTTCCTTTCGTTTATTGAATAAGTACATTTTCGAAATAACGTATGGGTTTTCTTAAAATAGACAAAAACTGAAAACGGCTTCTATTATTGCAGAAAATTAATCAGTTCTAAATTAAATATGTTTTTTACAATACTTATTACTTCGTATAAGAAAGTAAAAAGTACATAGAAATGCGTTTGAGCCTACATAAAATATTTGATAATAGAGCTTGAATTGGGACTTATGTAATCCTAATAACTTTCATCTTAATTATTATACGTTGTATTTGTTTATTGTTGACTAACAATCGTTTATTCAAAGAAGCGTTTGTTTAACTATCTAGGCCTCTTAAATTAGAATAGATTTAAATTGTTGATAATATTAACGGTGCCATTTTCCTTTCGTAAGTTAAAGTTACAGTAATAATGTTTGAATATATTTACTTGTTACTATATACGAGTATGTTTGTTTATTTATTGAATTCAGCATTCCTAAGTATTCCGTTATATTTTGGAAACTTATTTTTTAGCTGTTTAAATGTAGTAAACTTTGATATTTTTTTGTTGCTACCAAACAATAATTATGATATTGATTAAAATCAGAACATTAAATTAATACATTTCCTAAAAAAGTTATAGCTAATTCATACAATTAAAATGTTTGTTTTGGGTAACCTATATTCCAAAGAGAATTTTGGTCATGGATTTAACCAAGATAAAAGGTGTGTTCCCGTTTTGGAGACATATACTTTACCAAGCGTGTATCGCTTGCAAATCATTACACTGTTTATAGACGGTATACTTTTGGGTACTGTTACAATTAAAAACATTTTTGTTTGTAAAACCAATTATATCTATTCTTATAATAATTTTTAATATTATTTTACGAAATTAAAAAAAAAAACTCATTAATAACTAGAGTTTTTTTTTTTTTAAATAAACGAGAAATAATTGGAAATTTAATAAATTGCGAAAATTTTGAATTGATTTATTTAGCTAAATAAATAAAATCGAAACACCAAAACAAATAAAGGAATAAGGTGGTTCAAATTGAAATAAATTGCTAACCCACACAAGTGTGTAAATTCCAAAAATGTAGTCCTACTAGTTTCCTATAGAAACTTAACAGTTATTACCGAATTCTTAAAGATGACCAGACAAAAGAAGAACAAGGTGACGACCTTGACTTTGAACCTTCTACACTTCTACAATAATTGATGTAATACAAAAAAGTATTATTCTTATTAAAATAAAGTAATTGGGACACAACAAATGTTGTCACCGACAACAATACGCGTATCATGTCAATGTATAAATGTTAGTTTATGCAAATTAGCCAGTTCGGTGCAGCGCAGAAACATTTTCCCGTTAGTGAACCGGTTAACGGTATAACCGAATAGGTATCTCACATATTGTTACATTCATACACATGCATTTAATGCCTATCAACTGATTCTTATATTTAAACATTCCATACGAAAATTGACAGCAATTTTATTTTGAGACTTAGCAAAATGTTATATTTTTTACATTTAGATATTAGTTGAAATATTTTGTTTGGATTTCAGGTTGCAGTGTTCTGTAGCCAAGTTCTCTCAGACACATCTACTACTGAAGAACCACCAGAAGGTTATTACGCGTTTATTGAGTCGCCAAATGCAGATCCACCTAGGGTCAGACCGCCTCCATACACGCATGCCAATGTAGATTGCCGGGAAGATAGTATAAAAACACCTCATGTTAGTCCGTTTAATTTGTGTGGAGATTTAAACAAAGGTCGCATCCCTAGGAACCCAATGGGTCAAAATATACTTGGATCACCATATCCGTTGTAAGTTAATATTGTTTTAAATTGAAATTGTTATTGAACTTTATTTATTTAATTGAAAACTAAATAGAGTTACTTATATTATTTTTTTTGTTTTTAAGTGAATTAATACGGAATCATACTTTAAAATACTTGAGCCGTACTTTACCGATTCTGAAAGCCGATGAAACTTTACCGAAAGTAGCACAACTACAAGATGATTACATTTCACAGAACACGTAAGTTAATACAAATAATTTAATGTTATATGCCAAAATTTAGAAAAATCATAACTCTGGAATTAAGCGTGCTACAAAAGAAAGAAAAAAAAAGTGATAGGCTTAGAATTATATTTAATAACAGAAAAGATATATTCATAATGGTTTCTTATTATTCTATATTTGTATAGAATTTCGCCGTTTAGGAGTGAAAGATTGAAGCGTGATACACCCGCAACAACAAAGAAGGAAACGTCCACTCCTCGCGATGCTCGGAAATTCTGTGACCAAGGCGGTGTGTTTTGTATGTTGTACAAAGCTATCAACGGCGAATCGATTGCGCAGGGTAACACTGTCCATTTAGCGGCAGAACGACGAGATGAAGTCCCAGCTCAACAAGCGCAACCAACACAACCGCCCCGATATGAAGGCCCACCGACGCCTTGCCCAGCAAAAGTCGAGTATGCAACACCGGTATTCGCCAAAAACTACCAAGGCATCTGGAGATATGTTGTTCAGATACCTTACGAAGGATATTTCACACAAACTGTTGAAGTCACCAGGTAATTTAATAACTCAATTATTTATTACATGGGCAAATTTTATCCTCGGGCAAACACCTATAGGTGCGAAATTGATTCGCAGCACCATAGCTTCCGCAGTTTACCCAGAAACACACACAAAAAAAACATTTTGGTGATTTATCGGCTACAGATTTATATATATTTATATAATAATTTTTAGATGTTTACAATCGCGTTGCCACTACTTAGATGGTGGCTGTTTGTCGTCTCCTCGATGGTCCAGTCTATTGGTTGCTGAAATCTACTATCCGGACACCGTTTTGACCGGAACGGATACGAATAATCCACAACGGAATCCAGTCTCGGCGTCTGCTCCGCCTCCAGTGCAAGATTTTCAAGTAAATAACTTGAATTTTATTATTAATATCTAGACTTTATTTGATGTAATATATGTATATCTGTTTAGATTAACTTATTACTTCGTATAAAGTCTAAAATGTTTTTAAATATATTTAATTCGATATATGAGTATAGTTTATAAATATTATGTTTTAGGCCTATCAGCAATATCTACATAAACGTGCTGGACTTCAAGCAACTAAACCAGAACCTTCAACAACAACAAAACCTGTCCATTGCGATGGGATGGATACTTTTGGATGTTTCCAGGTACGATTGTATTACGATTGGTTCCTAATTCCTGGTTCTTGCAAATGCTGGAGACCTGATTACTTTAACAAATACGTCCGAAGAAAAACATCTGGCCCCGAACTATAAGCCTTATTAACTAAAGTTAATATATCCATACGAATACAATTTATTTTATTCTAGTTAAACAAACATAGACTGTATATAACTTAAGTCGTAATGAATATGCTCTGGTTATAGCTGCAAAACGATAACTTGCGAATATTGTTTGTAATTTTAATTATTAAGTAATTATTTGTATATCTTTGGACCGTCGTTATTTTTAGGGTAAATAAGTATTAATTTGTGAAAGATAAATATACATACATCTATATTGTGAAAATTTAAACAATAACTGTTTATGTTGAGAAACTGAGAATTCGTTTCATAAATATAAATAAATGTTCTTGTTTAAATTTCTAAATTATTTGGAGAATATAAATTAATTTGTACATACAAAACTAAATGTATTTTTTATTTGCAAGATCAAATATTTTTATTGAAATGTATTAAATAAACAATTTAAATGTTATCAATAATATCTCTAAAAGACAATTAACTAATGTATATTGCCATCTATAAACAATACGAAAGTTAGTAAAAATCAATATTCTAAACAAGATAGGTAAATATTTTTGGTTAGACAACATGTAGTACACGTTGAAGAAAAAAATTTTAGTTTCGTTTTGAATGCCGCCAATAAAAAATGTGCCATTCGCTTTGACTGACATCTTATGGTAAACATTGAACTGCATTATAGAGTCTTTTTTGTGACGTCACATCTAATTTTCGTTTCATTTTGAATGCCGCCAAAAAAATAGAGCCTTTGCTGTGACGTCACAATATGACGTCATTTCTTGACCCTTTCCGTTTCCTGTTACCTGGATACCAAATCGCTATTTTGCGTTTTTGAACTCAAAAATTGAAATGTTGAAAGTGATGTCACCTTATATAGAATTTTTTTTATGCTTTTTAGAGGTATTGTAGCTAACTATTGGATTGTTTATTGTTATTATTATAGTATATTAATTAAAACGCATCATTTGTGTACATAATATTCGTACTTATACGGTGTATTGTTTAAATAAAGCAGTTTATTATTTTTAAATGTTATATTTAATTGTAATTTGTTGTATATACTTTGTAAACAATTGTAAATGGGTTTTTCTTAAATAAAACAATATAAATACTGTAAAAAAATGTATTTTCTTTATTATTTATACATGTATCAACAAATATGATTAATATATATAGCCCGGAGGTGCATATACGCTGGCCGTCAGTGACGAGGGAGACGCCGCCAACATTTATAGGTATGTCCCTTAGAAACAGCTCTTACAAAAGGGCGTATATTTATCTTATATAGGCACACTGTTTAGTATGTGTCTTTTGCATTGTTTATATACAATAAACAAAGCAATAGTTAGCAAAAATGCTCCTAAAAAGCATAAAAATAATTTATATATATGTGACGTCACTTCAAACTTTTCCGTTTTTGTGTTCAAAAACGCGAAATAACGATTTGGTATCCGGATCACAGAGACTGAAAAAGATCAAGAAATGACGTCATAATGTGACGTCACAGCAAAGACTCTATTTTTTTGGCGGCATTCAAAACGAAACCAAAATTACATGTGACGTCACAAAAAAGACTCTATAATGCAGTTCAATGTTCACCGTAAGATGTCAGTCAAATCGAATGGCACATTTTTTATTGGCGGCATTCAAAACGAAACCAAAATTATTAATTTATTTAATTTTGGTTTCATTTTGAATGCCGCCAATAAAAAATGTGCCATTCGATTTGACTGACATCTTACGGTGAACATTGAACTGCATTATAGAGTCTTTTTTGTGACGTCACATGTAATTTTGGTTTCGTTTTGAATGCCGCCAAAAAAATAGAGTCTATGCTGTGACGTCACATTATGACGTCATTTCTCGATCTTTTTCAGTCTCTGTGATCCGGATACCAAATCGTTATTTCGCGTTTTTGAACACAAAAACGGAAAAGTTTGAAGTGACGTCACATATATATAAATTATTTTTATGCTTTTTAGGAGCATTTTTGCTAACTATTGGATTGTTTATTGCTATAATAAGGTATAATTAATTAAAACGCATCATTTGTGTACATAATCAGCGTACTTATACGGTGTATTGTTTAAATAAAGCAGTTTATTGTTTTTAAATGTTATATTTAATTGTAATTTGTCATACATACTCTGTAAACAATTGTAAATGGGTTTTTCTTAAATAAAACAATATAAATACTGTAATAACAATTTATTTTCTTTATTATTTATACATGTATCAATAAATATGTTTCATACTATAGACGGGAGGTGTATATACGCTGGCAGTCAGTGACGAGGGAGAAGCAACCAACATTTATAGATATCCCCCTTAGAAACAGCCCTTACAAAAGGGCTTATATTTATCTAGTAAGGAAACGGTATTGAAGGTAATTTGTTTAAATAAAACAATTTAAATACTAAACCATATATTTATTATCACTATTATTCATAAATACACAATTATACACGCTAAAGTAAAAGGCAATGAGTAAGAATGATGGGTAAGGGAAAGGGGTAATGATAATGAACAAGTATAATGGGTAATAGTAACAAGATTGTAACAAGCAAGAGCAATATGCAATGATGTTGAGTATTGAATATACATATCAGAGGCAATGTTAATAGGAAAGAATAATATATAAGGATAAGAGCTAATAGCGGGAGAGTATAATGAGTCAGGATAATGAACAAGTATAAAGGATAAGCATCAATGAGAAAGAATAATAGGTAAGGACAGTGAGTACTAATAAGGCATAAGAGGTAATGGTTATGGGTAAGCACAATGGATAACAAGTAATGATACTGGGTAATGTTCAGAGGTAATGATAGCGAATGATAACAACGAATGATGACAATGGATAAGGATAAGACGTAATGATAATGAGATAATATTGCGAATGATGATAATAGGTACGGTTAATTAGTGATGATGCACAGCAGAACTGATAAACTATTCATATAACAATTGCTTAAGAACTACGGTCAAAGTATTCATAAAATATAACAACAAACAAATATTTATTAACATAACTATAAATTGCTCACATCAAACTGTTTCTAAACTATTATTACTATCATCAACAATATCCTGTTACATTGACACAAACAGTTCGCTACAACTATTTCGAATCAAACAGAATTTTATTTATATCATATTTATTTATAATACATTATTTACACTTATAAATTTAATCAGATACATGTGTACCTGGTACAAACAATTATTTGAATTGAGCATACCAACTAGTTATTTTGTAACCAGGATATTATATCAGACATGAGGTGGGATTCCGTAACTCCTAACAACTCTAAATAACCGTTGCTCTTGCTACGTACCAACTTCAACTCATTATCAGTATTCTGTAAGCTCTTAGCAATTCTAAATAACAATTGCACATGTTATTTTGCACTTGATAAATATCAATTGCAAATCTCTGGCTGTTACGGTTGTCATATTTGATTTAATGCAATTGTTATTACAATTTTCATTTCGAAACTATTCATATAACAATTGCTTAAGAACTACGATCAAAGTATTCATAAAAAATAATATGGGGGGTTGCCAGGGCCCTTCTGCATTTCTGCTTCTTTTTCTGCAACAATAGAGAAAATCTTTTAGTATCAAATCGATCTAATTAATTTAAATTATTAATTGATTTGATTTAAGAATTTCTCATTCGTTCACCATTCAACATCAATGCATATTTATACTTATAAATATTGTTTAAATTGATATGAAAGTTAATAATTATTAAAAACAAACTCAAATTTTATAAATAAAACATAAGTTTTTCAAAGACTTTTACGAATGGCTAAATAATTGTTGAGCTGCATCCGTTGAAAGTAATTTAAAACTGCAATGAAGAACCGCGATGATAATTGCAATGCAGAACCACGATGATAATTGCAATGAAGAACCGCGATGATAATTGCAATGATGAACTGATGGTTGCTCACTAGTATACAAGTATAGGACTGCGCTCTGCAAAAATATAAGTATATATTTAGTATTGTTCTTTTATTATTACACAGGAAAAATAAAATTGTTAAAATAAATCAAATTGAATATTAAATTTAAATAAAATATAAATTGTTTCTTGAAATAAATAAAACAATTAAGAACAATGCTTTCAAATTAATTTGCAAATTTAAAAGTGTTTGCCAATGTATAGACTGATATTCACGCAATCCCTAACTACAATTCATTCGCATACAACATACTAGATGCACGGTGCACCCACACAATATTCACATTCATTCGATACTAATCCATACATTGGCTTGCTCAAAATATTTCAATAAGTTATTGTTTAAATTATTGTTCACAATTGCATTACTGTTGTAAAGTGGTTAAAAGAATATTTAAATAAACTTACAATTGTTAATTAATTGGAAAGAACCTCCTTCCGGATTCAATTGCACTGGATCCCCCGGAATTGATTAATATTCAAAGGTAACTCTTCAAATAAACAAAAATATTAAATATTAAATCATTAATAAAATAATATATATATATATATATATATATATATATATATATATATATATAAAAAAAATATATTAAATTTATTCAAGTTATATAAATGTTTATAAAGTAGTGAATAAAATAAATAAACTTACAATTAACAATAGAATCGCCCTTCAGATTTAAATGTACTGGATTTCCTCGGATTGATTCAAGCAGCTTCGCATTGTACTATAAATAAACAAAAATATAGATGTAATATTATAAATAAGTTACTAACATTTTTTAAATTATATTATTGTTTATAAAGTATTTACAAATAAACTTACAATTCGTAATAAATGAAAAGATGTTCCACTTCGAGTTGATTACACAATGGATTGGCGTCGGATTGATTTATATTCGAAACAGCATCCTATGTTAAAACAAGAAAATTTAAAATTAATGAATAATTGGAAATTTGAATGATACAGTCTCCCTTATTAATAAATATGCCCGGAAACTTATATCAGACATGGCGTGATTTTAAATTAAAATATCTGAAGAAATTTAAAACAATAAATACGGTAAACAATAAAAAAAAACAACTGATTTAAGTATTCAATTTTACTCACTAAATAAGTGAGTGATCCAAGCGAATTAATCTGCAGCATCCTACTTGAGGATTCACAACTTAAACGCACACACAAATTAATAATCACACGCGCACTAATCACTTTAATATACAGTACAGATCTACACTTGAGAACACGTCCGATTCGTTTAATAGTTATCTGAAGACAGAAGCATTAGAAAATATGTACATACGAGTAACGTAACTGCGCAAGTAACATTTATATGCCGCCAAGCACCAAGCAGGTACCTCAAGCTACACTATAGCATGGATTTTTCTATAAATGTATTTGAATTCAAAATATTATTTTACATAAATATAATCATTGCAATCTAATTTTAAAAAGTATAATAATATTTTATCATAAATAACATTAAAATCTTTAACAATATAAACAGTACCATATCGATCTAATAAATCTATAATTTCTCTAGAAACACCCTGATACATAAAAAGTTAATTTAAAAATATATTGATACGTTTATCTTCTGGAGGAAACATTATCTTCTAGTTTTTGGTTTTGATAAGTTGTTGGTATCTGAGACAACAATAATATACGGATTTACAACAAACTCTGAGGGCTCACAATATATTTAAACATAATTATACTTACTTATACGCTCTGAAAAGTTGGTACATTTGAGTAGCAGCCACGAACACGTTAACACTGAATAGACTGTAGTTTTTTGGTGTGATCACCAAGGAATATCTGCTCCAAATGATACCAGTTGCACATAATGATGTTGCTTGAAAAATGCTGAGTTTTTCGGCAGGCCTTTGCAAATCACCAATACCAGCTGCTACCAAACCCTATCGACAAGACATAATAAGTAAACTTATTGTTAGCCACAGATGATCAAACGATCAACTAGTTTTCTGTGATGATAGTTATAATTTAATTGTACTTCGTTATATTATCGAATGTTAGCATTTTTATGAACGTGTTCACATTTTAAATTAATTCGATAATGTATCTAAGAGCAATTGAATTAATTTTCCAACGACACTAGTCTATGGAAATTAGGGCTATAAGCTTAGGGACTTTGCACAGAAAACACATAAAATAAAAAATTAAATACCCATTTAAAAAAAGGAGCCCAAAAAAATATAGTCTTGGGACCTAAACAGAAAAACGAAAATAAAATTTGCTCAAAAAACTGCAAACAATGCATGAAATACCTGCTGGATGATTCCATAACGGTTGTAGTTTTGTTGGTACAAATTTATCAGCGATGCTGATCGTTGCTTGGTAAATTTTGGACATTGTATGTAGTTCAATAGTTTTAAAACTTTAAATTTAGAATAAACTTGGCCTAGTTTTGATCGTCCGAAGCCATGCGTATTTCAAGGGGAGCAATCACTCTAATCAAATCATAAATAAACTCATAAATTTAGCAATAATCAATCTGTTCACGTACATTACATTTTTAATGTCTTATAATATTCTGTCAAAGTGACACTACAAAATTTCAAGGTTAACATTAGCATATTTATTTCTCAACAAGTTAATTAAATGGAATTAATTCGTGCCTCTACTCTCTACTGCCGCTATTAACCCTCTCATTTTATTTGATACTTTAAATATTTAAAAAAAAAACATCTGCAGTATCTTGCACTGGATGTTCTTATACGTAGTAGGTTTTGTTTTGATAGGACTTGGGAAGAATATTAAAATATAAAAATTCATTACGTTATATTAGAAATTATGACCGGGTGTTTTTTAGTCTTCAAATGAACTAAAAACCCAACAAAATATTCATATATAATATTTTATTAAACTTTGAAACTCTTCTAAACTAAAGCAATTTGTCATAAGTATAATTCTCTATACCTGCATAACTGTCAACATAAATAAGAATTTCAATTGCAATTTTCTTGTAATCGGTATACTTTTTGAAGGATTTTTTTAAACAAAAGTTGTGCATACTATTAATATCTTTCATTTTGAATATTGCTATTTTTGCTGAAGTGCAGCCGTTTTGAAGATATTGCAGAATCCGCAAAAAAAATACTACAGTAAACAGGCACTTCCGGTTTGAATAAAAAAGTAAATATACCCCGTTTAAGACGCAATATTTCAATAACAACTCAAAGAGGCTCAAATCAACGTAATTTTGTTTGAACAATCAAGTTATTTAATACTGATATTCAACTTTATTTAAATATTACAGTGACACTTAAAGCAAAACACTATTTAAGTTTAAATTAATAAATATGTAACTGAAACATTCCAGTATTATTTAGTCGCGTATCTTTATAAACATGTTACGTTTTCACAACATTACAAAAACGTTGCATTGTAACTAAATAGTAGTGGGACAGAATGAAGCTGTATTTGAGAACATTCATATATTAGATTCAAAGGCTTTTTTTTGTGCCGAAAGAGTGTATATATATTATAATATTTGGCGTAAAAATCACAAGGCACACCTGCTCGTTTTCAACATGTCATAAATATATTTATATAAAATAGATACTGTATTTAATTAAGTAGTATCAAATAAATTTTTTCATTATATTTAAATAGGAACAAAAAAAATCATTCCATATCATTGTGGAATGTCAGAGGCTTACTATCACATTTTTTGATCCAATACCTCTTGCATGTCCGCAAATTATAAATAGTAATTAAATAGTTTCTCAATAACAAACTAAGTTACGCCTAAATATTTTGTTAAACAATTACCGGTGTTACGTTTGTTGTAACAGTTCCTGTATCTTTGATTTTATCTTTTGCAAACGACAAAAATACTTGCTCCAAACTCGTATCGCAAACTGTGTAATCTTCCAAGATCTCCATGTTTGTTTTGAGCGATTCCATAAACTGGAACAGCTCCCCCAATTTAGCATCTGGATTTGTTACGTGATACAGTAACATACCCTAGCGGAAAAAACCCCAATTATAAACGAAATTTAACTAACATTTGCATTTAATTTAAAATAGTTTAGAGCGTTCAAAAAAGCATTCTATTCGTTATAAAAACAACAATAAATTAATTTAAAAAAAAAAACAAACTCACCGTGTGTTCATCTTTTAAAGTACAGCAATATTTTGATTCAATCGTCATTTTTAAATTGCCTACATCACCACTACCCGAATCTGTGACGTCACCGGTGATAGCAACAGCTGCTTTGAGTTTCATCATCACGGTGAAACCTTGCCCGAATTTGCTCTTCAAATGCTGAATATTGCCGATACATTTCATTTGGCCATCAACCATAATTGCTAAACGATCACACAACGCTTCGCACTCATCCATACTAGAAGAACATAATTGATAAAACAGTTTCGACGCTTTTTAGCGAGCCTGGTTCACAATACCTATGCGATGTAAGCACAATAGACTGTCCAGATTTGCGTAATTCTGCCAAAATGTCCCATAAGTTACGGCGGGCAACCGGGTCGACGCCGCTGGTTGGTTCATCTAACATTATCAGTGGTGGATTACCAATTAGGGCAACAGCAGTACTCAATTTACGTTTGTTACCGCCGCTTAAGTTGCCACACCGAATATTCTCATACTGTTTAATGCCTAAATCAATTTTAATTTTATTGCGATTTTTTCTTCATTAAAAATTAGTACATACCAAATTTATTTATCCATTTCTTCACATGAGCTTTAATTTTCTTCGAGGGTATTCCACGTAAATACGCGAATAACGTCAACATTTGGGTGCACGTCAACGTTAAATTCAAAGCGTCGAATTGGGGACAATATCCAATTTTTTTCAAATACTAACGCAAACAAATTAATTAATATTTATTTCACAATTAATATTTCTCAACCTATATGTGTCTAAATAGGCGTTATATCGAATATTTGCTCAGATAACTCTGGTATATTTATATTATTAAACGCCTAAACGGTTGAGAAATACTGCTTTAAGGTTTCGCAAGAAAGTTGAGCGTAATAGCTACTTTTTTACGCGCCCTTAGACATATTTACTGCTAATTTATCGCCATCCAATCGGTAGCCTAACACATTCGCAAAACCAGTCGTCGGAAACAGTTCTCCGGTTAGCATTTTAAACGTAGTGGTTTTACCAGCTCCGTTTATGCCTAATAAACCGAAACACTCGCTAGATTTTACGCCGAAGTTCAAACCCCGAACAGCGTAAAAACTACGGAAATATTTACGCAAATTTGCTACTTGCAAAACATCAGTTGAAAGTTGGGTAACACCTAATATATAAATATATGAACAAAAAGATCCGTTAGTGAACTGATTATTATTATTATAGTTTACGAGTAAACCTACCATTTACGGCGTTGCTCGCAGATCTCAGCCTAGTCGTTTCTGTGGTGAATAAATAATGTTATTTAATATGTTAACGTCACTACTAAAAGGGTTTACCGTTTATTTGTGCTTGGACACGATGTTTTTCAGCCGCAACATCTTCATCTAAATTCGGATCACTGCTAAGTTTATCTTTTTGTGAATCTAACAATTGTTCAAAATACTTTCGTGGTAATCCCGAATCGATAAACAATAAAATGAATGAATATAAGAATATGTGAACAGTTAAGTAGATTATGTTTACTGTTATTGAATTGTCTCCGGCGAAATATGAATTGAATTGTTCACATTCCAAGCTTTTTGGATCTGTAATTTAAAATTAATTAAACCATTTGTGTGATTTGTTCTCATTTGATATTTACTCACTGCAACAGGGTACCGTAGGGTCATGACATTTATTTTCACGTTGCTCCTCATCCATAATTTGCCAGTTATATAAATCTCCAGCGTGCGTTATGTATTTATAAACACCGTTTGAAAACGCGAAATTCGGCACGAAATAGAACATATACGCAAGACCTTTTCCGGTTTTTGCGTACTGTTCCCCGATCGTTTCCAAAACTATTACTACTACAGTAGCAACCGTACCTATTTATAAAATACATAGTCAAACGACGTTTCGGTTTTAATGTTGATGTAATTACCAAACAAAACTTGGATCCAAATCAAAAACGTCATACTGCTTGACGCGGTGGGCCTATACGTGAAAATATAAGAAAACGGCAAAGTACCGAAGCCGTACAAAAACATAAGCGAACTCAGCGCCTCTGAAAATTAATTGTTAATCGACGTGAAAAAAAATATTCTAAACTCCTCCAAATATATTCAAAATCTGGGGTCTATTTAAATAAATAAATGCTGAAACCCCAGAATAACGCTTTGGAAGATGACTTAAACTTACGAATTGACGGTCCATTTCCAAACGGGCCACCATTATCAAAACTAATTAAAATGATGATAATTGCAACACTCACAGCGACATAAACTAATAGATCAAACACATAAATGGCAGCCCAATATAAGACTCTTGGAACTCCGGCCATTAGTTGTAAGTGTTTGACGCCTGTAAGGCGTTCTTCTTGCGGGAAAATCAAAAAGAAACCGACCATTATCGTAAACGCTACAGAAACAAATTCAAATTATAACCTCAGTTTTATAGGCAACACCAAACTATTAACTGACCAACAGGAAACTGGAACATCCACATTAAAATCGCTGGTAGATTCACATCAACTTGTGATTTCGATCGGAAATTCGGCCACGGATTATTCACAACTGCGATCGAAGCGCTTGGGTCGTTTGTGACTGTTTTCAGAACGGCGTTCGTGATTAGATTTAACGAAATTGGCGGGCCGTGTAACGCCCAGTTGCCATACAAAGCGGTAAGGACCCAAGTTGATTTAGATTTATTAAACTCAGCGGAGGTGATCAGTGTTCGGTGGTATTCATCCAAATCGTTGATGCCAACTTGGACAATTGCTATTTTAAAATTGTTATTAATGTTTTGATTAAGAACTGGTGTTTGTTTAACGAACCATCTGATACGGAATCTACTTCAGATACTTTTCCTTTTTGTTTTTGGACAGTTTGAGCATACATTTGACCGAGTTTGTCCAATTTAGTGCTGTTAAACGAATAGAATGTTTGTGCATTTCCGTACGCGTCGAGGACTAAGTTCCTACGCACATCGGGTTCGGTTGAATTTGCTGACATCTTCATTGTTATCATAATAAATATAACTAAAGCTAGTGGAATCAATACCTATACAAACACATTCAATTATTCCTGAACATATTAACTAATCATTTAGTTCAAAATTACTTGAATTAGAAATAACAACCATCTGTGTACGGTGTACTGGAATCTTTTAATAAATAATCCATAAAATTGGTACCATAACAACCCTATCGGATTTGTTACCATATCTTCTAAACAACAATAATATATCAATAAATCATAATTGACATTCTAGCCTAGTTATTTAAGAAGATATTTCTAGATTATAACGATATTTACAATGCAAGACACTGGACCTTGCTCTTTTTATGATTGTATACATTAAACCAGCGCGCCAGAAACTTAGACATAGAGTTTAAATAAACAAATAAATTAATTGATCACACAACAGTGCCGTTAAATACATATCCCTATATGTTTTAGTTTTAGCGTTATCACCTCCGGAGTACTTATGAAATATCTCCCTAAATAACCAAATACAATATTTCAGTAACTTACTTTCAGGAACGCAAGTAGATGCGTCGGTGAGTAAATATTGCGCTGAATCCGTTTCCGAGTTTTTGCCCGCCGATTTATCGACTTCGTCAGCGATTTCACCGACGCGCAAAAACACCTCCTCCATTGTCGTCAACGACACTCCGAAATTCGAAATACACAATTCGTTTTTGTTCATTTCGAGGTTCAAAAACAAAGTCGATAACGCCGTTGTGTCATTTGTAGGCAGCACAAATGTAACGCAACCGGCCGATATACTTTTTACGGACGCAGTTGGTATTACATGTTGGATCGCTTCAGTTACCGTATTTATGTTCCATAATTGGGTAACCAAAAGTGATAGAGTGTAGCCCGTACCTTTATAAAAATGTGTAGTCGTTTTAAAATTAGTTACTGCAATCAGGGTCAAATTGTTTTTAAGTTTAGTGCAAAATAACTTACCATAATGTTTTTTCAAGAATAAAGACGTTCCGTAGCACATTAGTTGACCATGATGCATAATCGCTATTCGATCTCCTAAAATATCGGCTTCCTCCATATAATGCGTCGTAATTAAAATTGTCCTTTCCCCTCTCATACTCTATATAAAATATAATAGTTAAAGGACTAATGGCGTAGCCAGAATAACAACTAAAGACAGTACAAGCAGAACATAGAGATATTACCAGTAAAAAATCCCAAATCTCTCTCCTAGCTTCTGGATCCATTCCAGATGTAGGCTCATCCAACATAAGCACTTTAGTGTGGCCTACCAACGCCATCCCTAACGATAGTTTACGCCGCATACCCCCAGATAACTCACGCGCCATTTTATTCGCTTTTGAACTAATATTGAGGCGCGACAAAAACTGTTCCGATTCCAATTTTGCAGCATCTTTCGAGAGGCCTTTCAACTATAGTATATCAAAATTAAGTTACAAAACACCACAGAACGTAAACAAATAATAACTATAGTGTTTTTTTGTAAGAATTCTGTGTTAGTCTTTAGCTCTCACTGATATATAGCATAAGCGCTATCCTTTGTTTAAGCAAGATAGTGCAATACTTTATAAATGAGAACGATCACACGTAGAATTCTTACGAAAAACAGACTTGACTAGAAACACAGAGGATTATTGTGATTTCTATGCGGCAAAAAGGCAATAAGAGATACTTTTTGACCACACGACGAAAATAAACTAATGTCCTCAATAAGTAACCTTAATCTATTCGTTACTAGTCTATAATATAATATAATGAGTCAGAGGAACTAACCATAGCGAAAAACATTAGATGTTCTAAAACGGTTAGATCAGAAAATTGCAAATTGTGTTGGGGACAAAGCCCTAATGAGTCTCGAACTTTATTTATGTTTTGTTGAATATTAAACCCATTAACAACAACTGTGCCACTGTTTGGTGATATCATACCTTTGAAAAAACGAATAAAATAATTAAAACGCTTTCCCAATGCCGAAATGAGATCAATTTAATTTACCAGTGATAATATTCATTGTAGTCGTTTTTCCAGCGCCGTTGTGCCCTAACAAAACCGTAATTTGATTATCGTAAATATCAAAACTCAAATTATCCACCGCCGCTTTTTTGTTGAATGATTTTGAGAGATTGCGGATTTGGACGCCTGCTGACGTGTCCATAGGGACGGATTCAACTTCGTCGCGTTCTTCAATTTGTGATAAATTCCCGTCGATGGCGTTGACTTTATTCGTGCACCAATACGATTTCTACAATTTAATTTAACGAATAACTCTTTTCGACGATTAATGTTTCGATGGAAAACTCACCGTAAATGGAAAGTACCAAGGTCTTGCGATACCGTACTCGCCCGGAAAAACATTCTCAATATACCAAGTTATAATTATAAATATTAAACAATCTATGATTAGCATTAGACACACAAAACCCATGGATGGGTTTGGGGTGTACGCGTTGGGTTTATCGATGAAATTAGACCATTTTAAACCAATATCTAATTAAGAAATTAATAGAATTAATTGTTTAATTATGTAATTATTGGTGTGTTTATAGACGATCACTAAACGATTAACATCATGTAGACTTTTTTCCCCAAAATCACACTTCCATTTAAATAATTTCTATAGTTACTACAGGTGTAAAACTTTATTAAAACAAATCTACAAATTGTCGTGTTTATTTTGCGTTACTTGTTAATGGTTAAATGATCATCCATACACCTATACTGATTTAACAACCATTTTTCTCGAATTCACTGATTGCTTTGAAGCCATACATGAGGCAAACATTGGGGAAAATCATGACGAAATAGCGTAAGGATGTATAAACGTTTGGGTCATCGTTGGACACTAAAGGGCTAACGGCGAAGAACGTTACCATCCATAGCAGCATACCCACACACATGCCCAATGTCGCTAAAGTAGTATACAATTAAACACTATACAACAGTTGGTGCTTGGTGACACCGTGTTAACTTAGTTTTCTAACACGCTCATTGGTCAAGTATAAGTGTATAATTCATTTAATGAATGGTATCAATATTATTGTTTCAAATCAGTGTAGACTTAAGAGAAAAAGTGTACTTACGTTTTTTGAACGGTGTACTTATAAAAAAACAAAAACAAATCCCAGCTGAGCAGTATAAAAACAAAAAAATCCAAATAATACTGGCATCGCCGTATTCGATAATTGGAGTAGTATTCATATCAATTCCAATTTTTAACATAATCACAATAAATGATATTGCTATAATGTTGCTGACCATAGAATGAATGTACCAGCCCAACCACAGCATCCAGGCTTCCAAACCCATCATTTTCATGAGTTCCTAACGAAATAAAAAGCACCAACACTTAATTACATCACAGATTTGTTAAAAATACTTCTATGCCGAAAAGTATACGAGAATATTTTAAGTCATATATAAGAACTAAAATAAACTTCATTACTAACTCACAATTGAGATAGTTCTCACCTTAATTCCAGTAGATTTTTCTTCGATAACTCGTTTTAAAACACTTGGAAAAACCAAGACAAAAGCTAAAATAGTACAGGATGGCAAAACAGTTAAAAATAAATCCGAAAGTTGAGCCGTTTCTGTATGTGGCGGATACGGCATTTCTTTGAAAGTGATTTCAAATTTTAAACCAGGCATTACTTTATTTTGTTGTTTGATAAAAGTAACATCTAAAGCCCTTTGTATTTCTATGAATCCATCGAAATAGCCTCTTTTGCCTGAAAATTGAACGTGATTAATAATTAATTTTAGTTTAAAAGCAATTATTTATTTTTATTACTGCTTGCATGAAACGGCTCCTGGTAATCGAATAGCGAATTCACTTGCAAATGCGTATTAGTTCGGAGATGGTATTTTAAATTTTTCGGTAATGTTTTTTCTGGGAAATTTTCGAAAACAATCCCGATCTGATTCGAATAATACGAATCTGTGTTATTATCCATGTATACTTCCATGTATTCCATCATTTCATTTTCAGTTGTGAAATTATCTAAATTAATAATGGTTTATTGTATTTTTGTGGTATTGCCGAAAGAGATAGATTGGTGCATATTAGAGGACATTGTGGCATATAATATAACAAACATAAATTATTAGACAATTTATGTTTTTGTACATAGGATAAAAAGACACTTGAGAATACCACAAAGAAGAAACCTGATATAAGTATATAAGATAGTATAATTTCTATGAGATTACAAAAATTATTTAAAAAATAACGCATATTTTAAGATAAGACAATTGCCTTTTGTTTTACTTTTATAATTGAAATTTTCACTAATTATAATTAAAATAAGATTGCTACTAAAACTAAAATAGCAACTGTTAAATAGTACCGATTTTGATAGTTTTTCAAAAATATATTTAGACAAATAAAATAAACATTCCCATCACAATTAAAAACCTAAACCAGCCTTATCGTCAAGAAATAAGAATTATTCTTACTAACGTATTGATTAAAATATTATTTTACAAACCACAAAACACGTATTTGTTTAAAAGATTAGAATATCTCAAAGAAACCACATTTTACATATACTTTTGTATCCATGACAAACTAAACATACAAATTGCGGTATATATTGTATTCGTTTGTAGTTAATAGAGCCGATAAGTATGATGTTAAGCTCTATGTTTCATGAAGCTTTTTTTAATTGCGCAATATTTTATTACATGACCCATATTTTAATTTAACATAATAATTAATAAAATGTGTACTTACGTAGTTTCGAAAACGGTAACATATCCACAGTTGCATGCATAAAATCATTGACGCTTTTATGATTCGGGGCGTATAATATTGTGTAGCCTATACTGTCATAGGGCTCATCCGGGTGGTATGTGGTCTCATTTATAAAAATTTTATTGAAATCAGGCATCAATGTACGCGAATAGCTTAGCAAGCCGAATAATAAAACGGATATAAGTATTTCGAAAATCGACAAAATGTAATGTCGTTTTCGTATTATGAAATTCTTCCATAATACGAGCGTAAATTTTAGCCAAATATTCGCCATGGTGCCTACCAAAACAACACTCGCATTAATTTTTAGTAATGAACAACTTGTATTTATTATCTCTAATGTGTTGATAAAAAATTGCGATTGATTTTCGTATTGTTTCCGATAAATATAATCGCGATATCATTTTTTTTTACCTGGTACTTATGAAGGTCAACAAGGTAGCACTACATAAGATTCAAGCAACACTCATTGTACTATTTACTCACAAAATACACCAATAATCAATATTTAATCACAATAAATATCAAACATACTTCAATTATCTCTATAAAGAATTTTGACAGATACAATAGTGTCAGCACAAGCACAAATGATGCCACTCGCAGAAAAATTAAAACTGTTAATGTTTTTCGAATATTCCATTTATATAGATATATATATATATTGGAATACATTAATAATACATATTACGCATAGAAATAAAACCCGCGTAGTAATAAATAAGATTATATTTATTTAAAAACTATTTATAAAATTCAAAGGAAACCCTAACTGTTGCCATGGAGAGAACAATTAAATTTACCTTATTAGCTACGAATGTTATTAAATTGGATATCCTACAATTTAGGGAAAAACTTTAATCGATGTTAATAGAATTTATTGAATAATTTTAGACGGTTTCGTTTATTAATTATTTGCGGTAAATAAAAGCGAAGCTTGTAACGTCACAAACAGTACAGCTCCTATCCAATAAATATGAACGCGTATTGCTCAGTATCTAGTTTCGTGACCAATGAAGTTAATCGATTTAGCTAGCTAATAATTTAAAACCGCTACAGTAATAAAGAATATTTTTTGTTTAAAAATAAAAAATGCTGTTGGATAAGAATTATGAATTGAACCAATAGGAAAACTCCACGAAGTCAAACGCTGAAACAAAACAAGATAATAATAACAACAATATATTTAATGTTCTAATATTTACAATTTAGCTCTAAATAAATGCCATTTATTACAAACACTCACATCAGTGCTTCTTAAACTGTTCAAGCAAGTTGTATCTATAAAAAATCAACAGATATAAATAAATAAAATACTCAATAAACTAAATATTTAATAGTACCACTGGTTTTAATGTATTGTAAAATCGGTTTTGAAACTGCTGTAATCGGAATGGCCATATTAATTTTCGGATAAACAACAAAATCGTTCTTTATCGTTACAGTGGTATGACACACGATAATGCCGAGTAATTCGCCGTTTTCCCGTACAATTGCGCCACCACTCGAGCCCGCTAAAATGATACAAGTCGTGTGGAAAATACACGAATCCGCTAGCGATACATTGCCCTTAGTTACCACGGGGAAAATATAATTTTGCCCTTTGAAAATCGGAAAACCGGCTGCGATAACCGGTTCACCTTTTACTGCAGGACGCGTTGCGAATTTCAGAGCGCTCATTTGATCTAAATACTTTGGAGCACACTTCAAAATAGCGATATCGTACGCGGGTGCGTTTTGAGTACGATATGCTAGATATGAAGGAAATTCTTTGTTTTGCCATTTTAATGTTATTGACTCACTGTTACCCTATTTAAAAAAAAAAACTACAATAAAATAAACTAATTAAACATATAAATAAGCTCATTTTAATCCATGGAAGCTCTTAGATTGAAAATACTAATTTGAGAATGAAAATATTGTTGGTTGCGTTGGTAGCATTAACAAAGATGGTGGACCAATGTGTTTGAGAGGCGTACTATCACAATCATAGTTGACCGAATAACAATGGCCGCCGTAATGCCGAATTTTGTAAGTACAAAGCTTTATCGCCAGATAGCGAGTTGTTAATTTCGATCACGAATAGCTTTTATGGAATAAAATTCGTTATGCGCACGTTGGCAACATTGAAATATTACATTTTTAACCACATGTGATCCAGTTATAAATATACCATTTTCTTTATCGATTAAAACACCTGTACCCCATCCATTTCCGCAAAATACTTGGACAATTGATTTATCAATTGTATCTAAAAAATTTAAAACAATTAATACATATTTAGGGCGCATCTAAAATAAACCTACGCATAATAGAATTTTTATCCGAAAACAAATATGAGTGCAAGTTCCATTTTTTGGGTAATAGTTGCGACAACAGTGGTGCCAACAGCACACCCAAAGTCAAACCCGTGTGTTCCCCTCTCCACCAATTTAATGATGATAACACAATACCAACTGGTGTTTGTGAAATATCCCTAGAAAATATTAAATTGAATATGCGTCATTTTTGTTATTATATTAATTATCTCGTATACGCTTTGCGATACAAAAAATATTGTTCTTAACAAAATGAAAGAAGATACAATTTCCTATAAGTTTTATTTTAATTTTTTTACAAATACTTACTTTTCTTTACGATGCGCATAAATAGGCGCTCCTTCACTGCCAGGCGCCGTAGGCGCGTCCGTTAATAAAAAACAGTTATTTTTACCAATACAATTACAAATAATCCCCTGACTATAAGAACCTAATAATTCTTTGCTCCCAAAGGGGCAACTATCAATAAATACCGCATTGCCTCTATTAACTTTAATATTTTGTGCGTTCTTTAATAAATTCTCAATAGATGTAAATAAATATTTTTCTTTGAAGTTTTGTTCCAACTTTAAATCAAAAACAAAAAATATCGATAAGAAATTATTGTAATCATAGTTACTGGTGCTATCACCACAACTTAGGGGGAAATCCGTAGTTTCTTTGATGTTTTTACAAGAAAATACACCGACGTATTTACCGCCACGGCTAACAATATCTTTCGCGTCATTAATTATAAATATTTTTAAATAATCAGTAGAAATGTGTAAATGATTTTTATTAATAAATTCAGACAACGGAAGATGTTGTAATTCTTCAGGAATGGTTTTAGAAGCGCTTAGATTAATTAAAAATGAAGCAGCAGGCAATAGGACCCATCGATCATCAAATAAAAGAGCTGAAGTTGAAATTGGAGTGTTTAAAATTTCAGAATATTCAACTAAAACATTTTGGACATGCATTTTTGAATCTATAATTTCAAAATTGTAATTTAAATATTGAATTGAGAGTTATATTTAATGAACTACTTACGTTAATTATTTATTTGTAATTAGTGGAAACGTACACTGTTATTGAGCATTGATTAAATACGATTTGCGACTGTTTTTTTTGTTTACGTAAAACTACCATATTTATCTATTTGTTGCTGCATTTTATTATTGTATTTTTATATATTGAATAAAGGTCAAAAACGTTATCAATTTAATAATATTTAGAGGTTATATTATTAAGAAACTGACAGTAATCCATCTACTATTAGATTACCCGTGAAACTGATTTGATAATTGTGTTGCGTGCACTACAGGCGGACTTATTTTTCTATTTGTTGTTGCAATTATTAATTGTATTTTTATATAATGAATAAAAGTCAAAAATGTTATTAATTGCATCATATTTAGATACTATATTCAGAATTTGTCCTCGATAATGAATCGTTAGATCAATTCGTTTCCAATAATCTCGAATAATTTCCCCCGATGATAAGAGGCCTACTAGGGAACCAGTATGTTCAATTGATGAAGCTGTAGGGCACTTGGTGAAACATGGTTAATAAAATAATAATTTAAACACTTGGTAATTTTGTTTCACAAATTTGATAAACACCTTTATTGCACAATTTCGGCTGTTAGGCCATCATCAGAAGGTAACATTGGTTTACGTGTAAACCAATGTTTACGTGTAAACCAATGTTACCTTCTGATGATGGCCTAACAGCCGAAATTGTGCAATAAAGGTGTTTATCAAATTTGTGAAACAAAATTACCAAGTGTTTAAATTATTATTTTATGAACCAGTATGTTTTTGATATAAAGAAATGAACTCATACATTAACATTTTATTAATAATAATATATAACGTTGACTAAAAAAGGTTCTATTTTAATATTTATTCAGTTTAGACATCCGGAACTAAATTTTGAACCCACCACTAATTTTATGCCTCAGTGTTGCCAATGGATGGAGTCACAAATTTAACTAGACTACTTGCAATACTTTTATGAGAATTGCTTGCCTACGTATTTTTACTTATTATTAACTTATCCGCAATACTTTATTGAAATAAGTGTTACATACGCAATAGGCAGTCAATTTCCTAAAGACTTTTTGTTTAAAATCACCCCTACTTTACTGAATTATATAGCTTACAGATTATTAATTAAAATATAAAATTATTAATTATTAACATCATATCAAATTCATTCTAACAATTTTGCTTTGAAAATAAATACCAAAAACGATTTTTATAAACAACATAAATAAACATCACATCCGGTTGTTTCTAATATATATTTTAATAGATATATTTGTCAATTTTTTGTTTGCGACTTTTGCGTATACGTTTGACGTACTTAAAAAAAACTTTCACATAAAATGTAGGTACATATTTTGGTATCACCTCATGTTACGCAAATATCAGCAAAAAATGGTACAAAAAACGTCACCAAATAAAAAATATGTTTACTCTATAAAGTTTATTTTGCTAACCGTAATTGTCGAAGGTAAAAAAGTTATATCATTTTAGATGTTTACACATCAGTTACGTAAATCAAAAAGTACGCAAAATTTTTCTTTAAAAAAATATCCTCAACCAAAATAACGGCGTTACCCTAATTATCTTACCACTTACCAGGGTTATTTTACCAATGTGTTTTACTTGTTACCAATAAATTGGAGTAGCATGACTCACTTTAATTTAAGGTTGAATGGTATGGCAATGACGTCATAGCGGTTAAGTATTTTTTTGAGAATATCAAAAAAGAATAAAAAATATCGTTCATTGAAAGGGAGCGCGGGGGAGGGGGGATGCTTAGCGTAAGCTTTAAGGTTATTTAAGAGATTTTTATATTATAAAATAATTCTAATTATTCTTAAGATATTTTAAAAGGGGTAATATCGAATAATAATTGGAATAACTGACGCACATTTTAAATTAGTTGGTAGAAAAAGCACATTTTCTAGGTACTGTAATTTTCTGCTTATTGCAAAAAAAAAACTGCATAATCTGATGCAATATTTTATGCTATTTTGAAAGGCATAAATACACAATTACTCCAGTAATTACTACACATAGTAATTTATTGAACGGCATACATATATTAAAATACTTTACACATTAGTCATCCGTTATAACATTTGCCGCAAAACAGGGGTGACAGAAACTTCCAATTCATACATTTTAGTGGCTAAAGTGTTTCCACTTTGTTTCATTTGTGTTATTCCATCTCATTACCAATAAAAGAGATCCGATACGTTCGTAATCAATTTCGATAAAAAATAATCCACGTTTGAGTGGTTTGTAGGACATTTCAATAACTCGGACAGAAATGACTGCGAATTAAAGTCGAAATAAGTGATCTCAAAGCCATATCAATTGTTTGCGCGAACGCGTTATATAAATATAAATATATATATATATATATATATATATATATATATATATATATATATATATATATATATATATATATATATATATATATATATATATATATATATATATATATATATATATATATATATATATATATATATATATATATATATATAATATATATATATATATATATATATATATATATATATATATATATATATATATATATATATATATATATATATATATATATATATATATATATATATATATATATATATATATATATAACAGTAATACAGAAAAGGCACGTGGTATTATTATTATATTATTAGCGACAGAAAATCTATCTCAGAATAAAGTAAATCATATAGAAAAACCTACACAGCTGATTAAGTTCTATTCAGAATATTGTAACATGTTTTTATGTTGATTATGCTACGTCATAACTCCATTCCATATTGGGGCAAATATGTATAAACAAGAATAAATTTTGTAGTAAAAATTATTGAATATTTATAATTTTATTACTATTTGATAATTTGTTTGTTGTTCTATTTTAACCGGTAGATAGTTTCGTTTTTTTTGTTATTTTTTATAATGTTGCTAAGATCACGCCACCAGGGAAAGGAAGCCCTGAGGGGGCTGTGTAAATGTCCGGTTTAAAGGGGGGTCCCCTGTTCATGCAATGAACTTAAAGTCGCAGACTGCTTGGCAGCCGCTCAAATGACCTGGGGCCCCGGATGACCTTGGAGTTATGCCGTTTTCTTGTAGCAGTTCTTTGAGAGTATAAACGGTTTATGTAATAAAAACTGCCAAACGACCTTATATACTAGTCTTTTAAATAGTAAATAAATGTAAGGAGTTAAATTAAGGTGTAGCGAGGATTGCATACCATTCATAATTTTGCGGGAAATAAAAATGTGTATTTTTAATCAAATAAAAAACGCGCATGTCAACATATAATATGTAGCCCCACAGTAGGGGGTTCTCCAGCACAATTTCCTTGTAATTGGGGGGCAGTGGGACGCCGAGAGAATAAATAAAAGACGAAATCCGTCCAAAGGGTTGTCATTTCTTACAGGCATCTTAACGAAGACGTCCTAGTTTCTACACATCCCAAACAATTTTATTAAGGTAAGTTAATTTTTTTCTAGTATATAGTTTTCATTTGCAAATCTATAATTCTGTAAGATGAATCTGTAATTTATTAATATTTTAATAAACGTACCACTTTATTATATTAAAATCGTTGTAACGCATTTACAACCGAGTTTACAACATTAAAAACTCCTTTTACAGAATTACAGACTTTAGTACCAAACTTTGGTGAATTTTTAAAAATGTTTCCGCCCGGGATCGAACCGGGGACCTTGTGCGTGTGAAGCACACGTGATAACCACTACACTACGGAAACTTACATATGAATAAGAGTAACATTATACTCAAACACTTTAAACTCAAATAAATCATTTAATATAATAAATAAAATATATATACGAAAATTTAATAAATCTACATAACTAGAAAAGAATAGAATAGAAAACATATTAATATATATATATATATATATATATATATTTAATTGAGCATGCAACCAACTTAACAAACGCATGATGCTGGTTGCAGTCATGAATATTTATTTCCCAAATTGTATTTCGGGTTAATTTCAGGTGTTTTCCTAAAAATAATCACCTGTTAATGAGTCAAAAAAAAATTGAACGATATATATCTGTACTGATTACTAATTTCGAATATATGGGTACTAATGAATGTAATTCAGTCTCATTAAATAAATAGTTACATGTTTCTCTAGTTGTTATCTTTAATCTATTACAAATCACACATTGACGTATATACATACATACATGCAATGTGCAACTTATAGTTTCGTCGAAGTTACGCGGATTTTTAACTAGATTTTCTTTCTAAAGTGGACGAGGTGACCGAACCCAGAGTTATATACCTTGAAAATGAACCGCGAATTGTTTTATAAAAGACGTATGACTTTGAAATGTGTTTTCGATCAACGCAAAACGGTCCCGATAATAATATATTATTTCCGAAAGGTCGCGGACATTCAATTTTACTTCCGATTTCACATGGGAGTTGATGTCTAGAGGACATGGGCTCAACTCTCGTTCATGGCCCTTTATTAGGTCTATATGTCATTTTGGTGAAATTGATAGTATTTTGTCCATTTGGGCACGTACGAAAATGGTATTTATTCGTAGAATGCTTGTTGTCTTTCACTACGTGATTCATTCAACGTATGTATGTATGTGCCATCTTTTCTGACACTGCAAATTACTTTTTATATCCGGTTGTATTTATTCAATTTGACACTTAACATTTAATTAGTTTTTATTGTTTTTAACTACTAAACATTTGCAAAAATTCCTCATATTGCGTCAAATCTATTATTTCAAACACTTTCACTAAGTAAAAATCAAATCTGGGTCATACAATAATTAACTGTCATAAAAATAATTGTTAAAAGTAATTAAGGTACTTGCAGTTATAATTCAAACTTCTGTGTTGTAATTGTTACTCAAAAATCGATGAGTATACATTTATATAACATGATATTTAAGGTTTAAATGAGCTGATTAATTTTTTGCAACAATTGACCAACCGGAAGTGATGGTTTACTTGTTGCTATTTACAGTTGTTCTCGATTTTAAGACTAACTATGCGTTATTTCGAAAATGTACTTATTTAGTAAATGAAAGAAAAATATAGTTTCCTACACTGTTTAACAAAAAAGTTTTTTGAAATAACTTCCGGTTTCTGCGCTATAAACGTTGTTATATTTGATGCACAATATTGATTGTTAATACTCTATTTAACTAAACAAATACACTTCAACTCTACGTATAAGAAATGTTAGTGCGGTTATTTTTATAAAAAATATACAATTGGGCTAACACATCCCTGTCTAGTTGCTGCAGCTATCATCTATAAAATCATAACGCTATTCACTAAACCAGATAAGATAAATGTTTGAATACAAGTCTAATCTACGGTAATTGCTTATATCAATTGTACCGGCTGGTTATTGAGGTCGCAACCAACGCATTTACCAGTCAGAAACGTGGGAGTAACCGCGGTTAATACGGTTACTCATTGCGAGTAACCAAAGTGATAAATATGCTTAATTAAACACAGATAATCTTTAAAATAACTCACTAATTCATAGACGTTGTTTTAAGAGTTTAAATTTACACCAAATTGAGTGAATTCATAGAAAGAATGGGTCTAAAGTTATAAATTTATATAATTAATTATATAGGGTGGGCCATCTGTTAGCTTCTTTTTAAAAGTGCGTGTTATTTCGACAGTTTGCAACACTAACGCGCTTGACATGCATAGATATGTAGTGTCAAAGCTCCTTAGAGCGGAGGTTTGACACTACATATCCATTAATGTCAAACGCGTCAGTGTTGCAAACTGTCGAAATAACACGCACTTTTCAAAAGAAGCTCACAGATGGCCCACCCTATAATTGAATAAATTTGATTGTTAATTATATCTACTATTATTCAAGATGTTTTAAAATAAAATTCGCGACGGGAATTCTTTCAAAAATATTCAAAATAGCTATTTAATAATTCGAAATGTATTTTCCCATAATCCTGTGATAATTTCCGTGTGAACTCGGAGCTTTCGCGACAATAGCCGAAGTGAGATGCATATACAATCTCAACTTAATAGATTGTATCCTGTACCTTAGTGATAATAAGCAACACGACAATAAACGCAACTATAACTAATCAGTTATGTATATCGGACCATATTCGAGCAACATAACCAAACATTACAGTTTCTAGTTCATTTTTAAGTTGGTATTAGTGACAACAAAATAGTGCAAAATGCATTTATAGCACTCAAAACGACAATTATACTATGGATTTCTGTATATAAGGTAGGTAAGTATTAGTAACCGAATTACAATCGCTTACACTGTTCAAAATATAGATGTTTCACCAGCTTTTAGTTTATAATGCTTTCAAACACACTGTTCAAATGGTTAATTTTTATTTGTCCTTGGTGAAATAATTTTAGTTAATAACACACCTTTTATAGTCACTTTAATGGCATTTCTATTAATAAATGACGTCTCTAGACGTTACACTTTTTTTTAAATAAATAATTGTTGATACAACGAAAAAAAAGAGATTTTTTTTCATACACGAAAGGGTTAAAAAAAAGGTTTGAATTCTGAAATGAGTTCTCAGAAAAACCGTAACATCTCTAAAAATAGGCACGTCGAAAATAAGATAATTGTAACAGATCAAAAGAAGACTTTTGCGGTCGGAAATACCGCGTTATGAATGAAATTATTTTTTAATCTAGATACGTTTTGCACTACAAAGAAACATGATTGATTCATTACCTAGTAATAAATATTCGTCAGATTGTCGATTTATTCGAAGGAAATTATATTCTACGATTTAATTACTATGTATGTATGTATCTATGTACAACGGGCGTAAAAATATATCGTTTCTAGACAGAATTCAATTGAAATGTGCAAGTTTATTAACGCCTTGATGCTTTAGTGCGTCAATCATGACATGTTTTCTTCAGATAGGATTCACACCTACTATACGTTGTCGCTAGCGCATATGTGTGAATACTGTGATATAGAAACATGCAAATGATCTTAAAATGACACTTAGTTGACTCAAAAGTGATTAAAGCTAATTTACTTTCCGGGAAAATGGAAAATTTGGTTCATAATTTCGCATTATCACATTTTTCCGTTTGCATTATAATGCAGTTAGTATTTTTCCTATTATAATTATAGTAATTATTTCAAAGCATTGATTAGAATGAAAAATAGTTAATTTAAGTAAGGACACATTTATATTTATAAACATAACTACTCAAAAATAGAAACAATATATAATTTTTAATGAAATATTCATTTATCGTTCTTAATATTTAATATATTTAAAGTTTGGATTTAAATGATCGAAATTCGATTGCATTTAGTATATTATGACGTCACGAGTATCGCAACAATTAATTATAGAGATATATCTCTGAAGTGAAACGAATAAGAACGCGGTGCTACGAATAAGTTGATCCGGATCAGTTTCTGGCAAACGTGACCAATGATCTTGTTGGAAAAGTGAACTAATCACTTATTAGTACAGTGTTACCAACTGTATTAAATGTAGAAATACGTTCTTAGGTTCTTTGTCAATGCGCAACTATAAACATTAATTAATAAGGAACAAATACGATAAATCCGAATTAAATTACAGCCTAATTATATTGTTAATATTTAATAAATATAAAAAATCGAAAAGTTATATAACTCTCTTCCCCCCAATTGCGCCCCTGTAGCTAAACCATCTCGATTAAATGATTCACGTGTATACTTATTGTGTTTTTGTTATTTTTAATTAATTTCGCAAATAATTTTAAATATTTTGTTTTTCGATTCAATAATTCGTACTAACAAGATTATACAATTTTAATTAGATACCAAATAATTCGCAGTTGACCTGAAATCAAAGACCAGAAGTCCCCAAACAAATGTGTTTACCAACGAATATGCATAAAAACGATTTTCACGACGTTATTAAATAAAAAACCACATGTTTTTAAGCAACCAACCAACCGTGTAATTTATTTTATTCTTAGAAAGATTAGGTTAAAAAACCAACAATTAAAATTGTAAAAATGTTCAAGGTGAACCCAAAAATGTGCAATTATCATTTTTAATTATCTATATGGTCAATTAAATAATTAATTAGTCATAAATATTTGGAAAACTGTAAATATATTGTTGTAATATAGTTTGAGGCATATAAAAAGGTCCTTGCGTCATTAGCTTTTATGGAAAATATATTTCCAATAATTATTTACGGTAATCATTGACAATTTAAATTAATTTTCGCACCCTAACATCACTGAAGTGTAATAAAATAATTACAAGTATTTTTTTAACAGTGTACTTAAGTAGAAAATAGTTTTCCAGAACATATTGTATATAATTATACCATCTACGTCTAATCTAGATAAAGGTTTAATTAATATGAATCTTGGCGTTGATCATTTAAAAAATGACGTTCGCGTGACGTCATTTTCAGCTGTGATTATACGTGGAAACGGATGTGAAAAATAATTTAAAAAAATTCTGCATTACAAAATCCCAAAGTGCTACGTATTAAATAATATGTTTAAAATGCTAAAAAAAGATTTGCGAATTTTGGAAAGTAGCTCTTAAGATTGTACATACATACATACAGAAAGAAAGTTATTTTTATTTGCGAAATTCACACGAGAATCGAGTGTACAGTTAACAAAACAAGTTTGAATTATTATTGCGTATACCATATCATTTAATCAACTATTTTGAGCGAAAATATTTACTAATTGATGATACTAAGTATCATTAAATGGGATAAAATCGTATTTTAAGAGTTCATTTACGCCCTTGAGCGATAGGAGAACAGAAAACTCTGACATATCTGTTGAAGTTACATCAGAAATATCTGTAGTGCCCTGTACTCGATTTTCTTATACGAATAAGTAATAATAAAATACAATTATAATTAATTGTTTATCAATAAATAGAATTATATTCCATAATTAACAAATAGGTTCAAAATATATCAACATTTAAATAAATTATAAAAGACGAAATTTCAAATATTCATAGTGCGTAAACCGGAAGTTATTTCAAAAAACTTCTTAAATAAAAAGTGTAGACAATTATATTACCGCTAGTTTATTAAATGTGTAGATTTTCATAATAACGCATAGTTTTTTATAAATAGATTAAAAGTGAAAATTGCTTCACGTAAAACTAGCACTTCCGGTTCGGAAATTGTTGCGAAAACTAATTAATTTTCGTTAAATTTAATAAAAACCTTAAATACGAAGTTTCATTATTTTCAACGCAACCATTTTTGAGATAAATTGCATTTAGACATTACTTACTTATAACTACGTATAAGTAAGTGAAAATGAAGAAATTGAACTAAATTGGCAAACGCCTCAAATTCGGCAACCCACGCTACGCATGCGTAAACAAAACTGAAATTATACCAACTATAATATATAATTTATTCATTTAAATCTATAAATTGCTACCCCCATTTGTGGAAAACCCAGAAAGTCTACTAAAACTCCTGGTATAATTATCCAGAAACTATGAATTGCTATTCATTGAGCGTATATATATATATATATATATGAAAAAAAAATTAAAATCCCTGCCCCGGAGTTCGAACATAAAACCGATTGTAGGATCTCTCGGAGACCAGTTTCCAAACGTTAACAGACATATACAGAACTCACCGCGAAAGTACTTACAAAACCGCGCAATCGCGATACTTAATAATACTTATAATAATAGTGATCATAAATATATATATATATATATATATATAAATAATAAAAATATTTATTTATTCAAACATATTAATTTATTTACAATAAAGGTGATTGTGCTTAAGTGATAAACTAAAAAAGTGCAACAGTGAATTTTCGAAGCGGATATCCACCCTTAAACACTCAATAAAAATTGTAAGATTTATTTATATTCTCAAAATAGTTCTAATTTCAATAAAAACCACATTTAATAAACACCATAAACGACGGAAAGTTTACATTGCACTTTGTACTATTAGTTTTTCTTTAAATTCTAAACAGACCACACATATAATTTATTATAAGCTTCACAAACGCACTATGTGTTCTGGGTCATTTAAAATCAACGGATCGCTTGGATCCAATTGGTCAGAACGAAACACACCCATTTGCTTTGATCCGGCTATTTTTACTACCTGAAGACGAATAATGTGTTTGAAAACACCAAATATTAACGGTGACAGTCAAAATGTTAATGCCACCCTTCAAATGCAACGAATTGTTGCTTGTCGATGTTGTGTTATTCGTTTAGTGCTAAGAGCGAATGAATGTGGTGTTTCTATGTGAGATAGAAACAACACGTACTGGTGCGTAGAGTGGGTTGCTGAGTTTGAGTGGTTTAGCAGCGTATGGATAGGAAATAACTCTAAGGCCGTTGCGTTTGTATTTAAATTTGTTTTAACAGTGTACAATTCGAGGCTGTGTACTTGTGGATATATTTATTCCACTCGGAAACTGGGTCAAAGTAGCTCAAATATTTTGTGAACAAATTACATTATTTGTTTGTCTTGATTTTACTACAAATCTAACATATAATCTAATATTTCCTTCGGAGATAGGCTTGGATAATTCGAATAATAATTGTCATATTTATACAACTAAGTTCCCGGATACAATATATAACTTTTTGCAACTTTTGCCGGGATTTACACTTAGAATAAGTACAAATAAAGACCGTTGTGAGCGGGAGCGTGAAGCTACAGGTGCTCTGTAAATGCAATATGAAATCTTAACGTGTATCACAATATAGGAAATGGCACAAAAATATAATTGTATTTTTTTTTTGTTGTGATTGCGCAGCCAACTATGATCTACGATTGAATGTCATATATGTTCACTATATCAAATGACAATTTATGTTATAAAACATTAATCATAAAATTGTATTGCAAACAAAAAAAAAACACCAGAAGAAGTTTGAGCAACGGTTGTTTAAATTTTGTGTATATTTACATAAATTTAATTTGATTATTTGAAGCATACTGTAATAGTTTTAAACGCGTTTTTATTTAATCATGAAATACTTCATGAATCAGGATATCCGGCTGAAAAGATCCTAGTTTATAAATAGCCGCTGAAAACTCGACAAAATTATGTTAAAATAATTCTCTTAATACTTTCACTCGGTGAGATTAGACTCGGCCAACGCAATCATCAACACGTGTTACTCTTGGTGACCGATAGATTACTTAATATGGTCTAACTAGCAAAATTCCACTGTGCCAGTAGATCATGTGTCTCGTTTAGAAAAAAACCGAATCGACTTACAGTCGTTACAGAGCCAGCACATAGCTATACTTTCTATGAATAACTCGTTCCTACCACATCAACTAATATTACGTTTTTAAAACAGCCACTAGAGCCCCTATTTGTGGTGTTTCCATGCAGAACTAAATTGCGAAACACTCACCTTACCGAATTTATTACTTTGCATGACTTGGCTAAAAATTGACAAGCTTTGAAATCGGGAAATATTTACTTTATCAACGTGAAAGGTTTGCTGTGTAAAAATACCTTTGTTATCCCACTAATTGAGGTAACAGAAACGCAATAACAAAAGTTAAATTACGTCCTAAACAATGCGTTGATAATTTCTACTTGTATACCTATATAAACGATTACTTAACGGCCACAGTGTATGCGGTTTGGTCGTTGTTGTTATAAATAAATCGGCACTGAATGGGCTTGATTCAAGAGTTTATTTAGACCGTAAATGATTTTTTGTTGTCGAGTACCTTACCAAGAGACATACGTATGTACGAATGCCAAGTCGCGTCTTCGTGACGTGAAGAAGTCGACATCAGCGCCAAGCCGTCTGTAACTATACGGCTGGCCTGTGGGCTGGATGGCCTTTGGCTTTCGGTATTTGTAAGAGGCAAACGCACATGATAACACTACGTACGCGAACGACGAGAAATCTCAGTGCAAGGACCGCATTCAGGCACAAATCTAGCTATAGAAGTTTCAGTTTCAGGCACAAACATCTATATTTTGTCACCCATAGCAACCAATGCTTCACATATATTGTGCGGGAAGCCTAAACCCCATCACAGCGCCTAGAAACATATTAAAAATATGATTTAAAAACACGAAAATAACTTTAAATTTATGTTTATTCGTTGAAAATATTAGTAATAGTTTAATAAAACAGCGTGTTTACGCCCCCACACTCTAATTCATAAACTAAATATAGATTGTTACCTAAATAAACACTTGGGAAATTTAAATTAGTAACCATTTGATTTATATTTAAAATCAAAACCTTTCCGCGTAACAAAAGAAACAGTAAATTGTATAATTAATTAGTTAATTATAGAAATCTTAGCTGTAATAAACGGTTTCTTTGATGGTAAAATAATTTGGTTTTATTAGGGTAGCTACAATATTAAAATGGCGGCCGATTAGTGTGTTTTAGGTTAAGTTTGTTCCACTTGAAAAATGTAGGTCGTGCTTATCGCGTTATTTGTTGAGAGAGACGCGTGAAATTTGCAACAGTTACGGTGGAGAATAGTACAAATCGTATGGTCACAAAAGAAACCATAAATCTTTAGTATAAATGACTACTATATAGTGAACCGTGTGAATGAGACGCTGTAACGGTATTATATCTTTTCGTACACATATACAACTGTTCCTGGATCTGTAATTATTTTGGTCAAGTCCAGAACTTAAAAAAACCAGTCAAAAATCAAGTGAAATTGATTTTCAATGTTCTAGTAGTTTTGTCTGCGTACTGGGAATCATAAATCAAAAAGTCAACGGCGGGGAGATCATTTTTCGACGTGCGAGTTATTTTTAAACAGACGGGGACCGATTTCGGGGTAAAAAGGTACCGACTGGGACATCTGGACATCACTCATCGCCAGACTAGTACTCGCGTTGTCAAAAGAATTGTCAACCGTGCGTGGGTGGACATTGTCTAAATATTGTTTCTTTCATTGGCAACATTTCTATTCCGGGGTTTTTAACTGAAATTTTATATAATTTACAAATAATTACACACTATTTATCAGCTTATCAATAACTAAACGCGCAACCAATGGAAAATGTCTTAAACATTTTTTGTTAACAAATCAATATTAGCCTATCAGAATGTTTAAATCTATCTTACAATGCGTTTTAAAATATTTTCTCACGAAATTAGGCGGTTTTTTTTTTGTGTAACCTGGTTATAAGTTCCTAGAACTGTCTGGTTCTGTGGAAAAATATATTTTGAACCTCAAACACAGTTTTAACAGTAAAATCTCACGCTGCGTCTGAAGTAATATAATATTTAGTCTATAAATAAATGTTGAACAGCTAGCAAATATGAAATTAATCAAAGTACAAGAAATGCTAGTTAGATAAACATAGATTTTATATAGATTTGTTAAAATTAGAGTAGCAAAAACCTTTTGTATATTCTGTTTGAGATGAGCGCTGGTTTTTTGAACAAGTAGATCCATAAACTTGAGCAATACTTATATATTTGAGCGATAACCTCATTCATTGATGGAATATCCATCTGGTAACCATATCCGCTGTTTGATTTGACCCTTAAAATGATAGTGCGTAGTTTGTGAATAGCTAAAACATATTATCATTGAATTTCAACCAGTATATGCAAAGGGGCAGTGTACCAAGTCCACGTGGCTACTTTCAATTTTGTAGACACGCTGACGACACTCTCAACTTGTTATCCAAGAGATCTTGGTCCAAAACACCTGTGTTTTCTACAAGATAAATCTGCGATTGGTCGCTACACACATTCCTCAAATGTCGTTCAAGAAAATACCACTGATTTCTACTAATTACCTAAGCAAACTAATAAATCCAATGCGCTGCGGTATAAATCTATAAATACCTCGTATCCGAAATGAATTCTAATATACGTATGTAAAAACACTCATAGAATTCAATTTTGGCAAATTCAAACTCCTATCTCAGTTAGCTTTTTAGTTAAAACATCTAATGGTTAAAGTTCCACTTTTTACTTTCTGGCTTACACGAAAAAGGCTTGCCATAACGCCTTTTTTTAATTCTTCCGATTGCGTTAAACTAACGATCGCAGATATTTGTCAATTTTGGAACACTAACAAACATATTTTTCGCTGTTTTAAGTACTGCGTTTTCACAAGAGGTCACAAAACAACTTCTATGTGTCATTATATTACGAAATATAATAGTAAAATTAAATTCATTTAGCAAAAGTGACGACAAGACGACAAATAACAACAGCCGCCAAAATAAGTATAACCTCACTATATCAAAATGGAAATTCACTCTATTGGCAACGCTGTTGTTATAATAAAGTGAGAGGAAGTACAAAAATTTTGTTATAAAATTCGAAATTCTAGTTACAACTTTCAATATTAATTAAATATTGAATCTTAGCGTTTTCAAGTTAATTAATATAGTTTATAATAATTATAAGGGTTACTTTCTTCATAGTAAAAACTTGCCACTTCCCTATTGACCTACCGGAAGTGGTAGTTTACTTGTAGTCGTTTTAAGTTAGACGCGACAGACTATAAGATGTATGTTTATTATCACAGATGTCAAATTAATCACGGAAAATGTGTTCTACTGATAGATTTATTATTTAGTCTGGATATTTTTGCCAGTGTTGGCGTTAGTTGATTTTTAAATTGGGCGAGGGGGGGCTCTTGTTTATTTAATTCTAAATATACGACCTTGTCGCCAAGTCCATATTTGAAACTACGTAAATATAAGAATCGTTTCACAATCGTGATGAATCTATTAAACTTGTCATAACTATCTGGTGAATGACATGAGTAAATAGAAATACAAGCTAATTTTAGACCAGTGACGTAGAATAACTATTTGTTTGTAAATAAAAACGGACTATAAAACATTTTCAACAACGCTATAAATCTTTTAGACTTATAAAGGAATGCGAACAATGCAACTATATTTATTCAGTTATACTTAACGAGATTACATTTGGGTCTTTAACGATCCAAATTTAGTTTATTTAGGTTAAAAACAATACTTAGTACATACATGATTTGACATTTTTAAGAGCTCAAAGACAAAAATTATATTACGTTTCGTTTTTGATTTTCTTTTCGTTTTCCGATAACATTAACATGTTTTTGTTGTTGCGTTGTATAGGTTTTAGTTTAAATATAAATGTTTAATTTGTATATGTTTTGAGTTCTGATAAAAATTAAAAGAGACTCGCATATATAATATATGTATATACGTAGTGATGTGTGTTCTTAGCCTTGGGCAGTGTTCAGCTCCTCGAGGGATGGCCTTCGATGGTAATAATTAAAAGGCGGTCAGATCTCTGATCAGATCGCCGCCAGAGATCTTATGTGCGATCTTGGCCGAGTACAACTGGAACTGGCTGCCCAAGCCAGACCACACGGAGCCTTGTTTAAACCTCATGCATCATCACGCCGGCAGCTCAAGATAATCACCACAGAAATTGTTGCTACTTCAATCGCCTCTAACTTCAAAACTAGATGAGATAACGATGCGAACTTTTCCAAATTTGATTCTATCACTCTTTTTCTATATTTAACAATTATTCTTTCACGAATTTAGTTAAAAGCCCTCAAGCAAATCGCTATTTTTAAAAACAAATCGAAAAGCTAAACCACCAAATAAAGAAGAGCATTTTTAAAGAACCCTAACTCAAAAACTAGATAAGTTATCGATTCAAACTTTTCAAAATTGCTTTCTATGACCCTTCTTCTATATATATTGATTATTCTTTCACAAAGTTATCTAAATTTCTTAAGAGAAATCTTCATTTTTAAAAACAACTGAATCACCAATTAAAGAAGAGCATTTTTTAAAGACCCCTAACTCAAAAACTAGATGAGATTTCGGTTCAAACTATTCAAAATTGAATTCTACGATTATTTTCCTATATATTTCGAATACTTTTCTATAGATATGTTCAATATTTGAACTATTTTCCTCACAAAACGAAAATTCTTAGAAGTTTGTCAGCTTCCAACTTCAAAACGACAACTGGCAGAAGCGTAAACTCTTCCAAATGCGATTCTATAACTCTTTTGAGTTTAACTGACTATTACAGTAACACCAACTTAAGTGACAAGACAATATTAAATTCCCTAATGCAAGTCACGCGAACAGTTCGATGACTGCATAAAAATCATTATTGATAACAATCAGTACATTTCACATACCATCTGGTACCTGTACGACACGCTCAATAATATTCTCCATATGCCCCAGTATTATAAACACATAATTCATTTAGAAATTTACTCATTTAGAATCATTTTCTACTAAGTATAATATTTTACTTAAATTAACAAAATAATAATTTAAAATCATATATATACAATCCAATTTTGAAATCTCAGCAATGTTTGAATGGTTTGAAAATTTCCCTGAATAATTTAATCTACTCTCAAATATACTATTTGTAATAATACGAATCGAAAAGGTTATCCGTAATTCACTGACCCAAAATGACAACTATTTAGTAACGATTTCGAATAATTAACGACCATTCATTAGTAATAAGTGCGTAGTAAATTTTTTTTTGTCAAAATATTCCGATAAACATTTTTGTTTGAGTAAAAAATGTGAAATTATATTTTTATTAATAAACATTATTAATCATATTTTGATGATAAAACACATGACTTAAGGCTCTAAAAAGGTTATTTATAATTAACTGTGAGAAAAATCGAAATGTGCATCAGCAACCCGCATTACAGTTGTATGAAACTAGTTGCTTGAATTTTAATATATTTCAAATGTTTATAAAGAATTATTAAACTTTATTTTATTTGTTTAAATTTATAATTAAAACCTTTGAATTTAATGTTTTTTGTTTGTTTATATAATCAAAAAACCGGAACTAGTAATTGGGTAAACCGGATGCCATTAATCACTTTGTAATTACTTTAATCAATGTTATCGACATTGGTTTGTTAATTGGTATGTAAGTTGCAGCTTTTCATTAGTAAATAAAAATTCAAGGCATGTTGATAGTGGCGCCTTGATTGTCGAAAACATTGGTTATTTATTGGGCAAATATTTAATTTATTATTATTATTCGATATTGACAAAGCGATAGGTCATGTATTACTTACATTAAGTTGGTAATTCGGAGTTGTGACAATGATGCTATTAAATAAATTATTAAATGTTTAAAATGTTTAAATATTGATTAATCATAATAAAATGCAAATTAAGAGTAGTATTAATGTCATTTAGATGGACTTATACCGCGTAAATAAATATTGCTTAAAATATATATAAATATATAGGTACAGGGACGGGTTCAGAGATATAAAATATAAAAGAAATGTTGACATATCAAACTTTCAATTATTTTCCAATAATTATTATATTCGGTTGAGCGTAAAATTGCTAAAGCAATAAATTGATAATAATTCTGCGGTCTATCGCATTTGTAATACAAAGAAACGTTGATTGGAAATTCTAATTACATTTTTCTAAATCATAACAGCTTCTTTTTCTCTAATATATATAAATAAATAAATAAATAAATAAATATATATATATATATATATATATATATATATATATATATATATATATATATATAAATATAAAATAGTGTCTCGCACATAGGTACAGTTATTAACGTCGATGACGTCAGTTATCCATTTCTTAGAACGCCTCCATTTTTTTAGTGGCGGTCATAAAAAATATATAAATATAACTCCAATGGTTATTGAATTTATTATTTTTATTGTTAATAGGCTATAAATATCAGCCAATAACCTTCGATTTATATTTAACTCATCGATTAATCTTCAGGTTATATTTAGAAACCAAGACTAACGTCCCACTAACTGCTTAGTCAAGGACAATCAAGGTCATTCCTCTAACTTATGAACCAGTTACGAGAAACCACTGCGCTGTGTTTACAAAAGCCTTCTGCGCACCCCCAATTACCAGAAAACAATCGTGCGAATGAAACACGTCCCAATTTCATTAGTCCATGTTATATTTCTTCAGGGACGCTACAAATATAAGATCAAATCGACTATAGGGTCCAATATTGGCTCAGTAAATCAAATTAATCGGATCTGGCAAAATTGTGATGAAAGAAAAACAATAGTTGCTAGTTGGAAAAGTGACACATCGCTCTAAATGTATTTTATATTAAAACTTTTTGTTCGACAACTCAATTCACTTATAAATAATTATAAGCGGTATATATATATATATATATATATATATATATATATATATATATATATATATATATATATATATATATTATATATATATATATATATATATATATATATATATATATATATATATATATATATATATATATATATATCTATATCTTTATGAGCAATAAAGTGCATTGAGTCGCTTCGAGCGCTCAAAAATAAATAAATACCAAACAAAAAATATATAACAAGACACCAGAAGAGACCGCTAGTTATGTCTTCATCTCGTGGTGGATGGACCACACCTTGTCTTCAGCATCTTCACCGATCGTTGCTGTTTAACAAGAGTACTACGCCGTTCGCGGCAACTTAGTACCGCCCAATCACCTGACAAACCGAATCTGTACCGGGGACAGGACCGGCTTTACATCACATCACACATTTATTTAGTTAACTGACTGATTTCAACCTGTGTTTAGGTGGAACAACAACAATTCATAAAATACACCAATTTTAACTAAATAAATTTAAAGCTATTTCTAATTTATTGAAAATTTACTAAATTATTTTCTAAAAATATATTACAATCGATTATTATTTAATACGCGGCGATTTGTCAATAAATTTGTTTATTGTTATATGGCAAAATAGTTTCCCGTAAAATATAATTTAATTTAGATAAAAAAAATTAAATCCGGCCCTGTGAACGCTCGTCAAAGATAGAAAGAGAAACGTGGGTTCTAGTAACGCAACAGGTATTTTCTTATGGACCACCCGGTCTCATACTAACACGAACAGAACGGACACCTGTTGCAAGATCAGTTATACATGGTGGCCTAAGTCCCCACTTCATCATCGCAAATACAAGCAAAACATATCGAATACACACAAAATTTGATTCATCAAAGCGAATTATGTCGTTAAACGTACCAAGAATCTAGTTAAAAATGTCAGGCAATCTCTAAATAACGTATGTATATGTTTGATTCTCAGATGCCTGAAGTCCAATCAGCATCGACATCGTCGGCATTACCAGGAGGTAGCCCGATTACCAGGAGGCACCCGACACTCAGGTGTGCTCTGTGGGTGATGGCTGCGTGTGCGATTGCACTGGGTTCGACCACGGTACCCCAGATGGTCGTGGCGAGTCCAGCCAGCGAACGAGCCCTTAACCATCCCCAGGCGGTTGCCCTACCCGTGCACCACCTAACCAAACGTAGTTTTTTCGAAATCCAATGCAAGGGGGTTTACGACAAGAGTATATTCGCCAGGTTGGACCGGATATGCGAGGACTGCTACAATTTATTCCGCGAACCACAATTGCATTCTCTATGCAGGTATGTGTTACTCGAAAACCGACATTGAAATATTTCTCAAAAAACAACACAAATTTCAAAATAGCATAGTTCAAAAACTAAAATAGATAGAGATGTCTACCCAACGGCATTCGATTCATTAGATTTTCTTCTATATATTGGAGTATTTTAAAAAATTAGTGGACACTAACAAAGGTCTTAAAACAATTAAAGTAATTTATTTGCTACCTTAGGTAGGCAAACCCGCAATACATAAATGATACTTTAGTTGCAACTATTTAGCGCTTATTTCCAAGAAATATTTATGGACATTCTTTAGCACTATAGGAACTATTACTAAATTGTGTTAGATACCTTGTAGAGGTACATATAGAAGTACAATTCTGCGCAAGTTTATAAAACTGTAACAACAATCTGTAACATGTTTAAAGGGCCTAAAAAACTTTAATTGATTTTCAAATTAAAATTTGATGGAATTTACTAAATACCTATATCGTAATTAATTCTAGATTTTTGTAACGAACAATATTAAAAAGTGTAATCTTTAAAGAATTACAAGTCTTATAAATATTTACAGATTCTCCTTACAGAATTACATACATTACAAATGTTGTCGGTTTTTTAGCGAATTCAAACAATTATAAAGGCGACTTCAAACAATTTTGTTTAATTTTATTAACAGGAAAAATTGCTTCACAACCGATTATTTCAAGGGCTGTTTGGAGGCCCTTCAACTCACGGATGAAATGGAACAAATACAGACCTGGATAAAACAATTACATGGGGCAGAACCGGGGGTCTAGGTACCATATGCACCTTATTATGATTTAACCTTTTTTAACATATGATTTAAGCATTTAACCCTAATCCTAACCTGAACTAACCATTTTATTTACACTGTTACCACAGTATTTTAAATATACACTGTTGATTTTTATGGTGTATATTTTGCACCTAATTTCGTGCATATTATTTTTTATTGCACTTTTTTCCCTGGGGTTTTTTGATTTTTAAACCAGATTTTCAACGGTTTAAAACATGTTTTTCAGCGTTTTGCAGTTTCTAAACCAGTTTTACAACGTTTTTGATGGCTTTTTTAACCATTTTTGTACCATTTCTAAGAATAATTCACAACTAAATGACTAATTCGTGTGTTTATTTCTTTATTTTAGATCCCAGTGTTTCTCTAATCAATATTTCAAGGGTTGCTTAGAGTCCCTTTTGCTAACAGAAGAAGCAGAACAATTTTACCAAATGGTAGAATATCTAGGTAAACGGTCTAGCAACTAAATGACAGCAAAATACATAAATTGAGCATTCAAAATTGATTTTTCATAAATTAATGTTTAATTGTTGGTTTTAAATGTATTTCTACGTATTAAAAAATGATATTTAATATTTAGAAATATGTGTATTAGCAAATTAGGTATTAGTTTGTGATTAAAGAAGAAAATTCGTGTTTTGAAATGCTCGATAAAAACCCTAAAACAACAACAAAAAAATCACTAGAAACACAAAAAAAAAAAAACACCCCAGCTATTAAAGGTCTTTTTCCTGAATAATCTAGTCCTAATATAAATATTATATTTAATATGATATTGATGTGAATATGTGCGATCTACCCAGTTAAGTTCTATGGTAATTTATTATATACAATACATTGTGAAAACATCGCGAGCGTCGATACTAGCAAATCAAAAAATATTCGACAAAATTGTTACCATAAGAATTTTTTTTGAATCTCAGATGAAGTATGAAAAATACTCAAAATATTTTTTGTTTTTTACACATAAATGATATTATTTTATTTGATATTTAACTTATTTAGGTATTATTTTTATAGTTAATTTGTTTATATTAAGTATTATTATTTTTAGCAAAATAAACACTAGCAAAAATACCGTGCAATTTTTTTTAGGGGCAGGTTTGTGTTAAATATCATTTAATACAGCCCTGCGTAGTATTCTAAATCCGTATTAATATATATGTACAATTTCAATCAGTAAAAATCCGTACAAAAACAAATATATATTGTAAATATTATTTTATTATTTTTTTTGCACCAAAATTAATTTATTTATTATTTTTTATAAAAATAATTTGATGATTTACTGTGGCTGGTAAATTATTCGAATTTGTGATTTTTGTAAATCACAACAATGAAATCATCTCAAAATCTAAATGGGATTGTGCCCAATGATGAATCCCAAAAATACATTCCATTACAGTATTCTTTCTTTTTGCTGAATTTCTTAGATTTTTCAAAACAGTTGTAAAAATAAATGAATTTTTGTAAATAATTTTGTAAATATAATAGCTTCAGTTATTTTAGAGAAAATCTCTATATATAATATATATGAAATTGTGAGACAACTATTGATTAACATTTGACACAGGCCTTATTATATTGAGATATTTTGAAAATTGTTAAAACAAGGCGCCTATATATTGTAAAAAAATTAAATTGCAACTTGAAGTTCGAAAATATTTGACATTAAAGTATATTTTACAAATTTATATGATTTATTTTACCTGCACCTCTATTCCCTATTATCAAAATAACAACTTTATATGCTAGACAACATGTGTTTCTTATACTCATATACACATAATAACAAAAATTACACAAAATAATCAAAATATATGCGAATAAAGCTTACCTTACTCTAGAATTTGAGCCAGGAAACAACGCAATTCACAAAATAGTATTAAACACAAAACTTGAAAATGTTAACAGTCAAACATAAACTATAGACCGTCAACATTTCATTGCTCATTAAAATCGATAATTAATCATGAATCAACAAGTAAAACCAAGTATTTTTACCATTTTCGATAATAATAGACAAAAAAAAACACCTGTTGTCAAACTTTTTGCCACCTATCTGAAAATCGCAGAACTATTATTTGAACACTGATTACCAACCCTTACAACTTAAATTCTCTGTATTCGAAATAAAAATCTTGACATTTTTAATTATTTAAACAACTATTCGCGTTTTATTAAAATAATCTATTAATATTTATAATAAAAAACACATTTTCAGGTATTTTAAAACCGGTCACAATCATATTACATACACATGATGCACAGAATGATCTTTCCGGGTACCGGCGACGATACTTCGGTGAATTAACGTTTTCTAATAAATTGCACAGAAGTATCTTACGTCAAAAAGGTCTTTTGGTTCACGTAGTGAAGTGTGCCGGTCCTGCGGTACCCTAAGAAGAGATTCTGACTTTAACAAGGGTGAGAACTTAAATAAATATTATTAATTTTTAAAGTTAATTTGAAAGATAGCTTAAGCGAAATGATTGAAAACTCACAAATTTATAACATAACTTTATTCAACAATAAATTATAATACTATCACAATAAATCTAATCTAATCACAGAATCTATGCAGAAATTGACAACGGAATAAACGAAATGTTCAGTTTTATTCACAATTTCTATATTTACAATAAATATACATCGATCAGTGCCTCAAAAGTAGAAAACCACTACCATCTGTGATTTAAATTTGAGGTAGAAAATCTAGCTATAATTCTATATGGAATATTTCTACAGTATCACAAAGTTACGATAATGATAATAGTTCAAAAAAACCAAATATGATTAACTTCTTTTTATTTGACTTGATTCACACCCATAACTTCTCGTTGTAAATTGATCCAATCGAGCGCTTTTTGCGTCGGCGTTTTGGGCTCCAAGAGAGCCTTAGCAGCCGACTGAAATTTATCTTCATTCCGACGCAAATACATAAGTGCGTCACGCTCCAATTGCGCGAGCTTCTCGGTTCGAATCTCAGCCATTTGAAGCATTTCAGTTAAATACGGATTGAATCGGTAATACGTATTCGGCGGCAACAGATCGTTCAACATCATATGTACAGCTATTTAGGGGTAAATCCAAATAAATTTCTTACAAAATCACAAATCGTTTCAAACTTACATTCCGTATCTGTTGCACTATCTAAAATCTTTAAAAATTTGTTCTTCCACGAAGAACTATTCCCTGTGTCCACTGGTTCGGGCTCCATGTGGCTGGTTCGTCCCGTTCCGAAACTTACGACGCACTGAATAGGCATATTAGGCCACAATTGACGAGCCTCATGCACTGCAACGGCCGTAGGGTTGTTAACCATAATACCCCCATCCTAGAAAAAGTATCATTAGTATCATTTTTAGTACTTCAAAAAAATAAATCACTTAAATTAATTTATTTCAACAAAACTGCAAACGATATTAAAACGTGATTAGCGCCATAATTTCCGCTATAATTTACTCTAAATAATCAGAAAATTTCAACCAAATAGATTAAAAACAATTGTACTTTTTACCTGGTGCAACAAATTCCCCAATTTGAATTCTTCGAAGTATGTCGGTGCTGCCGCTGACGCGCGCACCGCTTCCCAAATCTTGTGGTTAGCCCCGCCCATATACTGAGACTGTACCCGAAATGGTAACGTGTAATTCCGAAACACGTAGACGGAAGCCCGTGATTGGTTGACGACAGCGGAAACAGCAATGACTTTCGGACTGTTCGGTAAGCGAGATGATTTAAGCATTTCCGTTTCCCCGAAGTAATCTTTCAGGATTTGCTCCCAAATTTTGGTGTCGTAGTAGGAGTGGCTCCAAAACAGACTGCTAGTGCCCCAAAACGCATTTTGGCTAAATATTTTGATGCTCAATTCTTTGTAATATCGTTGTAAATCGCTTAACTCTTTTTGACTTGCTCCTAAACCGCAAGAGATTATCGCACCGGTGCTGACGCCGCAAATCATGTCGAACATGTCGTAGATTCTTCTTCCGGTTAGTTCTTCTAGTTTTCTAAGCATTGATATAACGAGTAATCCTCGCGTTCCACCGCCGTCCATCGATAAGATTCTGATACCTCTAGCTGGTAAAGGGTCGAGGTAACCGAGAACAGCGAAAGCTTCTTGAATTGCGGCGAAAACTTCTGGATTCTTTGAGCGATGCCGAATTTGCAATAAAAGTCGAACCGCTCCTTCCTAAAAAATAATATTTAAATTGAAAATATGTTAAAAATATGATCAATTTGGAGGAAAATATAGTTGTGATAAGATATATATTCCCAGTCTTAATCTAGACTAAATAATAATTATCGATATAATTAATTAAAATTATTACCTAAATATATATATATATATATTGTAGGGAAATGTTTTTCAAATATAGTTGGCAACACTGAGCACGATGAAGGTAAAGTTAAAATGGCGTCCAAGCGCCAATAAATTCGAAAGTGTTAATTCATATTAAATACTTAATTTAGTTGCGTGATAGTAATTATTATTTAATTAAATAGTGGAATTAGTTACTTTAAAAGCATGATGCTTCGATTGTGGATACTGTAGAAGATGTGCTGTCAAATCTTCAATTCGTCTCATTTTAGATGAATCACTTTCTGCGGAACAAATCATGGAAATCACATGGTGAGTTCTTGAAGTGACGCTGCATTGGGAAACGGGCGCTGTGACCGTTTTCCATTTCGGTTTAATATCGGGTGGTAGCCCCGTTTCTTTTTGGCCTATTTTCAACTTGAAGCCCGTCAAAACATTCGGTATACTGTATCCGGTATCTTTAAAGTGATCCGCGTCATTTGTGTCGCTTTTCGTTTTCGCCACGTGAGAAGTGTCCGTTTTCGTTTTTGCTTCATTTTTTGTCGAATCTGAGTCAAAATTGCGTATGATATTGTTGCCGTAAATGGATGGTTGGAATTTTTGTAAAATCGATGCTAACTCTTTGTTGAATAATTGTTGAAAGTATTTATCACTAGAATATTTATTGTAATATTCTTTAATTTGGTGTAGTAACTTCCATTGTGTCACAGACATTACTTTTGTCGTCATTTTTGGAGCCTCAGCCGTGCTTGAGCTGTCTGTTTGATAATATCTGAAAATAGCACAAAATCTCGATCTGATCACTGTTTAACTTTAATGTATTTTGGTATTATGAACCATGAAATATATATATTTTTTTGGCACTTAAGGCCATATATATATTTAGATATGACCAAAGTTGCAACATTGCAATTGCATAACACGTACCATATCTTAAATTGTGATAACAATTTATAAATAAACTAACAATTTGCACATAAAATGAAGCTTTCAGCGACGAAATGTGTCATTATTTTTGACAAGTCGAAGCAAAACAAACAGGGAATTTCAGTTTTATTTAAAACGAAAATCCTCTAAATAATCGCGCGAAATTAATCATTTAAAAGCCGCGGTAAATTTCTAAAAATGGCGCATAATGCATAGATAATTCAATAAAAATGGCGCCTAACTCATAGAAAATTTTCTAAATACGGCGCCTAACTCAAAATAAATATGGCGGCCAATGCAAAGAATGAATACTTGATGTTCACTATACGTATGATTTAGGAATAAATAGATAGATAAATAGATACCTTGATTTTAAACACAAGCATCTTCGACAATGTTTAATACTTTTACTTAACGACATTTTAAACCACTAAAGAGTCACCACTTTTGAACCAAAATCACAAACTAATCGCACTTTAGTATATAAATCCATTGTTGATCAAAAAGTGCACTTCACATTCACTTCATAGAAGTTAGTATACATATATATATATATATAGATATTGATATATAGTACTTCAAAATATTGTTAAATGTATAAATTCGATGTTATTGCGGATGTATTTGTTGTAAAACTATTAGAAATGATGCACGTCTTGGCGTATTTATGCTTGTTGACAGTGAAATGTATTCGCAAAACAAATAACAGCGTGGCTTTATTACGATTACGTTTGGCGCAACGCCAGTCGCTCGTACGATATCTGAAACTCCGCCTATAAAATATCACCTCATCGGTAATACTTTTACTTATTTTGAGAATTGCCCTCGAAATTTCCGGCGAATGATGTTTAAAATTATGATGTTTTCGTGGGGATGATCACTGAGAATTTTGAAACTGATTAACTGAAATTAAGTTTGACATAAACAAATGATTTTTATATTGGTGAAATAACTGTCATGTTTCATTGTTCGCTTACAATTAGATGTTGTTAATATTAATAATAAAAACCTCCATGCAAATAATTTGCAACAACTTTTATTTCGCTATTCACAATATTTTAGCTAGGATGTCTAAAAAAAAAACGCACCCTAAACATATACAGTAGCCGAAAACTTATGTAACTTTCATTTTTTCTTGAATTAAATGCACAAAATAGTTTCCGCACAAAATATGTCAATATACTATGACGTAATTTAACTGTAAACAAAACCTTGACACACGTACGCAAACATATTTGCGAAAATACTTTCGTCCGAAAGAAACTAAAACTATCATATATGTTGCTATACCCCAGGTTGTAATAAACTGTTCTATACTACCCTAACTATTGATTATATCGATTGTTATAACTTATTCAAAAGATTAAAAATAGCCGTAGTTAATATAGTAATTTCCTTACTCAGTCAAGGTCGTTCTTAGATAAAACTTAAAATATATAGTACGATTCTTGAGGGTTCCCCTGCTTTATAAAACATCTCCTGGGTACATCCCAGCGATAATTGTAAGCATTATAATTGTATGAAATTATTAATTGTATCAGCGGTGTTTCTAAGATATGTAAACATAGTTTTAATGAGAATTACATTGAACACTTGTTTGCAAATTTTGTGAAACGTATTATAAATGACCGGAAGTTAGGTCAAAAATAGATAGTAATGAGCGGGGGTACACGTGTCAGGTATTTAAAAAATAAAACAACATGTTTTGATCTTTGCACGCGTAACGTTTGTTTGCGATAAGAGACACACCTTAAAACGTGCAATTCATTAGATGAAACCTCTTAGAATAATAATGAATATTAAACAAATAGAATAAACAACAATATTTTATTAAATGTTACAAAAACAATGACAGTTTTATTTAATATAAACTTATAACTCATATTTAATGCGTAATTTATTAATATTATCTATGGACATAGTCCCTTCTGCTTCGCAATATTGAAATATTCTTTCTAAGGCTGTAAGGGAAGAAACATTATATATTTTAATCCAGAATATGTAAAAATCGAATATGCGTCCGCAACGCAGAATTTCTATTCCTACGTAATCGGATATGTTCGCGACATATTCGTTCTTCGTCGCGTTTATATACATTTTTTGCGTATTCCGCGTCGGCGTACAATATATAGTATTTATTCGCAATTGAAATATGTTATACATTTTGAATTATGACGTCAAAGGTAGGCAATCAATATTGCCAACATTAGCATAATTAATTGTGATGTTTACCATTATATTTTAAATTTATAGATATTTGGTTTTCAATTAGTGAATTAAAGAATGATTATATTAATCAATGAAAACATAAAATCTGTAACTGCTGGCTGATATAATTCGCAATATTAAAAAAAATAAACAACAATAAGTAATCATTTTTACCTGCTCGATCATCTTGAGACATAAAAAGTGTCAACGCTGAAAATCGACTAATATTTGTTAAGTTTTCAACAAATACATGAACGTTCGGAATTTCTTTCATGAAAGTGCATAGTATTTGGATGATTTCCCTGAAAATATCTATTTCCATAGAATTTCTGAAAATATTCGGTAGTTCAGCAGGACCGATTTGTTTCAGATTTATACTTTTTAGAGAGTCATCTGCTCCCAATATTTTCCAGTTAGCGTAGAATTGCACGGATGTTTTTGGAATATAATACGCCTGTTTTTCCAATCGCCCCATTTCTGCAGCGTTGTTTTCAGAATTACTCAATAATTTAACGCAATTTTCTTCAGCCAATTCAGGAGTCAGCTCAATTTTAAAACCTTTATTTCCAGATTTAGATTCTTTATTAAATTTTAAATTGTTCTCAGATATTTTTACGTTTTTCTCATCTTGATTTTCAGTTTGAGCAGATTTTTGAGCGTTTTTCTTCATATCAAAACTTTCTCCTTTAAGTGTTTTATTGACCTGAATATTTGGTTTAACTTCTGAGCATTTACTCCGAGTTTCAATCGCCTTAATGTGATCAGTGTTTAAATCAATCTCATTGGAGTCACTCTCAACTACTTCGATTCGTTTCATTGGTTTTTTTGATCGTTGGTGTGGCAACTTCCGAATCGCGAGAATATTTTCGGATTGCGCCCTTTCGGGCCATGGAATTAAATTTTCTTTAATGTCTATTTTATTTTTAGGAGCTTCTAATTTCATTGGAGCTGGTGTAATTGTTGAAGTTTTGACTTCTGGTGCTTTTGGAGTTATTTTTGGAATAACTTTCTAGAAGTGTTATTATTAGTATTGAATTGTACATGTGGAGTTGTTTGAGCTTAAATACCGGTTTCGTAACGCCCAATTGTTTCTCCAATTTGTCCAACTCTGTTTTCGATTCTTTATTGTGCGGTTCGAGTTCTAGTATACGGCTCAAATCTTCTAGAGCTTCTAGGAATTGTTTGCGCCCCATTCTAGCAGCGGCCCGTCTTTGTAATGCTTTTACATAGTTTGGGTCTAGTTGTAGCGACGCAGTACAATCTGTATCTGCGTTAGAAAATCTACAAAGGATATGTTAAAGATGAAAGTTCAAATAGCTGCGTACTTACTCTTCTTTCTTCAAAAAACACAGCGCTCGATTTGCGTAGAAGACTGGGTCTTTTGCGTAACACGCAATCGCGTGCGTATAACAACCAATAGCTTCATCCCATTTTTTATTTTTAACAAATTGATTACCCTAAAAATCCGAAATTACAACATACTTAAAGTTAAACCTTCGATTAAAGAGTTACCCTTTCTTTTTCATAAAACGATTCCTCTCTGAGACGAGTCTTATACTCTTCGCTCACATCCTCATTGTCAGAATCCTCTGCTTGTGGCTCATCTTTAGGAGAATCAACTTTTTCCAGTTCTTTATCCTGTTAGGAATATTTATATTTTAATATTCATTACGAATAAAATCGATACAAATTAAGCAGAAATATTCTAAAGGTATATTTAATTCGAATTTTCTATGTTATGGGGAAATAAACTTACTACATCAAATTTGTCCCATGCCGAATAATCGTAACTGCTCAATCTAGCTTTGGATTTGCCTTTAACTGGGTTCGTAGGCGCATTTTCGTTATTCTTTGCGCTTTTATTACGCACTAAAGGCACCTAAACAAATTACACATTTCAGAGGTAATAATTTCAATTAATTCATCATAATATTACTTCAGTTACAACATCTTTATCATTCAATTCATCTTCTTTGCGTTTCATTTCTTCTTCCCATTTGCCTAAACCTTGTAAATAATTTCGTAAATCTTCTGAATTCTCTCGAACTTGCTTTTGCATCAACAAACTATCCATTTCGTAATGTTTATTGTTTATCAAAATGTATTTACAAAAAGTACTAGGTTTTACAAAGGAAACATGTAATGTCATACTGGTTTAAGTTGGTAATTCTTCCAAGTGTCATCGGATCACTTAGATATAAAACATCCAACATTCTAAAGAAAAAGTTGCTAGATTTTAGGTGATAATTCATTGAAGTAACAAAGGTTTATAGTTGAAAACATTGTAAAATGCTTATTCTTTTAGCGGATCATTTGAGTGCTTAATCACTAATGTGCGCTTATGTATAAAGATAAAGTTACTAGGTTTTATATAAGGTTACGTGGTAGTAAGTATGAGTTTAAGTTGGGAACGCTGCAAAGTAAGCGCTTGATCTTTAGATCATTTGCGTGGCGAATCACTAAAATGTGCTCATCTATGTAAAGAAAAAGTTACTAAGGTTGTAAGTTTTAAACACTATAAAATTGTCGTTCTTTTATTACCTGATTAGTTTGTACAACTAATGACGATAGCGTTTTTGTGACCTGGTTCCTACGGAATGATACCTGATTGGTCACAGTTAGTAATCGTTGCTTGTTGAAATTAACCCTAAAGTTTGTTTACACATTTGACAGCTAAATGCCATAAAATGCATAGAAATCAATTTTATTACCCGAATATGAGTGGCAATTTCATAGATTGCGATGTGTAAGTCATTAATCAATCATTTTGAGTGATCGGCGATTATTAACGAAGAGTAATTTTAGCGAAATTAAAACCGAAAGCAACTCAGCATCAATGACCGAATCTCCATTATTTCCATTGTCTAGTTTACAGTACGATACAGCTTGTTACAACTTCAATTTAAACAGTATCAAACAAACAGGTGTCCGCCAATTCGAGCGCAAACACAAACTCATCAATGAAACCCACTCGCAGATGAAACAACGCGAAGAGAACCGCGAACGGATGCGTCGGTTTCGTTGTAGTCTATCGGACGTAGAGAAATCAATTCGGCGTACACAAAACGCGGATCACATGCGGGAATTTCGGAAAAACTTATCCGACGTCGAAAAAGAAGTGCGGCGCGCAAAAGCCGCTGAATATATGCGCGAATTCCGACGAAACTTGTCGGAAGTTGAGCGCCAAGTGCGGCGGAAGTTAGATACAGAACGGATGCGGAAATTCAGGAGTAACTTAACGGAGATTGAGAAAGAGATTCGGAGACAAAAGGCGAAAGAACGGATGCGTCGACAACGGGATGAGATTCGAACGCGAAATTTAGAACGAATAAACTCTGATTTGTACACAATTTAAATGGTTTATTTTTTATATTAGACACAAAATGGCGGTACATTAACATGCACGCAAACGTTCAACGTGCATGTGTGATTGTCGATTGAAATCAGTCTAATTGCTTTATTTTTAATGTTTTATTTTTGCACGATTGATATTAGAAAATACTCACAAATTACGGCAACTATTTTATTTAATTATTAGTAAACTAAAATAAAAAAGACATTTATTGTGACAAAATGGATGAATACAAATGTATATAATAGGATTTTAATTTAACAATATTTATACTATTAATGTAAGAAAATAACTTTACAGCTAAATATATTAAGTGTAAAATTAACAAATTCGAATGGTATTTTTACCCATAACTAAGATCAAACCTTCATCTTGAAGAACTTTCAAAGCGTCTTCAAACATTTCTCGTGGTACCATCTAAACAAATTACATATTTATAAAAATATATATCTGATGTTGCCAGTACATGACTTGCTTATACGTTTGTATAAAATTAGATTCAATTCTACAATTCCGTACGCAAAATTTGAAAACCCTGTAGTTCTATAGTGAATAGTTATTTCGCACCAATATTCTAAATATAAAGCCTTAACACTATGTGAACAGCTCTAAATATTATAGATTTAAGTTATTTTGTAAATAAACATAAAATAACTTACGATTTGCGATCCTTCTTTGACTTCGCTGTATAACTTCTGGTAATTAATCGTCGGAACTTTGCCCTTACTCTTGATTAAAATGCGCATACTTTGAGCTAGCTCAACCCTGCGCTTACGTGCTGCGCAGCTCAAACCAGTCGTCAAAATACTAACGTCTATACGACCTGATAGAGGATCAGTTGCTGATTGTTTCAACGCTTCTCTATGCAGTCTAAAAACATCATATAGATTTGATCAATTCCGAATTGTAAACAAGAAATCATATAACGGTTTACCTCCAAGCTTCTTCAACATCTAAAACTTCAACGACTGGTGAAAATCGGACTTTAGCATGCGCTTCAGATAAGCGAATCAACGATTCTAATTGTCGCGGGTACGCACTGATCTGTCCACGTCCCGAACCGATCTTGCGCATGTCTACATAGACCTGGATCAGTCTTTGCGAAGCCTCATCAGTTAATTTCGGATGAATATGCTCTTTTGCGTAAGCTATATAATCGCGAAGAATACTCATGTCCATAATATCATCTTCTTCCGCGTCTTGACTTCGGTAATACAACGATACCAGATGTTTCGCTAACTTTTTATCGAACAACTCATTCTGTGGATCTAAGATCAAGAATATCAGATCAAAACGCGACATTAACGTGTGTGGCAGTTGCACATTTTCGATAATTGTTTTATTTTTGTTCCATTGCGATTCGCAAGGATTTGCCGCCGCTAGGATAGATGTTCTTGCGTTCAACTGGCAAATAATACCGGCTTTTGCGATACTCAAAGTTTGTTGTTCCATTACCTAGTTATAGAATTGTTTATTCAAAGATTACACAAATACTAATTTCGGTGGGGGTATACCTCATGTAAAACACTTCGAGTAGAATCATTCATTTTATCGAATTCATCAATGCAACAAATTCCGTTATCCGCCAATACTAATGCGCCGCTGAAAAATGTTTCAATTACTATTTAGTTCTAAATTTAATTTAAAAAATCATTGTTCATAACTGTAAATTGATCCTGTTTTGAATTTGAATGCATACACAAACAGGCATTTGTGTTCAAATGTTGAATATGGATTAAGAGACGTTTAAAGCTAATATTTGCATTCAAATCTCGATCATTATTATTTCGCAAAAGAAAGTAAATAGTGCAACACTTACGTTTGTAGAACTAGTTGTCGCGTTTCTGGATCTTTAGTAACATAAGCTGTTAAGCCAACAGCTGAAGATCCTTTTCCAGAAGTATATTGACTCCGAGGCACCAAATTATACACATATTGGAGCAATTGAGACTTGCTTGTACCCGGATCACCACACAATAATATATTTATTTCGGCCCTGCAATTAATAAACTCATTCAACTGGAAACATACTTCAAATGTTTGTTTTAAATACCTAAAATTAGAACGTCCCGATGTGACAAACGTCTTCTTGGTACCACCAAACAACTGTAGCAGAATCCCCTTTTTAATATCATCATTTTCGTAAATCGAAGGCGCTATCGCCACAGATAAACGATCGTAAATATCTTCTTTCTGCGATAACGTTTGTAACAATTCGATGCGCTCCGGCGGGAATCTATGGTCTTTCCTACATTTTCAAATGAATAAATAATCGTTAGAACAACCCAACAATTATTGGCCAGCGCTAATTACCCTTCTTCCACTTCATATAGACGTTTGTTATCAATTTTTCGGAAATGAACAACATCTATATGTGTTTTATAAACAGCGCGGATATTTCGCATGCGAGGGTTCGCTTGCATCGGTACCGCCCGATAAATACCGGTTACTGTAACCCGGTCACCGGGTTGCACCGAATCTACCATATCGTTATGAGCGAATAGGACCACGGTATGTGGGGTTTGACCAGCGGGCATATCGTCTGAGCACAAGAAGTCATTTTAAAGCAAATTTGAATAAGCATACAGAAGTGCTTCTGGGAGATTGAGTACGCAATGGAGACTTACCGGGAGACTCTTGTAATTTAATCAATTGTTTATCAGTGAACTGAGATCGATTATGTATCAATGAAAAGCAATGATTTGTGTTACAATGCGAGCAAAGTGTCGGTTCAGCGATGCGTCCTCTGTCAATCTCAACTGTAGTTGTAAAATTACAAACAATACATTTAAAAAATGCTTCGCACATATCAGGTATCAAATTCGATGTGCGGATCACCATTCCGCTGATCGTGATCAGTTGATCGATATCTAGAAACGCAGAAAATGTATTTTATGAGTAATGGCATCGTGTTAAAGACAATTAACGAATCGCACCTTCTGGATTCAACGATCTCATGTTGTTTGTTTTCTCGGCGTTGAACGGTCTGATTTGAATTTGATGATCTAATACATCCGCTGGATATCGCTCAAAATATAACTCGTTTATGGCCATATCAAAAGTCGGGATTATTTCTTGAGGATAACAAACCAATTGTCTATATAAACCAGCATCAAACGTTTCCAAATGGGAACAATTTATATTCATAAATGGTTTTTCTAACATGTGAACCTAAACAAAGCATTTATTAACTGCTGGTTTCGATTCTGAGTGCTTTGTAAACGCACCTCATCTAATTTTTGGTGATATAACGGCTCGCTCAAATTCATTTCATTCGTTGCTTCATCCTCTTCGACATTAGGATCAATGTATCTCAAAATAAATTGTTTGAATTTTTCTTTACATTGAGATACGGATACATTTGTGCCCCAAATGACCAAATTTAAGTTCCCAAAATCAGGAATGGAGCCTTGCGATTCGGGAATAGGCTCTAACTAATTTATAAAATATCAAATCGTAATTAGCAATATTTGTGTGTGTGTGAACGCTCTACATCCAAAACTACTAAAATTATAATTGTGAAACTTTAAACTTTAGATTTGTATATCGATCGCAAGAAATCCTTCTATATTTTTTAATATCCTTCCTATCTAAACAAAATATACTACTACGTAAAAAATACAAGACACTGCAGATGTTTTTTTGGGTGATAAAAACATATAAGAAAGTAAAAATGTTTACAAAGATAGCTATGTATATAATTGTTTTGGTTCTATATAAATCATGTTGACGTTAATTTGTAATAAATTTATTTTAAAAATTCACCCATAATGGATAAAATTATAATGAAAATTATAGAGTCGAAAAATGATGGTACAAAATTATTTTGGAAACAAATCTCGCAAGCCTATCCAAATCCTACAATATTTTATAAAATTATTTTTTATGCAACTTGTTATATGTATGTACAAATCACATGGAATGTCTTAAGTTATATTTGGCCGTACATAATGAATCGAGCCGCAATTCAAGATGATAACAAAGGTATAACTGAGTGGTGTTTCAATGCGAAATAGATGCGGCAATGATTTTTTAATTTAATATAGATAATTTGGTGTCTGGCAAAAGCTACAACTCTGGCATATGTCCAATATGTATGGACACACATAGAAATCCATACCGGACAAACTGTGGTCATGTCTTTTGTTACGAGTGTATTAAAATGTATTTAATGCATCGGTTGCATAGAGCATATAAAATGAGCAGCAACTGCCCGGTTTGTAGACAAAGAGTCATTTTTACCAGCTCATTTAAGGTATATAACAAATCGGACTCGATTTATAATCATTGTTAGAATACATTAACATTTTCAGGACGCGTTAGCTAATATTCAATTTAAAAAAGGGCCAATATCGTGGGTGAAGTTTTTAAAGTGTCTTATCCATCCGAGTGTGAATAGACCATTTTTTCTATTTTATATTTGTGTAGCAATTGCACATTTGTATATAAAATTGAATACTCTTACATAATTTGTACTACATTCATTTTAAAGAATTGAAATATTTCTGGTGGTTTTTATTTTATGATTACAATTTTAAAAAGGCTCATAGGTATAAATGTAGAAAATAATAGATGGAATTCAAATGTCTACTCTTTCTATATGTAGCAACAATCATAAATATGGCATAAACCCCTAAACTTTGCATGTATGAATTTCCGTACCTGGTCCGAAGCAACGTTAACCTGCCGCATTCGCTTATCCGTCCGTATATCCGGGCGTAGCCGAATCGGCGTTCCTCGAATCCCCGATCTGGGAGTGCGAACTGACCCCAACGAGCTTGGGGTACCATAATTCAAAGGAGAACTGAGATCGATCTCATGAAAACCACCCACTAACCCTCAGAAAATCTATTAGCTACACAAATTACTACAGAAGTTTGAAACCCTAATACCTGGAGCAGGACTTGTAGGCACGACGTTAACCGCCGGTGAATTCGGAACATCGGAAGTTGAGACTGCTTCTTCAGCGCCATGTCGTGGGGCGCCCCATCTCATCGGGGTTCCATCTACCCCTTGACGTGATGGGGTACGAGACCGAGTCCCGTCTTCATCACGACGCGGGGTTTGTGAGCCTCTGGTTGGCGTAGTACGAGTTGATCTACGTGTAGGAGTCGATGGAACTGTTCTCCTCGGTGATGACATTATTAATTAATAACAAATTCAATGCGTAAATAACAATTTAATTTAAAATGACAGTACGAACAACAACAGGTTGTTTGTGAATTGTTGTTGCGGTTATAAAACGCGGGAATATTTCGTTTTATTCTTGTTCTTTTCAACATGTCAAAATGGTAACCTAACTAAATACAAACATTTAGAAAATGCAAACAGATAAAGAATCATGGGTAGATTGTCCGAAATTCTTAATAAAAGATTTGAAAAGGTGTAAAAATATTGGGGAGTATGAATGGGAATACAATATCGAGGCGAAATATACAACGAAACCATTACACAAATATATAACCTTTCGATCGGTTTATTTGCAAGGTTTTATCGAACAAAAACCCTGTGAAGACGTTATGATCTTAAGAGATTGCACCGGCCGAGTTAAATTGACTAATTGTAGTAAAGCTGTTGAGCTCAAATATAATCCGATCTCTAAAGGTAGAAGACTTGTTTTAAGCGTTTCGTCCCAATTAATTAATCATTTTCAGGCTCATATTGCTCTGTAGTTGGTATTTTCATGCGTGAATCAGGGCTTCCAGAAGTGTTCGCTCAAAAATTAACAGAGTTACAACATTCGGACACCGACAAAGAATTTTATTACAAATATTGGCCGTACGAAGTCAAAGATTTTTTATTATTTTTATTAAATATTATTAAACCAAATTTAGGAGTTGATCCATAAGATTACGTACTGTGGTACGTACAAACATACTTTATTTTCTCCCTCCTAACGTTGAGAACACCATCCAATGTTCAAAACGTTTGGCAGGAGAGCTTCAATATTTCCGTTCCCCATAAATAAAACTCTGATAATTGCTATAAAGTTTAATACCATAATTTGTTATCTATAACTTGTACAATGGTTTGTTTTTTTTAAATGTTACAAGATTAATTTTGCGTTTTTCTTAATTATTTTTACACTTAAAGTTACTGGACGACTTTCATTCCTATTATATGAGCAATCCTCAATAATTTTGTACTAGTTGACTCGATTTTTAAGACCCAAATAAATTTGTGGCTGAAAATATTGTTTGATTTAAGCAAAAATAATTATACAAGCAAACTAGTACAACAATTACCAAGAATAGTTACAACATTTTACAATAATTGACGTGAATGTATACAGATTAAATAAATAGTTTAGCAAAATATTAAGAGTATTTCCAACTGACTGTTATTTTGTGTAAAAACAAAACACTTGTTTATCAATGAACCATAATCCAATAATGAGTAAAAATTAATTAGATTATAATGTTTATATACAAAATTCATTTATTGTTTTATTAATTTTTTTTATATATATATGTATATACAATAATAATTATTGCCAACAATTAAAAAATCAATAAGTGCATCGAATAATCAACAAATTTCGTGATTTTTAATATGATTTTCTAATAAATCAATACAACATTTATTATTATATTTGAGGATTAAATGCGTAACATATTATATAAATTGAATTTTTAGTTAATAACATAATTAATCTACAGTATCACGTTAATTTACGTATTTTTAAAATAACTACTTTTTTTTAGTAATTTAGAACTTGTTAAAGTATTAAAAATCTACTAGTTTTAAGGAACCAAATTAGAATTCGAACTCTATTTTCTAGGGGAACCTTTATCTTTGTTTCCAACCTAATAAAAATAGATTTACGTAAAATTAGTGGTTCCGTATCTAAATTTTTTTTAAATAAGAGATCTCATCCACATTTGTGACTTTTATATAAATAAACCCAGCAAACATGCAAATCGCAGGTACACATTGCATTGAGATGTACCATATACAATTTAATCCTGTGGAAATAATTAAATATATGATTGTATAATTTATATTAAAACTTATTTAAAAAATATACATTTAAAAAATCATATGATTTGAATAAAATCAAAATTTTGTACTTATTGAATCAAATCAATCATATATTTAATAGATTTAAGTAGTACAATTAAAAACTGTGCATTCATTTAGAAATAATCATTTTTGGATTAAAATTAAATAAAAATTCGTTGTATACTGGAAAGTTTATTCAAAAGTTGAAAATGAACGATTTGAATGATGATATGTATTCTAGTAAATATCGCGGAAATATAACAATGCTTAAACTTGACTAATTAACTATTACGTAAATCTAGCATTGAGTAACGATTGTAGATTAGTCACACACGCGCTTCAGAGTAAACATAATCATTGCACGCAGTAATCATTGTAGAATTTCTAATCATACTATAATTATTATGTAGTTTAGCATCAATGTGATGTTTCAGCCAAGTAGCAAACGTTTGTTTACTGGGATGTTATTGCAAGATGCCCAAAAATGAATATTTATAATTAATAAATCAGAACAAAATGATTAAATAATGCACAATTTTAATAAATGTTCATAAGATTTTACACTCTTCTTTCATAAATATGAATACAATTTACGTATAACCCTTTTTTTTTTCTTAAAAAAAAAAACAATTTATATTACGATAAAACACAACCGAGTCCCTCATCAACGTGATCCGCCAATTTGATATCTTTAAGCTGTTGTTTTTCAACATGTTTCGAATGCTCAGCACTAATCGATGAATTTTGCGTAATCATTTTACTTTCCGTTAACTTATCGATGGGTACAATGTTACTGGATACCGAACTCAAGCGATCACGATTACTCGAACTGGTATGACTGACGTTATCGTGATTCGAACTGGTTTTTCGTGATCGCGAGAGTACGGGGGACATGACACTTTGTGTAGCTAAAACCTGTTGGTGTTGCTTTTCAAGTTGTTGTTGCTGTTGGACTTTTGTTGCTAGGATTTTTGCGAGGACGGAAATTTGATTTTGGATTGTTATTATAAAAGGCATATAACCCAAACTGCAACGAGTAAATCAGGGTAGAATTTTAGTTCATTTTGATTTTGTAATAGAAAATAAATAAATTGGTTTGACTGTTAAATAATTTTGGATCACTTACCATTCGGTGCTGATCCAATAATGCAACAAGTGCAGGCCTTGTTTGAGGCGCGTTACAGCTTCTACAGATTGATCGGGTGATCTAGCCGCGTTTACAGTTCGCAAAACCGCCATTGCATCTCGGAGCAGCACTGAGATTAATAGTGACCACTCCAAACAACTTGCTTCCATGAATAATTGTAACAAATACCTAATGTAATAGCACAAATAACAATTATTACACTAAAACGGTAGACGAGGATGTGAAGCAGATGTTACCGTAGTTGGATTTCACTTCTGGGTGGTCCTTTAGTCGCTATTTGCTGCGACAAGTGCTCCAGCGCTAACGTAGATGGCACATCGCTCCAACTATCCGGAGATGTTACGACCCCATCTCTATCATCGCCCCAAATCGAACTGGCAACACTGGCCTCGTCGTGCATGATTGCATGAGGAGCTAGTTGAGCTTCCAAAGTTTGAGTTGCATCGCTATCACTACCAGCGATAACGCTGGATGAAAAGCCTGCATCGCTCATTACCGGGGTGATCAAACCTACGCGCACCAATAGATTATTTGAGGATTTAATCATTGTGAAACGGGGTTACCTGTACAGGGGAGACCTCCAGGGAAGCTCAGGTACCCTGAGTCACCCACATGGCTTCCTTGGGCGCCTAAAGTGTCTAAACGGAGTGATTTAAGGCGATCTTCAGTATTGGGGGATTCTGGTGGCGAACGCGCTATTTAAAAATTAAAAACTTGAACGTATTTCGAAATGAAATCTCCTTAAAACTATATTCCATTTATATAATATATATATATATTTATTTATTTATTGGGTGGGCCATCTGTTTGTTTCTTTTTGAAGTGCGTGTTAGTTCGACAGTGTAACACTGACGCGCTTGTAGTGTCAACCCTCCGCCGTAAGGAGGTTTGACACTACATATCTATCAATGTCAAACGCATCAGTGTTGCAAACTGACGAAATAACATACTTAAAAAGAAGCCAACAGGTGGCCCATCCTGTATATAGTATCAACTCTAGAGGTGGTTTTTACCAGATATCGAACTGCTTTTTCTCGGAAACGTCTGCACTTGAGGATACGGCCATGAAAAATCTTCGTGTAGATTTTTCAATGCCGCAACAAAATCATCTAGTCTCGCAGCGCGATCGCGTTCCCTCGCTAGCCACGCAACTAAATGAAAGTCCAAATATGCAGCGAAATAGCCTAAATCAATCAATCTTTGGCTAGACAATAACTTCCGGGCATGACGTTGTAGAATAACATCAATAAAAAACTCCTCCGCAGATCCCGAATTAGTGTCCTTGCTAGCCTCAGTTCTTGGTGAAGGCATCGACTTCTTCCGTAATACAACCGGTGATTCGATGCTATTCACCGCTGTTTTCGGGTTCAGATTATCTGGCGTCATTTTCGGTTGGTTTGTAGTACTGTAACTTCTGTGTCGGGTCACTTGGACCGACCCGAGAATCACTGAGAGATCTTCCGCGTTAGGGCTGACTGGCGGAGTTTGTTGGTTGATCCCGAATTTCGGGGGCATTACGAATGACGTACGCGGAGATTCGACATCGTTAGGGTCGATTGCTCTTAGAAACCGGACCAAATCTTTCGCGAGTTCCCATTTGCATTGGTCTAAAGCCGTATCTAATAATAACGTAGCGTATTGTCGGCTTACCGATGAGGTTTCTAAGTTCTAGAATATATATATATCAAGTTTAAACAGTAGTTATAGTTTTTACTAGAATTCTAAAGAATGCTGTAGACAAAATATAAATTGTAGTTTTGAGGTAATTACCTGTAAAATAATCAAATATGAAGCAGCGGTGTCTAGTTGTTTGCTAGACATACAATCCTGAAATAAGTCTTTAGGTTTCCCCGCTACTGAAAATAGATAAGGCCACAAGGCTATTTCAGTTTTTCGAGCGCACTGCACTACAGTTTGCAAGTACATTGGAAACTCTGAAATAAATTCTATGACGCTCGGAAGTTGTGCGTCTGGGATAGGCTCTTTACTAGTTGCTTCTTCTTCCAAAACCTAAACAACCACATATATAAAAGAGTTGCACCAGTCGGGATTTGAACTTAACTTCCAGTTCACCAGACTACAATTAGTTGGAAGATCAAAGGTTTAAATCCCAATGGAAACGCAAGTTAGCTAGAGAATACACATACCTCATGCAACAACAATTCTAAAGAATGTGGAAAGTAAGGTAAACTCATACAGCTCCTAGCGATCTCCCAAGCATGATACCCTAAATTTCTTCGAATTAACTGACGTAGAATTTGGTGTAAATACACTTGGCTCTAAAACAAACGACCAAAAAAATAATAATTAAACCTCCGCTAATATGTATATCCAATAAACTGACGTGACTTTAGACGTACCGTACGCTCTAAAACACTAAACGGCAACGAAAACGGTGATGTTGAATCAGATGTATATAACACAGTATCATTTTCGGCTCCCAAAATGATTGCGTCTTCAAATAAAATTGCTGCAATAAAAAATCAGCATACTCCTATCAAAATATACTCAAAATGTAAGCTTTATATATTTAAAATTGTAATAATGTTATAAATTGATTTGCAAAATAGGTTTTATTAAAGAAATCCCAATCAAGACAAAGTGTTAAATAGACAGAATATTTAGCGGGACACCGTGAGAACGGCTGCACTTTTAATAATAGATACTCAAATTTTAAGATAAATATAGTTTTATCTATAAGAAGTCATGTTTATAAAATAAAATGTGTGAAACTGAGGCCTATATTTCTAAATATTCACCTAACGGATATATTTTTAAATGAAACGGCAACATGATTCGTTTCGACATGAATGTATGGGCTTTATCTCCATCTCTGGGGAACAGTGGTAGCCAAACTCGCATCCCATGCGATCCACAAAACAACCACAAAGCCTCAGTCAAGTGTAGTTTATCTGGTTTCCTTTGGCTTGGGACCCAAACATTCTCGACACAAGACGCAAGAACAGTGGGCATGGTACACGTATACAGCCCCCCATTTGCGGCTTGTTCCCGTTGCACCATCAACAACCGACCGCTTACATTGAGAACCATGCTTTCCGAGTTACAATCACGACCTCTTCCGGGCTCAGTTCGCAAAGACGTTAACGTTACAGATGTTACACAAGCAGGATGGACGCACAAAGCGCTTATGTCCACGGCTTGCAGTTTGAGGAGCTCCACGTTTCCAACTAGAGAAATAAATCAAATTATTCACTAGCTTAATAAGTAAGAGTTAAATTTAAAGGGAATTTGAGCCTAAAAATCGGTGTTTTAAACTAAAGGAAAATACCTGAATCTATTTGCTTCATTCGATAAATCGCAACTTGCGCATCCGAACAAAACGTAATCAATTGATCCTGAAGATTATTAATTAGTAACACTTGCGCTTGCACACGAAAGACTTTCGCAAATTTATTATCTAATTTGCAATCTCTCGGATACAACCGGATCTCATCCCCGTTCTCAACAATACTGTAACACCCCATAATTATATAATCCCTCCACCATAACAGCCCCCCGGTTACAATAAAGTCTTTTTCTTGTGTTTCATTTCCAAATAATTTCCATTTTCGTGCCGACATTGAATAATGTGCTAGCCCTGTCCGACCGGCGACTGCAATATATTGACCATCGCAATCAATTGCGGAGTACTAAAAGAAATTTGTTTTTAAACAGTTATTATTTTTTATTATTGCTGGTGTCGTTGTTACCCGTATGGGCCAATTTGTCCCGGAATACGCAGCGGGCATTGGGACAATGACCCACTGTCTTCCTTCAGCTAAAGTACTTGTTACTTTTAGCGGTGAATTAGACTCTCCGAATACTTCTTCTTTATCGGGCCGTTCTACGTATGTTTTGAGTAAAGTATCACCTAAATTTATATATAACTTATCATCCCCTTGAAGGTACAGATGACTTTGATGACTCTATAACAAAATATATAACGCAAATTAATGCGATCATTCGTATCTGTTTATTAAACACAGAGTATCACTGCTGATCAACTACTTTCGTGTCAAAGTTAATTGCAATTGTAGCGCACGGAATTCCGAAAATAGTCAGACTCGACTCAGGGAAGGTAAAAAGGTGTATTTCCGTTAAAATCTCGAGTTCGAATGATTAAAATACTTCCTTATATACATTTGTATAAGAAAGTAAAAATAGTAAAATACATACCATACATGGGTTAACAGTTAGAGCACTTTTAACAAAATCTAACTGCACTACTGTGGTGACTGAGCTCTTGCAGTCATCATTATCTTCAGACCCAGGATACAGTTGCTTTCTTACCATCCACAGTTGATAACCTTCATTCGACCACTCCTATACATTTAAAAATACATATCAAACAAATGTCACCAAACTCAAAAACACCCAAACCTACCATACTAGTAACAAGTAACGGATTGAATCGCGTTAAATCAACATGCAGCCCATAATCCCACCCTAAGGTGCACATGAGGAGGGTCCCAAATGTAGACCAGAGCCCTATGCCACCCTTACTCCAACTTGCAGCCATCGCACATCCATCGGGCGTCCAACATACTTCAGATACACTACCGGGACACCCCGGATAATCTTTACTGCTCAAAACGCATGCATGAGACACCTCCAATCCCCCTGTGCTTTCATCTATACAATACACTATAGATTCAGCGCTGAAAACATTCGAGTTAGTCTCAACGGTGCTAATAATTAGATAAAGTACACTATTACTTAGCCCGTCCGAAAGTTACTAAACGATATTTATGATTAACACTAGCACAGGTTGCGTCTTCGATTCCTTGCGCCCAAATCCCCTGGACTTGCTAAAGAAAAGTAAAATATCATAATCAGTAAAATATCATAATCATATTTTTGAGTTGTTTATACGGTTTAGAACCTCTGATCTAGGGAATAAAAAGCAAATGCTTCATTTGAGCTGTGTTAAAATTCATACTAGCAAACGAAATAACCGTCGTGGACGCTACATGTGTAGTGTTATTTACAGCTTTATGAGCACTAAAATTGCGTATTTTATTCATTTCTACAATATACTAGTAAAACATATTTTTTATTGCTAATATACAATATAAAACTTAAGGTCCGCTTAAAGTTAAATTGCAAGTGAGCGTTAATAGCGTACTTATAAGAGCTTATAAGTCTTACCAGTTTACCCCCCTCATATAAAAGCTTATTAAAGATAAAATAAAGATAAAAAACGAGTCATATTTTAATGTGTGTTCTGTTTTCTTACATTAGGATCGAAACGCAAAGATAAAGCAGTCAAGAAAGCTGCCCGTCCGTCGTTGAGAGTGACCGCAAATCCCCCAACAAGTGGTGAGTATTCAATATCGGTTATATACGTGTTTTCTTCAACAATTGGTATTGCTTTCGATACTTGTTGATTGATACAGAACGGCGTCCGTCGCAAATCGATGCAATAGTCGCGGTTTTGCGTCCCGTCCCAACGGTAACGTAATACGTGACCGTACGATGTCGCGATCATAAGTTCGGTCATTGTTATACATACCATACTGGTGATTTGTCCATCCCAAACCATCACTTCTTGACTCTGAAATCACTTATAATAAAGCACGTTCATATCCGTTTATATTTTTGTTAATCTTACTAAAGTTAAATGAAGTGGTGGTATAATTTCTTTTATAAATAATTCGGCACTGTCTCTTCGTAAATTTGCGTGTGGTGAGTCCGTTTGAAAATAGAGCCCTTTTTGTTCGGCGATCACTCCCAAATCGTAAAATAACAAATGTCCTTCCGATGTCTAGTATAAACAAAGATTAGTTTTTGTTGTAATCGATGTTACAAATTGTGTAAATACCGCAATGACAATCATGCTCGAGTCTGGTTTCCATTCTACGAGTATATTCGTTCCCAATTTCTCCAGTGATTCAGGACTACGACGGTGGAACACAATTGGAACGCAGGGCTAAACGAAAGTATGTCATTAACCTCGTCCACAGCTGTAATATTTAAATTTGTGTAGTTTAAACTGTGTAATTTTTCGCACCTTGCAGAACCAGATCGAGAGAGAATCTTCTGTTAAAATCGCAAATAGAATCCGATCTCTGTTGCATGTTATCTGTTTTATGGAGTTTTGTCCAAGTTCGGGAGTATTTATTATTTTTGGCCATCCTATTGGAAAATACATTGTACACGGCGTGATTTAACTTTATATACATTGCAAAATATGCTTTTTTGAATAAAACTAGTTCATTTTTGACATGAGCTGTCAACACACCAAATTACTTGCTTGTGTGTGTTTTCTCTTTTTTATTAAAGAGGTGTTTGCACTTTTGGCGCATAATTCAAACTCGATTCATTCTCTGAATTAATTCAAATTAATTAATTAATCATTAGTTAAACAATTTTGATTATTCAAATAAGTTTATGTATCATTATTAATAAAACAGCATTTCTCTTAATGTAAAATTTTAAAATTGCGCAGTCATCCTGATGATGAAACAAAGATATGATAGCTATCATTTGTTTGATGTATTTCTTGTGACGTCACGAGTATAGCGATAATTAAGAATTTTTTAATGAAGGTTTGTGACAAAGTGTCTATTTTAATTATGTCTAGTATAAATTCAGTTGTACGAAATAAATGGATTTGTATAATAATATAAACTTCATATATTAAAATATATCAATTTTTACACTTGTTACAATTTAAATATAACATAGAACTAGCCATTTTACAGCATTTAATTGAGCGTGTATAATAAAAAAAATAGTTTTGTTGTACTTATAAATGAAATATGAAATAAGCAAATACTGGTATATTTGATATTAATGGCAACACCATAATAAAATAATATTATTTTCGATCAGCGTTTCGATGCGGATCCGCCATTCTGTAAAAATAAATCGACTTTAAATGCATCTTAAACGAAATGAGCAAACAAATCGGTTTTACCTGTGTACTGTAATATGTCTATCGCCAATCACACTGGAGATATCTTGCGGCGTTAGAAATACAAATTGTAAATCGGAATGTTCTTTGGCATGCTCCAATAAAATATCCATAACAGTGCGCCGGTTTACTTTGTCCATAAACACATCAAACTCATCCAGAAAATAGAAAGGATACTCCATCACTTGCCAGAGCGCATGGAGGAAGGCGACGGTTGAATATGAACGTTCACCGCCCGAAAGAATGTGCGTATGTCCACTACCTTGCGATGAGCCATGTTGTGGGATGACTACAAGTTCTAATATTTGTTTTTCGTGGTCTATTTGAATTGTGCCCTAAGAAATCAACAACTTAATATATTCCGTATCTCATATAGATACATATTCTATAACATCTCTAGACAATTTAATTGTAGTTCGTAGGTTTATATTCGATTTAATGACTCTATGGGTGTTATAAATAATTGAAAACTTACTTTAAACTGTCGAATTTTCAAAACTCCTATGAACATTTCGCGAACTCGAATTCCAATATATTCCGCTAATTTTTGATAGTGTCTCGCTCGAGACTCAACCGTTTCGACCATTTCATCCAAACACTCTTGCGCTTGTTTGATTTCACACTTCACTTTATCGTATTTCTCCTGCATTTGCATGTATGTCTGCGAAACAATGACTCGATCTCCTTTCGCCGTTTTGATCTCCGTCAATTCTTGTTCTGTTTCTTGTAATTCAGACAAAATCACTTCTAATGCCCTAAAAACCAAGAAATTCTAATTAATAAACAATAAAATTAGGTTTAAAACAATTAAAAGAAACCTATCGGTTTGTACTCTTTCGCCTAAAACTTCCGCGGCACTCAGTTTTTCAGTTAGTATACTTTTTTTCCGTTCGACATCTCGCTTGGCTTGCGCTAATCTTTCAGTGCATTGTTTGATTTTGTCGGTGTGAAATTTCGCGTTGATATTTAGCTGTTTTAGTTTCGTTTCCGAGTCATTTATTTCTTCCTAAGAGAAATTTCGGGGGCAATGATTAAAATTTCACAATGAAATAATTGATTATTACTTACAAGTAAGGGTTTCATTCGTATTGCTAGCCCTTTCGAGATTTTGTTGAGTTCACTGTATTCGTTCTCCGTAGTTTTCAACTCATTTTTAATTATGGCGCTCTCTTCCGCCAGTTTGTCTAACTCGACTGCTTTGCTTTGGATATGTTTTATTATTTCTTTTAATTCTTCTGTCTATACAATGAATCATCAATTATTATTTCGTAATAAAGACCAAGAATATACTACATACTAAAATCTCAATATTAGGTTCTGGTGGTAAATTCTGAACTTTAAGATCATTCATTTCTCTTTGGACACAAGTTTGAGCCGTGTCCAACTTAGATATTTTCAACTGAACATTCTGAAGTTCATGTGCTAATTTTTTGACGTCATTTGAAACAGCGCGCGCCTGGCGCCCAATGGTTTGTTGATTTTGTAAATACGTTTGCAATTCGGCTTCATACAACCTAAATAAAGCTCAATTTGTTAGTAAACAAATGATAAGTATATATATGATAACAAATACTTGATCACTTCCGCAACGCTAACTTGTAAAAATCTCGGATTTTTATTACGGCAGGCGTACGATCGATAATTCGGATCCGGATAAAATTGATTGCCATTTAATGTGATAGCCCGTGTGCAATTCCGTGGCACTCGAGCTGCGTCTGACATTAATTGGCGCGCTAATTCATTGCTTGAGATCAATAGAACAGTTTCGATGTTCGATTGATCGATTAAGCAGTTTGTTATGACTGGATCTTGTATTATCATGGCGTCTATCATTGCGATGCAACCGTTCGCTGTTTCGACTTTGTTGCGCGAATAATCATGAACCTATAATTGTTGGAATGTTTTATTAGAATGTCACTCGTATTTTGCGGATGAAATGCACCTGATGAAAGAATTTACTTCTGATTATTGTCGGTTTATTTCTCCCACTAACTTGACTGAATATTTCCATTAATAGTGTTGCATCTTTTTGATTGTCTACGCAGAAACTCATTAGAATGCTTTGTTGAATGAAATCCTCGATCGCCAATGTCCAATTTCTGTCTTTTAGTTTTATATAAGAGCCTGAAAATCTCGAATGTATATTTCGTGGAGCACGGAATTTTAAATAATAATTACCGATTGGCCCTCTTGGCATTTGAATAAATTGTTCTTTATTTGCGTTAATACTTTCTAGAATTCTTGCCATATTTTGACCATAAACACTAATCGCATTATTTTCATCCACCTTTATTGATCTTATTTTGACTCGGCGTTGTTCTAAAGTTTATAATAATAAACCGTCAATTTTCGCTACTTTATTTAATTTTTATACCAAAATATACATCATCTTACAACTATTACGCCAATATAAACGTTATCGCTAATCATTCTTTTGGGAATGCAGTCAGTTTTATTTAATAAATGTTTTTATTCATCTTAACGTTTCGGCATCTTATATGCCTCGAAAACAGTCAAGAAAAATAACCATTTCATAAACGTTAGAGTTTATTAAATATTAATTTACTTGCGCAGGATGAATGGTGTGAGAATGTGGGGGTTTCAATGCTTAGTGATGATTTTACTACCAAGAACAATTGAGACTAATTATGTAAAGGGGTTTCTGCTACCTCATTTAAAGGAAATAGGCGTGAGGGTATATATGGAAGCTCTTCCCGTTTTAGTGCGTTATAGATACTTAGATAATCACTATACTATATGTATTAAATAATGACTCAAACTTACTAATGTTCCCGTTAAGTTCGTTCAATTCAGTAGTAATATTCCGTTCTTCTGTCTGTTTTAAATTATGGGCATTTCGCACTTGTATCAAATCATTCTCCGCCGTTTCGAATAGTTGTTTGATCTCATGTAGCTTCCTCTCGACATCTACTAACTTTGTATCGCGTTCCTGAATCACTTTTAATCGATTGGTATGACTAAAAATCAATCTTAAATGAGGCCGTTCACAAATGTAAACAGTAGATTCTTACTATGAAGATGAATTGTTGATTTCATTTTCGATATTCTTTTTATCGGCCTCTTTCCGTTTGACCCCTGCTTCGATGGCGTTCATCGCATGTTTCTTTGCGACAAAAGATTGGCGGAAATTATTGAGGACAGTCTTCTTATCATTCATTAGCGCCTGGTTGGATTCTTCCTCATTTCGGATCTCTAATAATTGTTTTTGTATGTTTCTGTAGATTCAATAAACAAATTACGATTGATGATTCGTTTAATTAAACCTAGCAATGTTTAACGAATGTAGTAACACATGTTAATCATTGTAGAATTTAATAGAGATTAATTCAAAACATACTCGATGTTTTTTGTAAGTTCGGACTTTTTTTCTGTTTTATTTTTAATCATATCCGAAAAATTCTGTATATCATTTGTTAGTTCTTCGACGGATAATTGTTTTTTTTTGAATTCTTCCTCAATCACATTTATTTGCGCCCAAATCGCTTCTGTTTCTAAAGTTTTCTTTTTATTTTCAACCACACCCATTATCTCAAAAGCTTGGCATTTGTTCAACCATTTACCAACTTCTAATTCGAGCTTTTTCAGCGACTACAATTAAAAAACATATTAATCGCTTAGCTATGATACATTATTAAACATAACAGAGATGTAACATATTTATATCAATGTAACTTACATCCCCTTTACTTTTCAGCGACATAACAGTTTGTTTCTTGTTTTTTAACGCTATTTTGTACTGTGCTTTTACATTTTCTAAGTTAGTTGCTTTCATAAACATAATATATTTTTTCGATGGATCATTCGTGTTTAAAAAAGTCCGCGCGACATCCTGATTAAGAATACAAATCGGATTATCCACATGGATATTTAAAGATTCCATTGCGCGATGGATATCTCGTACCGAACTAGATATAACTTCTCCTAAAATTGGATTTAGAACAAAATATTGACTACTGCATTTAAAAAAATATCTGCATTGGATTTAAAATAAATAAAAATGTATTCAAACCTGATGAACTCTTCAGTTTATACCCATTACCACCTGTCTCACTGAAAGATCTGATCACAGTTATTTCTCTACCATACATTTTTGGATTGTACGCCATAGGGCCGGTGTTACTCAAAGTGATTTCAACCACTGATGAGGATTGTCCACTTTTGATAAAAGCTACCCAAACACTTGTGTTACCAACTAATATTCACGAAAAAAATATAAATCACCTTTTATATTAGCCCCCCTGTTTGTCAGTCGAGCATTGCCCCCTAAACCAACGACTAACGCCGTTAAAATCGCGCTTTTTCCGCTACCATTTCGGCCAATAATGTAATTTGTATTCGGATCCAATTTGATTTCAAGCGATGAATGACACATAAAATTCTTCAAGTATAATCGGAGCACCCTGCCAGCTCTTCCCTTTTATAAACATTATAAAACATAGTTTTTCACACAAAATACAACTCGTACTAAGTACAAGTGTCACTACAAACATATGTTTAATAAGATCTTACCAGATTCGCTTGTGATTGTGATAGCGACATATCTGTTTCGATATCGCTCTCATCGCTTTGCCGAAGTTTCTTGGATCCTACCGAATTCACAGCTGGTTGCGATAATGGTTTACGTTTACGACTCATTATTATTGTATTTTTCCACAACAAATAAATAAATTTACTTAATTTATGACTTTTAGGTTACTTGTATCAGTTTGATTGTTTTAATCAAATCTATCAACATGATAGACTTGATACAAAGATTATTAAACACGATACGATATCAAACAATTAAAGATATTTTATTTATGATTTATCACAGTTTAAAATCACAAAAAATAAACGTTCTTCGAAGAAATGCGCCAATTTTATGACGTTTATTCATGGCGGGAGGAAGAGTTTTTTCTGTTTTTTTAACACAAAAAAATTGTAACATAAAAATGTTAATATAATAATGAGGTAAACATTGTTTATATATGAAATAGTATGTAAAAACATTAATTATAATTTTTTTAAATTTATATATATATATATATATATATATATATATATATATTATATACAGGTTATGTTTTGTTGTTATAGTTACGCCACATTCAAACAGTAAAATGTTTGCAACTAGTATATCGATAAAAGACGGTAATTTCACAAAAACTATCTATTCTTTGGTAAATGTACATGAATTATAACTAAATGTGAGTGCTAAATACGATATTCGTCATTAGATAAAAGAGAATCAGTATGGTGAAGCGATTAAAATCCTACACGGAATTCCCGAATCGAATTCCACTCGAGCTGGCTTATCATTGTTGGCGTATTGCTATTTTTACATGCAAGATTTCACAAACGCAGCCTCATATTACGAGCAATTAACCCATTTATTTCCAGAAACAATCGATTATAAATTGTATTATGCACAATCGTTGTACCAAGCTTGTTTGTATGACGATGCATACAAAATCACGTCGCAAATAGAACATCCAGATTATAAAGGACAAGTAATTATTTTGCAACAGTTTTCAGTACCGTTTTAACAGACCTAGAGCACTTTTACTTCTGCATGCTCTAAACCTAATTCGGTGAAACGGTTCTGATAATTTTCAATTAGTTAAAACTTATTCAGTGATGTTTTTTAAAAGGTTACTAAATTACAAGCGGCAATCAAATATGGTGAAGAAGATTTGATGTCGGCGAAAAGTTTAGTCGACTCGTGTCCGTCAGATGATTTAGACACTGAAATTAATTTTGCATGTTTGTTCTACAAGGTAAATGGTTTTAATGTATATTAGGGAACCAGTATATACGGCCTATATAAAATTCATAAAGATAACATTCCACTACGACCAATAGTTTGCGCAATATGTTATAAGTTAGCCAAATGCTTAGTTAGAATTTTATTCCCTTTAGTTGCGCACTATGTGCGCAAGCAAAGCTCTTCTCTCTAAACGACCTTAAACAGTATGCCAAATTTAATTGACTAGGCACTAGGCTTATCAAAAGGATCGTGACGTCACAACCCCTGAAAACGCGAAACTTAATTTAAACTCTTATACGCGTTAAGGGAATAAAAATGAGCATTGCACGAACTAATCATTGTAGTATTAGATTAGCATGTAATCATTGTTACGTTGAAGAAGTACAATAGGATTTAAAGGTGTATTTTAGGAGGGACGATACGAAGAAGCCTTAAACAAATTCACTGTTTCATTACAAACAGTCGGATTCAAACCGTATTTGAGTTATAACGTAGCTTTATGCTATTATAGACTTAAGGAATACGGGCCTGCATTAAAACATATAGGTAAACTCTTTACTAATTTATTCATATGTTGTACGGTTTAATATCTATTTTTTATCGTTAAAAGGTGATATTATTGAGCATGGAATCCGAGACCATCCTGAACTTAGCGTCGGGATGCAAACGGAAGGAATTGAGGTCCGATCTGTCGGTAACACACTCACCTTACATGAAACCGCGTTAACAGAGGCTTTTAATTTAAAAGCAGCTGTTGAATATCAGTTAAAAAATTGTAATTATTTTGTTTGGGTTTTACGTTTTGCTTTTTAATGATTCGAACATTTGGCGTCACTTTTTAGACGACGCAGCCCGCGAAGCCCTCACAGACATGCCACCAAGAGCCGAGTACGAATTGGACGCGGTTACATTGCACAATCAAGCACTGATGAACATGGATCAAAACCCGACCGAAGGGTTTGAAAAAATGCAGTTTCTACTGCAACAAAATCCATTTCCACCAGAAACGTTTGCGAATTTATTATTATTGTATTGCAAACATGAATGCTTTGATTTAGCTGCAGATGTATTAGCTGAAAACGCGCATTTAACTTACAAATATTTAACACCAGTAAGTAACTGGTACCCCCTACCCCTCTATATATATATATATATATATATATATATATATATATATATATATATATCTCGGATGAGCCATCTGTTGGTTTCTTTTGGAAGTGTGTTATTTCGACAGCTTGCAACACTGACGCGCTTGACATTGATAGATATGTAGTGTCAAACCTCCGCTGTAACCAAGGGGTCGTTTTACGCTTGAACAATGTCAAGCGCGTCAGTGTTTGCAAACTGTAAAAATAACACGCACTTCAACAAGAAACCAACAGATGGCCCATCTTATATTTAAAAACAATCGAATCAACTTAGAATAAAAACTAAAAATCCCTTATTTGTTTAAAGTATTTATATGACTTTTTGGATTCGATAATCACTCAACAAACCTCCCCCCATGAAGCGTATCAAAAACTGGATGAACTCGCTAATAAACACACGGAAATGTTGCGGAAACTTACAAAACAAGTCCAGGAACATCGTTCGCATGGTGATACAGATTTGGTGAAAAAGGCCGTCATGGACTATGAGGAATGCTTGGAACGATATATACCTGTGTTGATGGCCCAAGCGAAAATTTACTGGGAAATGGAGAATTACGCTCAGGTGGAAAAGATTTTCCGGAAAAGCGTGGAGTTTTGTAACGATAACGACGTTTGGCGATTGAATGTTGCGCATGTGTTGTTTATGCAAGAAAACAAATTCAAAGAGGCGACTGGGTTTTATGAACCGATCGTTAAGAAACATTACGATGAGGTAATGTTTGCGCGAGTACTATAATTATTACGCTGTAAAGACAAAGTAAACATTTGGTCATATGTAATGTCTCTACTCAGGAACAAAATTATCGTTGGTAGCATTAACAAAGATGTCGGTCTAAATGTTTATTGAGTTGTTTTTTAACTGTTTTTATTACGCAATTATTAGTTTTCACACGGTTTTCTCAAAGAAATTCATAACATAATGTACTCTCTAGATTTTATCTGTAAGCGCAATTGTTTTGGCAAATTTGTGTGTGTCGTACATTATGACGTCTCAAAACGAAGAAGCGGAAGAGCTAATGCGAAAAATAGAAAAAGAAGAGGATCAACTTGCGTTTGAAGAACCGGAGAAAAAATATTTTCATCTGTGTATTGTTAATTTGGTTATAGGGTAATAGAGTGCGATGTGATTCGCGCAAACATTTATAATTTTAAGTACGTTTCAGCACTTTGTATTGCTCAAAAGGTAATTTTGAGTTCGGTATCTCGCGAGTTATAAAATCTTTGGAGCCGTACAACAAAAAGCTAGGAACAGATACTTGGTTCCATACGAAACGTTGTTTTTTGAGTTTATTAGAGAACTTAGCGAAGCATATGATTGTTTTGAGGGATTCCGTGGTTCAGGAATGCGTTATATTTTTGGAAAATTGCGAAGGTAGTTGATTCGTTTTTAAACGTAATATGACGTCATTTATTATTGATGACTTCGCATTATAAAGGATAATCTGCGGAAGATTGATTGAATTGTGTTTTAGTATATGGCCGAAATGTTAAAACTATATTAGACGTTTCCGACGCTGAAGAAACTACACAACTTTCAGGGAAACAGACGGTCACTTATGAATCGAGGTTAATAAAAAGTTATTTTTTAAAATTGCAGAATTATTAATATATATGTATATATATAAATTCGTTTATAATAAGGTTAAGTAATATGTGTAAAATAATTAGTTCGATAATAAATTTTATTTCAGTCTATATGTTATTAATAGACAAGACACCCCAATAATTAATGAATTAAAAAAAAATCATCTAAAACTACTAAATCGAAGCTAGATAAAAACAGATCTATTAAATAGAGGCCAAAACTAAAGCTAAAACCACGTTGTGGGTTCAAGAAAAATCGGTTTAAGAAAGCAACTAAAAACCACTTTTCGAAAGAAACGAAAGGCGATATGTAAAAATTCGTTATGGCTAAAAGCTAAAAAAATATCACTCGTCTTTTGTTCATTTTGTCCACGAATTTCTGATTGATTTGATTACAGAACTGCCGAGGAGGCCATTTGGTTGACACCGCAGGTACCATCACCACGGAACACTCGATAATACCCTTGTTCGCCCCAGGTTGGTCCCCAAGAGTTCTTCACAATCCAATAAGGTAACACTTTATTGAATAATGGATATTCTATATTAAAAAAAAAAAAACATTGAAAAGAAATATCTATTCAATAGACTTTCTTATATTTCGCTATCTGGCCAATCGGTTTTTCTGTAACATATATATTAATGTGCCTTTTACTCACTATGAACTCCATAACCAACGATTAGAACTCCATGATCCAAATTTGTTGGATTGCATAAAAATTTCCATGGGTGACTGACGCCTCCCATATAAAACTGCATTGCGTTCGCATTGATTCCAATCGATATTGGACCATTCTGGACTAACCACTTAACCATGTCCTCCTCACTAGTACTGATATTAACAGCGCCAGAAATTTGGACGCGAGTTAACGATTTATCAAAGTGACATTTTTCATCTTCGGCCTCATACGGATAGTCTTTTTCTGTTTCAAGGCCGCCAAGTTGTTCAATAGCTCTAAAATTGATTGATTATACTTGTTAATAGCTGATTTAGTTTGAGTCATTTTTAAGCTACCTGTAAGCGTTGTCTGGTAAGCCACCATTGCAACCCTCATCTAATTTATCACAATCAACCAATTCTTGCTCGGATAATTCAATCATTTTCCCTGTTTTGATTGCGTTTTGCCCCTCAATATTACCTACGATTAACGCAAATGGATTTCAAATTTAAAAAAAACTTTAAATGTTTTAGTATTTTTACCTGTAACACTAAAGGCCCAACAACTTCCACACTGTCCTTGATTTTTTACTTCAGACACTGCCCCTTTAGTACGCCTAAACAAAAAAAAAATTAAAACTCATTTATATTTTTTTTTTCAATTTTTTTTTACCAATCAAACTCAGTAGGAACTTCAATATTTGGTATTTTAGCGTTTGGATACGGAATATAATTCGGATTGTACAATTCAGGATTTAAACCCAAATATTTTTTGAACTCCACGCTAGTTAAATCAGCGAATTTCGTCGGGCCGTATTTGGCGGTGCCCTCTTCTTTTTCGTTTAAAACTTTGATCATTTTCATGTTTTTGCGGAAAATTTGGAAACGTTGTTTAAATTCGGTTTTTGTTGAGTAGGTTTTATTGTACATTTCAGCAAATCCTATAATGATTCAGTTATAAACTGTGCGACACGTAGAACATTATTTCGACCTTATACCTTTGAATACTCCGATATTGACGTCATGTTCATCTCTTCCTAAAAATTGTTGTTTATGGGAACGTCTGAACCTATATTTTTTCTCGGTTTCATTATCACAATGGACCGACACCTGTTTACCATCTTTTTTCACCCATGGTTGATCCCAAACGTCCAATAAACACTTCCTGGATTGGCCTCCAAGTTTTAGCTCCACTGTCAACTTATAGCGATATCCTTGTACCACTTGTTTCGTTGCAGAGATGATTTGAACTAATTCGCGTTGTTTACCGTTTCCATCTTGAGTATCCACTACAAAAAGGAGAGAATTAACTCTCTAGTAGAGTGACACGAGCTCAAACTTACATTGTTCGAGAAGCTCAATTGCGTATTGTTTAATTTTCGGGTCCGCCGGATCTACATCACTCACTCCACCGGGGATTCCGCCTCTTTTCGACCTAAACGTCCGGTTAACATCTGAATCTTCACGGTCTTTCTTCATATTTTGGCAGTGTGACTTAATAACTTTAGGATTCTCTTTGTCACTGTTGACTTGCACTTGCACTTTGCAGATTTTCGTTAACGATTCTAATAAGTTGTCTTTGCAGTCTTCATCGTTTTGATTGATTTTAGTCAAGTCTACTTCTAGATTGATTTGTTCTTCGCATCGAGAGATCCCGACTCTTAAGGTCAGGTGATATAAGGTGCCATCCGGTTGTTGCGATTTTTTAGCTCCTAACATCTGGAGAACCACTCGCTTTTGAGTATCTGCATCGATGTTGTCGAGAGTATTTACGGAAAAGGTTGCAAGATTGTTTACGAAATCCTTTTCTTCGGGTGTAATTTTCACTAGATGATTATTTGTGCGAATGTTTCGCTTTGTTCGAACTGTACCTTTGATTTCCTCGCTGGAGTCTGATTCGGGCGAAGCTTCTTTCTTTGGCACAGGTACATTTGTGGTTTTTCCTTCACTTGTGTTTTCTTCTGAAGAATTATTGGCGATTTCTCTTTTCGTACTGTTATCTTCATTATTTTGTTCATCGCCTGACGAATCACTACATGAGCTATCTTTGTTGTTATTCTTTTCATCAACAGCGCGTTTTAACTTTTTCTTTGCATGTTCTTCACTTGAAGAATGACCTCCAGCTTTTTCTATAGACTCTTCACTTGAAGATTGAGGATGTTTATGTTTTTGTTCAATAACTTCACGTTTAGGTCTCTTTTCTTCTTCACTACTTGAAGATGATGACGACGACGACGAAGTATCGTTATTTTCCTCATTGTTATCGTGCTCTTCTTTATGATATTTCTTCTTTTTCGAGTGCTTTTCTTTATTGTTTACATCGTTATTATCATCATCATCGTCATCGTTGTTATTGTCATCGTGTTTATGATGTTTTTTCTTACGTTCATCTTTATTATCATCTTCTTCCGAAGAACTAGAGCTAGATGAACTTGAATCATTATTATTATTATCGTTTGTAGACCGTTTTTCTCTAGGCGCATCTCCCATCATTCCCAAAAGATCATCTAGTGCCCCTTTTTGATCATCCGTCAACACAGATTCAGTCTGCGGGAGCGTATCGATCTCAGGCGTACGGTAAATGACCTGTGACTCAAGTTCTTTCATATGGGAAGGGTCCATAATGCCTCCAGACATTTTTAAAATGTCGTCCGCGTGCCCAGTATCTGCTAAACTGTCGTAATTCGGACTGTTATCAATGTCAACGATATCAGAAGTGGGATAGCCGGTAGACTTTTTATAGTTGTAATTCACGTCGATTTCGTTGTCGAGATCGTTGGCGGCGCTGTTTTGCGGTGTGGGATCATCCATAGCCCATTCTTGCGTTTCTGTACAGTTGTTGGCGATTATGTGCTTGGATTTGCTGATCCATGATTGTTGGAGATAGGTAATTTGGCAGATTTCTGAGTTTGCGTTTGAATCAAGAACGCAAGAACTTGGTTCGGCTGTTTTAAGACATGTTGTTGGGGCTATTTCAAGTAATAAGATATATTTGACCCCAGCTACTACCTAATTAGGAAGTTTAGAAAACATATGTACTAGTGTGTTTTTAAAAACAATTTATTCATGTGAGTTTGTTCTAAATATAACTGTTTATATCAGAATGTGTAACTATGATTTTTAAAAGCAAAACATATTATTTTGCATTTTAATCTGTAGTTTTTATGTTTTATTAAGCAAGCATTACTCATGCGTCCTTGATTTTCTTATCATTATTCACAATTCCAATAAAATTAATCATAACAATCCTATAAATGGAATAAGAAAAACTCATAGCAATTTATTGATTTCTTTATATTTCAGTTCAAAACTACTTTAAGGTCGCGTAAAAATAAACTAATTTATAATAATCTTTCGTTTTCTCAAAAAACATATCAAGTTTATAAAAAATGATTAAACCAATTTATATCTTTAGATAAGAACAGTTTAGGTGTTTAATTATTGCATTTTCTCGGAAATGATGACGTCATTTATTGAAAAATAATGTTAGTATTATTAACAGGTGCAGCAATTAAAACTTTAATGTAATTTTACAGAATTAATTGTTATTATTCATTCCTTTGTGGACTTTGATATATTTACGATGCGTTTCGCTTCATCAAATAAAAATATAATTACCTCTGATTGAATGCGGATAACGCGAACCAACGCTTGTTTCTTGATCCGTTCTGACTCAATGTGCTTCAGAGCAGTATCCGTAAGCAAGTTTATCCCCTTTGCATCTGCATTTAATTCAACTAAACACCCAACGCAATGCGCTTTTGTCGCGATTAAATGTTTGCGAGTAGGTCCACCATTTGCGACTTCATACGAATCGTCGTCGGTGGATGTTTTCTCGTCCAAAGAGTGCATTGCAGCCTCCACCTTTTCCGTGTCGGTAAAGTCATCGTCAGGCAACAAATCAACGATAACTTTCGGGGCGCATTTAAATTCGGGTAACGTTTCGTATTGCCTCGTTTCCGAATTGTATTTAACAGTTCCGGCACATTCAAGTAAATTGGTGATACATTTATCTGAATCTTTGTAACAATTTACTTCGACATCGATGATTAAATCTGTTGTATCAGTACCCTATGAACATTTCGCAATGTTATCGCTTTAGACTTTGATAAGTTCAAGACAGATAAACTTTGTACGAGTTTTAAAATAAAATTACAATTTGCGTATTACTTTATGATCAAAATAATATTTTTAAATAGATAATACAATTATTTATTTGTCGATCTATATCTACGTATATATATATATATATATATATATATATATATATATATATATATATATATATATATATATATATGTGTAATAAAATAAAAATATCTGTTTTTCAAGAATGAATCTTCGTTAAATCACTTCAATGAATCATATTTTAATTCATATGGCACAAAGGACAACGCGAAGGTTAATAAATTAAATTTAACTTACTTGTTCCGCACTAAATAAAGTCGCGTAATTATAGTTGTATGCACGATTTTCAAGAGAATTTAAATAGTTTAAAAAACTCCAAATTTGTGGTCGATAAGTTTCGTCATTAAATTCGTGCAATTCGCCCTCACAATTAATATTTAACACAAATAGACAGTGTAATAGAAATATAAACGTCAAACGAACAACCGCCATTTTCACATATTTGATCCTTTTTCTTTGTTATGTTTGAGTATTTATAGAACGTGACATTTTAAATTGGAGCACATTTCGCAACTGGAAAAACTTCAAACGGTTGGCAACATTTGAATGCGTTATTACCAGAGCGCCGATCAAACTCAAAAATCGGGGGTTTTGTTAAATAATTTCCCTAAAATAATAGAGTTCCGACGCTGGTGATAATCATGGCGGCAAAACTGGGTAAAACTGTCAAAACCTAGAAGATATAATCTATTTATAATTTGAAATTTAAAGTAAAATGTCTATTAAATATTAAATTTATACGTATTAATTGAGTAGGTATTTATAGGAATAATGGAGAAGAGTAAATTAAAACTGATTTGCGCAGCGCTTTGTGAATTTACCAAAGCGGTTTGCGATGATGAGTTAATCAGTTCATCATCGTCTTCCTCGTCGTCGGATGAAGAGGATTTCGATATTGAATGTATGATTTTAGAGAAAGAAAATGTTATTAACTCTAAACGAGTCGTTGAAGTAATGGTTGATAGTTTTAACGCTTCCGATTTCCGTGGACATTTTCGTTTAACGCGCGAGTCAGTCGATGTAAGTTCAGCGTTTTGGTTGTTTCCAATTAATTTTAAGGGGGTTTTCCACACTTTTAGACTGTAATTTCGTCGATTCAACCAGTTTGGGCGAAAAGCCGTGGTCGACCGCCAATCCCGTGCAAAACAGCGGTTTTGATGACTTTATGGGGCCTTGCGAATCAAGAAACTTATCGTCAATTAGGTGATCGGTTTGGTTTGTCTACTGGGCATGCGCATCGAGTGTTCGCCATTACAACTGAGTTAATATGTAGGGTTATGATCACTCGAATCTCATGGCCAACGAAAGGTTACGCACAAGCTATAATCGATCAATTCGGAAATTCATTTCCGAACGTTATGGGTTGTTTAGATGCTACGCACATAGCCATTCCGGATCCAATCCAAAATAATTCTTATTATAACCGGAATGGATTCCATTCGGTTATATTACAAATCGTTTGTGATGCAAACAGTAAATTCACAGATGTTTATTGTGGCTGGCCTGGTTCCGCGTTAGATTCGTCTGTTTGGCGAAATTCTCCTATATTTAAATTGTTATCGAAAAATCCGAGATTTGTTCCGGATAATGCGATCCTCCTGGGTGATAATTCGTATGAATTGGAACCATTTTTAATGGTGCCGATTGCTGAATCGGCTAAGTTGACCCACGCGCAAAAGCGATACAATACAAAGCTAAATCGAACGTTGCTTAACGCGAAACAAGCGATCGGTCAACTAAAATCTGTGTTCCGTCGTTTGAAGTTTGTTCAATGTCAAAAAATCGAAAACGTTAAAGATATTATACTGTCCGCGTGCATTTTGCATAATTTACGCATTGAAGAGTATTTAGAAGATCACGAATTGCCAGTCGAGGAATATTTGTTTGAGGAAGAAATACCGGATGAACCTTGGACTGGTGGTGATCATAATCAAACAGCGATTCAGATTCGAAATGATATTGTTAAATCGTTTGATCGCAGTTCTATTTAGTTTCAAATTGGGTAAGTTTGTATTTTTGTAATTAAATCATCAATTGTTATCATGTTTTTTTCTAATGACCCTATCATAATAATTCATCCATCCATATTTTAACGGCAATACATAACTATTTACGTGCCAGACCCTCTACAATCTTTCGCCATTCAGCTCTATCCTTACAAACTTCTTTCGTTTCATCCAAGTTCATTAAATTCTTCATACATTCCGAGGATGATCTCGCATTCTCACTTTAAAAGGATCTTGAGGTGTGTTAAATTCAGGCGTACTAATCAACACATACATTTTAAGCATAACTAACTGAAATTACTCTCTTATAGACTTCTGGTATAAGGCTTTATTTATGATATGAAAATAGTTTCATAATAAAAATCATTTGGCGTCATATTAAACAATAATCTTAAATATAACAATAAAAACTACAATAAACTTAAATTTTCGCTGTAAGGCTTTTTAAACAATCCGAAATACTAATCAACACTGCTATCTTCCGTTCTTCCAATTCTTTTCTCTCCCGCCATCTCGCTTCTTTCTTCATTTGCCGTGTTTCATAACGACTAGACTCGACTTTAACCTTCTCTTCTAAAACATCCCGATACGATTCATTCAGTTCCTTCTCCATCAATTGTTGCAAGCCATTCGAAATCGTCGATAGAACATTCACTTTTTTCTCTTCAATTGATTTTCGCTCCCGCCAATGCAACTCTTTCTTCTCCTGTTTCTCATCGAACCGAGCACAATTCAATTTGATTTTCTTCTCCAGTACTTCTCGAATTGTATCGCCGCGTTTTCGTTTCCGCGAGTTCAGTGCCCCATCCGATTCCTCGACGGCGGATTCGTCATCGTCTACAGTAATGTTCAGAGAACTCCCTAAGGTGTAATTGGGGGCGGAATAGGCTCGTCCCACTAGGTTATCGTCGATTATATCAAAGTAAGGCCACTTGACGGTATCGCTTCCGGTCATAACTTTTTTATCTTTAATTTTCCGGTATGTGTTTAATAAGTTCCGGTATTTGTTATCGCATGCGGTGCCATCTACTTTTAGGGTGGAGATTTCGTTGATTTTCCGAGAGACTTCTTCCCATAGTTTCTTTTTTTTACATTCTGGTCGGCCGAAGTTTGTTTTCATCGCGAAACGAGTTTCTAGGAGTAATACGATTGCTTCGTGTGACCATTTTAATATGAAATCATTATCGTTTGCTGGATCGGTTGTGTTTTGTGACATGTCTTCGTGGATTATCTCGATATTACCGATTTTGTTTTGGGTTTTCATTAAAAAGTGAACGTAGGAGTCTTCATCGTTTTCGTCACCTTCGTTATAAATTGTTACTTTACCTGTATTAAACAATTATTAACATTTTTTTCGATGCAGACAATTGTAAAAAAGCGACACAAACTATTAGGATAAAACATTTTAAATCAGGGCTTGGTTAAAAAAAAAAAACAGACAAAACGTTATTATAAATGAATTAAAAGAGGATGGAATATAGTGTAGAATGTCTAGAAATTTGTATACGACACTAAATCGGACAAATACCTTTTTTGGTTAGTTGTAAACTTGGAATCGTTGTAACTGTAGATTTTCGCATCATATATTCCTCAAACAAATCAAAATAAGCCCATTTGATTTTCTCTTTCCCATGCCCTTTACGCTCTTTTAATTTGCGGTAAGTGTTCAATAAATTCCTATATTTATTGTCGCAAGAAGCGCCATCGACTTTAAAATCAGCTTCCTCTGTGAGTTTCTTTCCGACTTCTTCCCACAAACGTCGTTTCTTCGAATCGGGATGATTGAATTGATCAAACATCCCGAAACGACTTTGCAGAAGGAACAGTGTAGCCTCATGAGTCCATTTAATAAACAAATCTGTGTCGTCGATTAGATTTGGTTTCGGCGTACCTTCTATAATTTCCACTGGATTTAATTGTTAAATACCGATGTCATTTGTGTGATGTCTTACCGGACGGTTCTTGAGCGTGGACTTGCTCGTTGATTTCTTCATCACCTTCGTCAACGATTTCACCTGTTAAGTCAACAATATTTTTGCAATCGGGTGTATGTTCAGTTTTGTATTATCTTGTGGTACCTTCCACCAAATATAAACAACCATTTTCATCACGTACTAGTTGTGTATTGCCGTTATTATACGGTTCTATCTCTATTTTGGACATGATTTCAAATTTATTTTGAAAATTTTCGCTCTTTTACTTGAAAATCCATCAATATTGTACGATTATTTTGATGAGAACAGAACGAAACAATTCGTAAACAGTTGTACACGGTTGCACGCCAAAGAAAATGGCGTTTAGAAACGCACGGATGTACCAAAACTAAGCTGATTCATTTAGAAATTGACAACAAACTGAGATACGTCATCAAAATGGTCTATAAACTGTAGTTGTTGATCACGGGAGGGGCATTGGGGACTAGGGTATGGTAAAATAGGCGAATATTATGACGTAGTACTACAGTTAGTGAGTGTTTTGTCTGAACGAACGCGCTTCATCCATAGTTTGGTTTGTGTTCAGGCTAAATCAGCTTTATCCACACTATTAAGTTCCTGCCCCGTTTTGACAATGTTAATTAATTAATGTCGGACGTAATGATTAAAGTGTTTGATCACAATGTAGAATCTATGATTCTGCGTCTGTTCTTTACCAAAAGATCAGGCTTTGATTTAAAACTTGGCTATACACAAAAACGTAAACAAATAATCAGCTGGCGTAATGATTAAATTGTCAGTTGTTGAGTTGTTAATTTCAATCACGAATAATACAACTTTTATTTCATGTGCGCCTTATAGTAAGTGTGGACCGTGCTTTAGTTTTTTAAAATGTAGTACTATGTATTTTGAAGAGATTGCGCTACATGTTAGGCGCCTTCATTCTAAGCTTGCTGCGTCTTGGGATTTTATTCATTCTTTTTAGTAAAAGAAGCGCGAGTTCTCTTAGTTATTTTAAGGTTATTTTCAACAATGTCTTTAGTAGTTTTTAAAAGAAATTAGAGGCTGGCATCATAAAGTAAATTCCTTAAAGTGCTTATTGAAGTTGTTTATTCATAAGTTAACAAGTTAATGCATATATATTAACATAAATCATAAAATACCTTGAAAATCACCTGTTGTCTATACAGTTTCTATAAATAGTTGGAATTTCGTTTAGAAATAATTAAATTACCATTAAAGTAAAGTCACCAAAAGTAACGAGACTATTAACGGAATATTAAAATTCTTATAATTAGTTTTTAAGTATTAGAAAACATATTAGTGTAAATTGTTTGTATTTATGCAGAGTCCAATGATACGACGTCAACCGATTTATTTTTAGTAGAGAGTTGAGTAATTTTCAAAACTGTAACGAAAGCGCATATGTATTTGATTAAAAGACGCATTCAATCCGAAAAAGTTGGTGAGTGAAATGACGTCACACGAACGGATGCAACAACAACGTAATTTGGTTTTAAATCTGTTTAGGTCGGAGGCGTATGGGAAATTGTATCAGGGAGTTTTTTCGCCTGTTTTTTTGTTCATTAAGACCGAGATGACCTTCAGTTGTTAGCGGGAATTATGCATGTTGAAATCATCAAACTGGTTGCTCAACATTAGTGGAGTGGAGTGGAGTGGATAAGAATGTGAGTATTTAGTTATAAGGTGCGCTTGATTATTGCAGGTTTGTAGTGTTTAGTGGAACTTTTTCTTCTTAACTTAAGCGTTTCATTGCTTTGGGAATAGTTTTAACTAGTGCACACTGTGTGACGTCATTACTTGTTATTTCAATCGATGACGTCACAATCGTCTTTACACTTGTGCCCATTGAATTACTTTCTTATAACGAAGTAATAAGAAACAACTTTTGTTTGAAACATTTGTTCAAAACTACAAGAATATTGCTATTGAAAATCTCCCTTTTTCTTATTTATATTGCCATAGTTATTTGTTACGTAGTTATGGGGGTAAATTGTATCAACTGTTAGTAAAATATTATCTTAGGATTTATATTCATTTGAAAACTAAAAAACGTTCGGCCTCCTAAAGAATAATTATATTTTCTTGAATTTAGTCTAAATCTAAATTAAATATTCCTACTACGTATAAGAAAGTCCAATGCAAGGCACTGCAGATGTTTTTATACACAGAAATACAACTTAAAATACTTGCGTATGGTTGAATTATTAGATTAAATTCTTAATTATGACACATTTTCATGTTCAACTCTTAAATAAAACGATTTGTTTTACAAACAAATATAAATAAAAATACTAAATCCGGCATTGATGTAAATTATCGCAATAATAATTAGGTAATGCAAACTGAGTACATTTGTAACTTTAAGGTGCATAGAGGTGATAATAGATAGCGTTTATTTATAATTTAAAAATATTCAGGTAGTATTACATGATTAATAATAATTGTGGTTGATAAATATGCAATAACATAAATATTTGCACATTCAACAATTTAATCATTCGATGATTCAAAACAAACATGCAGTAATCATAAGTACGAGCATGCCAAAAACGACTAGGGTCGAATGGTTATCTCATCATCCCACAAAACGAACAAACATTTCGCGGCTCAATTGCATAAAAAAAAACATTTTTACGCGTTACACGATTATCCGTGAGCGTTAATTGAAAATCTGCCGTATAATTACACGGGAGAAATGATTTTGATGTGTTGACCGAGTTCTCGGACGATGACGGTTCACTTTGCTTACACGGTCACATTACGAAATGCCATCGGCAAAAAAGTCACAAAACCCAGTTACACTATTCCAGTGTCCTTGTAACAGTGCGCGCTACTCCGCGTGCACTAAACGAACAAGGCGGCACAGATGTATGTACTAGACAATCGTCGTGAATATCTAATCGATACTTTATTATAAACGCTGAGAAAACAACCGAACCCCCAAACAAAAACACCCGCACACCCAACCATGCTTACCTTCGATTCATTCCGTCCACAATACAATCATTATTCACAAATTTCGATTCTATTTAAAACAAATATATAAATTACAATTTCATATATGCATATATAACCATTTAAGTAACCTTTTCGTTACGTCATTTAAAGTCCATCGTTATTAGAAAGTATGACCCGAAAAACTAATGCAAAACGAAAGTGTTAATTGCGAATTTTATAACATTTATTATTATTATATTTCAAGGTTGTAATACATATGTAGTTGCACTTTCTTTCCATAACGTACAGTATTAGTAGTATTTATAATAAAACTAGATGTTTTCTTATTGAATGCTATCTATATATATATATATATATATTATATATATATATATATATATATATATATATATATATATATATATATATATATATATATATATATATATATATATATATATATATATATATATATATATATATATATATATATATATATATATATATATATATATATATATATATATATATATATATATATATATATATATATATATATATATATATATATATATATATATATATATATATATATATATATATATATATATATATATATATATATATATATATATATATATATATATATATATATATATATATATATATATATATATATATATATATATATATATATATATATATATATATATATATATATATATATATATATATATATATATATATATATATATATATATATATATATATATATATATATATATATATATATATATATATATATATATATATATATATATATATATACTGATAAACTGTAATCTTTAAAATGAGGGTTGGCAAAATGTGATCTTTGATCAAAACGCTCTGTTAATTTCTAGTAGTTAAGTCGGCTGTGCATATGCATAGATATTTTGGTATTGCTTTTTTGTTTTCGAACTGTTCAAATTTGTCATGATCATTTTCGGGTTTGTTTTTCAAAATTCAAGTCATCGCGTATTGACACCCGATTCTTCGGCACGCGGCACGTGTGAATGTATCGAATAATATTTATTGGGTAAATGTGTCAAGTACGTTAGCGTTTCGTTGCGTAATATTCGTTGTCAGTGACGTGAAAATGTGTGTTTCAAACTAAACTCAAACTAAAACGTGAGTATTTGTGACGCCGATTTCAGCTAATTACAACTTACTTACACATTGCGGAACAAACAAACATCCTAAATTATATATTGTGCGTAAAAATACAATTTTAGACAACAAAACGAACTTCGTCTGAGAAATATTCCTGTCTTTATAATTCCAGGTATGACGAAGCGATTTTTTATTCAGATATCTTTCCTCGTGGTTATATTTAATAACTACAATTTATTACGTCACTGCCATTATATACTAATAGTGCTTTTCTGCACTATAACCTTGAAAATACTATAGTCTTATAGAATTTCTATATAAGATACAGAAAGAGCACTATATTAAATTGTAATTACACTTAACTATGATGTCTATAAGTTGTATAATCTTATTTGACAGTTGTATGGTTACTAAGACACAATTTATTCAAATAACGTCACAGTGACGTTTAGCTAACTAACTACATAAATATATACGATACAAGAAACCTCTTTTTTGTATGTTTTAATATTTTTTATATATATATATATATATATATATATATATATATATATATATATATATATATATAAAACTGCATACATAGACACATTTAAATGTGGATTAAATAAGTTAGTTTATTTATACAAGTAGCGTTTTGTGAACATCCAGTATATATATTGCATGTGCCATGCGGTTTTTGTATATACTGCATCATGATTTAAACTTCCCGTATGTCGTGTGCTAGTTATGTAATGGTTGGCGCGTGGTTCATTAAAAAAAAAAGTCTAAAATATAAACCATTCATACGTGTATATGTGTGTTAAAATGTTCACGCATTTCTTTCTGAGTGTTGCTTTTTGATTTTTACACAGACTAGCGCCAAAATTTCCGTGTGAAAGCATTTTGGATTTGGAAAAGATACATACAGAGTGGTGGGGGCAGAGCGCCTTCAGAGACACCCAATGCAACAATCATTATTATAAAACGAACGAACAGCGGACTTGTACAAGTTCCTACAGCTGAGTGATTCGAGCATACACACGAATACGTAGTATTTTCGAAAGAAAATAAATAATGTTGCCGCAGTAAATGTTCAAAATTTCATCATTGGTGTTTAGTTTTGTGTAAGCCAGCGCTAGTGTAGTATCTCGTGTTCTGTTTGTGTCGGTGTGTGTATGTGTTTGTATGTGCGCGTGTTTTTGTGTGTGCTGAATCGCACCGAGCTGTGTGTCCCAGTGCGCTCCCAGCTTATGGACGTCTGAGTTATAACAAAACAAAATGGCGGCCGATTCGGGTATGGATACGTGCCCGTCACCAGAAATTGCAGACTCCAGGAAAAGACCGCTCGACGGAGACAACGAGAATGGTGACACCAAACGATCCCACTTCAGCACAGGTAAAAGCTAATACATATCACACGCTTCTAACACAACGGTACTCTTTACTCTACATTTACTCATTTCATATCATTGCTTTTGCTGCAATCAGTCTCTAGTTGTGTCCTAAATCACCTTTCGTATACGTAATAATGTTCTTGTAATCATTTTATAAACAAAATCCTATTGCAAAACCTCAACAAAGGTTACATTTCTATTATATATACACACAATTTATTTAATCATTTAAAAACTCAACTAGACCTCCTAGTGTAATATATTCATTATAATTATTACTAATTTGTTATTAACAAAACGCAAGCTTAAGAAAAAAAACAGTGCAGTTTTTAAATATAATATAAGTTCTTCGACTAAAAAACATCTATTTTGATAATAATAACAAATAATTTAAGGGGTCATCATTTAAACGAGTGCACCTTTCTAATTTGTGATATTTTAGACACCCTATCTACAAGTTTAAAACAAATAGGGTCGTAATTGAGTAAAAAATTGTTAATAAGTGATAAACAGTGGCTAGTAATAAACTCTTGGGTGCGATTAGGGTTGAGGGTTTCAATTTGTTAATAATAACGGTAGTTTTTTACCGATCAATCAGAGGGGGGCACCAGTCACACATACACACACACACACACACACACACACATGTACAGTGGGTCTCGGCTCGCGCACTCACATTCCGCGAGCGACGTGGCATCTGTAAGAGTTACGAACTCCTGGTGGTGCAAACACCTCCGTGGTGGTTTATATTTTAAATGTGTGTGCTTTACTCGTATTACCGCATTATAAAACGCGTCCACTAACCGGCTGCCTTAATTGTATTTTTAAAAATGGTTAAACTAGAGTTAATATTCACATCGGTTCAGTTATAAACATATGTTTAATATTGCGGTGTTTTTTGGTGGGCCGCAACTGTCGCATTTATCGTCCCGCAAACTGTGATTTTTAAATGATAGATAATTCAGATACTGCCTTTTATCTTGATAGTTTGTTGTATACGTTGCCGTTCGGTGAGTCCTTGCTTTTTAATCATATCACGTTGATACTCTAAACTGTGTTATCCCCTTAAATCTTTATTCATATTTATATATATATATATATATTTTTTATTTTTTTTCTAAAGTGTTGAATTGTCATTACATCACTAACATAAATAAACACCATTTTGACCCTGACCTTTTTGCTATAACACACTCTCTTAATATTTAAACTACGTCACGCAAAATTGCATACCTATTTTTAAGAAGAAAAAAACTTTTATACGGAATGAAATTTTGTGTTGCATTGCGCCTAAAAATAGGCAACTAGGGTGTAACTGCGGACAGCACAGCTGGCTGTCAAAGGTTCATTCTTGTTGCCAACCAGCTGTTTTCTAATCATTACAAAATAGATGTATCCAATTTGTATCATATCAACATCCATCCACTTTTATATATATAATATATAATCAAAACCCTTTCATTCCTACATTTATCTTAAAACTACTACATTGCGAATTAATCAATATTACAAACTAAGAAAATTGATTTCTTTAAATTCATTCAATAAACATTGATTTATTTTCCCGTTTATAAACGTTCAAAGAGTGTTCCAGTTTATCGAATGACGTAATTAACTTTGCTGTAATTATTACAATACACTGAAAGTTCTAGGTGCTTGTAAGCTTTTAATAAGTACTATGCAACCGTCACAACACCATTTATTGTTTTTCGAATTATTTATGTTAAACTTATGATTGTGTTTTTAGTACTAAATTAATTCGTTAATTGGGGTGTTTTTTTGTGTGTGTTAGGTGGAGATGGGACTTATCATTTCAAATTGCTGGTTCCGAGCGTGGCTGCTGGGGCCATTATTGGCAAAGGAGGCGAAACGATCGCACAATTACAAAAAGATACGGGAGCCCGAGTGAAAATGTCCAAATCACATGACTTTTATCCAGGTAATATTACCTTGACGATTCTAGTATTAATGGTATATTTAGCACCGGCTTTTAACGATAAAATTTCTACTTAAATATTACAATCTCTCGAAAGTTATTTAAAACTTTACAGCGAATTCAAATTGCCTAGCCATAATTTTAATATTTTGGACTTTAGCCGGAGGATTCCGTGCTTATATAATTTAACTGCAAAACGTTAATCTCTTTATATGTTACCGTTGAAGTATATCTTTCAATTTATTCTTTCAAATGACGAATTGTTTTAGTTAGATTAAAAAAAAACATTACATACTTTAACTGGTTAATTTACAAAACAACTAAATATATGTAAAGGGTTTTCTGCCACCCCATATGTTGGGAATAGGCATTAAGTTATGTATGTAAATATATATATATATATATATATATATATATATATATATATATATATATATATATATATATATTTCAAAACGTTCATAATAATTATGTAAATGTAGCTTACGTAAAACATGAATGATGATTCGAAAGCATAGAATTGTACATAAATTAAAAACAAAATTGATGAGCTGCTTTTTAAAGTGTTTGGGGTCAAATAAAAGTAATTATAATTATGTTTTCGATTGAATATTAGGAACGACAGAACGTGTATGCTTGATAACCGGTAGCGTAGATTCGATAATGGCCGTACTCGATTTTATAATGGACAAAATCAAAGAGAAACCAGACTTAACAAAACAATTGACTGAATATGATAATAAACTGCAACAGGACCGTGATAAACAAGTGAAAATACTCGTGCCCAACTCGACGGCGGGTATGATCATCGGCAAAGCGGGCAACTATATAAAACAAATTAAAGAAACCAGCGGGGCGTACGTGCAAATCTCCCAAAAAGCGAAGGATCTCTCGCTTCAAGAACGATGCATTACGGTCATAGGTAAACGAAATACATTTTATTTCCTCCCTACTAATCGCAATTCAATTAGATATAATACCCATGTTTAAAATCATTTCCATTGTGATTATTTCTTGTTTTTTTATATATATAAAATGATGTCACCATTTTTTAATAAAATAATTATCTTATAATAACTCAGAAGTATACATCAGTATTACATAACGTTTCATTATCAAAATATTCACATGGTCCAATGCTTATGTGTGTCAAATTGTGTCATTTCATAAATTAGTTTAAAAAAATTGTCATAAATAGAAATTTGACACAATTCCATATATAAGATTTAAACATTTTGATTTATCAGTAGTTGAAATTATAATTTTTAATTCGTTTCCTAAAGCACCTTGAACGCCTTCCTGCCCCCCAGATTAGTTTTCTTATCTAAGTTGATGTTTTAATTAATAATAAATAAGTTTTGAAACAATAGGATTCGTAAATTATTTTTTTGATTAAAGTTTTGATTATGCACAAGAAAATTGATTATTTTCCTTTATTTTATGACAATTTCCAAACGTCTAGTTACGTTATTATTATTCTTATACCTCAGATAGGGAAATAATGTGGTCTCAATGCGGCGCAAGTTTTTTAAAATTTAATTTGATTCCATTTATTGGACCTAGTCAAGTGATATTCTAATGTTTATTGAAATTACTGGTTCAGGTGACAAGGAGGCAAATAAGACAGCGTGCATGATGATCCTGGCTAAGGTCGTTGATGACCCGCAATCTGGAACGTGTTCAAATGTCTCGTACGCGGACGTTAGTGGTCCGGTCGCCAATTATAACCCGACAGGCTCACCTTACGCGCACCAACAAACGGGTAGCGCGTTTAACGCAAGCACCGCCAGCCTCAACAGCAGCCTTAGCTCTGTGGGGCAAAGCCTCATGTTAAATGGGGGCTTAAACCTAACAGTTAATCTAGGCACGCCTATACAGAACGTCAATCCGAGCCTGACGGCACAATTATTGGATCATATTAAGGTAAGATTTGATTTAATATTGACGATTATCTGTCCTAACACAATTACCAATTTAATCAAGGGCAAACAGTACTGGTTAGTTGTAAAAAATATGTAATACGTTTTATATCCATTCTAAATCGGAGCTTAAGATGACTTTAGAGTATTAATAAGGGGTTGGGTGGGTGTTATTATCAACCCCATTTAGTTGAATAAAACAAATTACTGCAGATGTGTAGATTTATTTAGGATGCCGCTTAAAATAGGTCATATAAAATCAATGATCTTTGAAATAGGTTGAATTTACGCAATGCGAGTTTCTTAAATCGATTCTTCATTTTGCTTTTGTGTATTGTCATCGGAAATATTTTTAAAACGTGCTTTATTTATTTGTACAAACTTAGTTTGAATTGATTTTCGTGTATTTAAACATTTTCAATGACGTTAAATTGTTAATTCGGTTGAATTAATGCGTAAATAATTCCGTGAATAAATGAAAATTGAGATAAATGATTAATGGATGCGTCTAAAAGAATTTTAGCGGAACACCATAAGAAATAGCGCAATGCAGATAGTACCAATCGATTTTACGAAACTTTTCGAATATGTAAGAAGTTTTTCAAAATATTCTCTACGCCCTGTTTGGAAATTATTTTAAAACTACTCAACTCAGAGTATTTTAAGTAGCTCAATTATTTAATTTTTGATTAATTTGCCAAATTAAACAATTTCGCTTGTAGATAACCGTCCTTGATTATATTTGTTTAGTTTTAAGTTTATTATTAAATTGTAGTTATTGTAAAATGTTTCAATCAATCAATCAAAATATAAAAACAAATAACACTTCAAAAAATCATCAAAAATCTCGATGCATTTTACATTTCAGTCATTTCATTTCAAAACTGTTTTTTATTTATTTATTTTATTATGATATGTTCCGTTTTTATCAAATCTCAAAAAGAATTAAATTTAACCTTTGAATCAAAACTAAAAAAATATATGTCTATATATATTTCAACTTAAAACCGGGTAATTGTTTAAATGAGTCATCATGCATGAATCGTAATAAAATCAATGCATGTCCTTTGACAATCAATCAATTAATCAATCAAATTAGTAAATTTGGCTGGCCGCGTCGGTGCTGCTCTATATCCACCTTTACATTTTCCACGCTCATCATCTCATTACGTTGACACTTTACATTTTAACAGTTAACTCTACGCAACAGTGGTAACTCGGAAGGAGTCACAGCCGAGATATGCGCCGCGTTGAGCGTGCTGGCCAAGTACGGGGTGCTCGGCGTCGGTCTGGGAGCCCACACTGCGCCCCTCGGAGTCTCCAGCTACCTGGGCCTCTCCATGGACCAAGCGAGCGCAGCAAATGCCAATTCGGGCGGTGTGTTTGGCCCCATTGGCCAGGTCAGCCTTGGTAAATAGCAAAATTGTGCGTTCCGTGGTTAACAAACTATGATCTTAAGGATTTTATAGCGTTTTTTTTATACCGCATGGGTACTTTTCTATACCATTAAGGATCTGAGGTGTTTGTAGCTATTTTTGGCAGTTTTACTACCTTCTATATAGATTTGTTTTGGATACTACTTAGGTATTCATGCTTGGTTTATATTAGCAAGCATAAATATAGTAAGATTATTTTAATGGTTAGCTTATGAAATGAGCATATTGGCAAACGAAATTAACAGTTCACTATCTGGTGGCGAAATTAGATACTTGGTACAGTGTTTCATTATTATTTTTGTTTTTGTTTAGGGATTTGTTATATTTTTGGTACTTCTAGCTATGTTTTTTGAAATGTATTTTAAAACTTTAGATATGTAAATAATATATTGTAGTTTGATTTGAATGAGATCGTGGTTAGATCACGGAACGCACGTCGAATTAAAACAGTTTTTGGAAGGGTTTATTGGTAGATAATTGTGTGCTATGCGTAGGAACAAATTCGCCGACACCACGCAATAATTTAGAGCGATTTGACGCGTCGTTTGATCCATTTCGACAAAACTCACCGGCCGCCGCGCCTATTTCGTTAAATAACAACAGTTTTGGCTTGGGCACAGGCCAGATGACAGTGTTATCAAAGAGTCCAACACCCGCTGAACTAGGAGCAAAAGAAGCCAAGAATGTTGAGATTGCTGAAGTTATTGTTGGCGCAATCTTAGGCAAGTGTATTTATTGTTTGAATGATAGAGTTGATCTCTAGAGTTAATAAAATATTCTAATTAATGTGGTTAGGCCCTGGCGGCAAGTCGCTAATTGAAATTCAACATTTGAGCGGCGCCAACATTCAAATCTCAAAGAAAGGTATCTTTGCACCGGGTACCCGTAATCGTATTGTGACGATTTCGGGCACACCGAACGCAATCGGTGCCGCACAGTACCTGATCGAGCAACGCATTTCCGAGGAGGAAGTGAAACGTGCCCGGAATAACGCCCTGGGCGCCCTTATGCAGTGATATCCACCCCCAGCCCCATCATATATCATACACACCCAGAATGCGGCAGAAATTACCCATACTCCGCACTCATATGTCTTGGTCGAATGAGAATCATGAGAGGAAGATGATGAGTATAGAATGGTTGAGCGTAAGTGGAACCATTTTCTTTTCTTTTTTTTTATTATAGTCATAAAACGACAGAGTGTTTGTTTTTTTTTTTTCTATTAAATCATTATACTATGAAATAGTAATTAAATATTTTAAGACTTGATCTTTGAAAAAGTTCAAACAATCCCGGACATTTTGTTTTACTGTGATTGGCAATTCATATTTCGATTCTTTATTAGTTTATTATTACTTATTGAAATTCCCATTTGTAAATATTTATATACATATATATAGTAAAAATTCAAAGAAATTCATACACGTTTTCGTTAGCTTTTAATTATTGTTATACTCTAACAAAAAAACAAACGGTTTATTCAAAATGATCGCATAACATATTTGTATATATTGCGCAACTTCTTAGTCATTTTACCAGTCACCTGACTTCACAAATAACAAAAAAAAAGCTGTTAATTCTTCTAATAGATCTATTGATAAATAATAAATATATAAAAGAATTATATATACATAAAATAATACAAAAATATTATATGTAAACTGATAAAAAAATGATATATTGTTGTTAAAGCATGTTGTTGAAAATTGTTATTGTTTAAATGATCATACAAGCGGTGTGCGTTGTTAATTTTGCATACTACCCTGCGGCCACGCCTAACGCGTTTACGTCCTTCAAGCTACGCCTATTTGGTATACGCCCACTGTGACGATAACGCCTACTTGTACATTAAAACATCGTGTGTTCAAAGTTCGTGATTATTTTAACGCAGCATTTTCAATCATGGCCAAAATGACGGTTTCACATATGGAATTGATTTGCCATGATTTAAAACGATGTTTTTCTTTAGTTTTACAACAATTTTTAACAGAAAATCATCAAAGGGCTGTGCTTGAACTGTATAGAAATTACTGTTTATAAAATGTATAATAGATATTCCACCCAAAAATTGATTCGTTGAATGTTTGAATGTTGAACATTTTTATAAATTACTGTAGTATGAACGAACCACTATAAATGATCACATGTGTTTTGCACCTGGTTTCTATTCCGGAACACATTTCTTACACAACGAATTTTGATCGTTTCGTTTTCACCATTTTATAGTTACAATCGACAGAACTTTGAACACAATTGGTACGTGAACGTTTGTAATGTAAATAAAGTGACTTATGCTAGAGTTTATTGGATCTGTGCTGGACATAGATTCAACATAGTTTATCTGCTATAGATTATTCCTAAATAATTATATTTTTAAAAAAAAAATCTAGAAATTAATTTATTCAAATTGACTAATTCTAAAATTGGAGGTTCTATCGTATCCTAGCTGATAATTTATATAAATAAAGTTGGATAAAATAACGGTTTAACCTCTCATTTAATACTGAATTGTTTATTTAAATAAAACACAGGTAAATTGTAAAATTAACAACAAACACATCGAATTCTAGTTAGATTTCATTGTCTTATTAATGTGTGTGTCATGGAAACTAAAAGCAAAAATCAATAGAAAATAATTTTAAAATTATATTTACACTGAATAAAAAAAATCACATTAATTATTCAATCGCGAGTCGCGCTTTTAAAAATCCCGTATAACAAATTAACAAAGATTAACTAATTCAATGAAACGTTAATAGATAGATTGAGTTATATTTAGCGATTTTAGATAAAAAATGTACCTTCATTACATTATATATACTTCTCTGTTGAAAATAGAGATTGTTAAAACTCAAAATTGATTCAAGTTTTTAGCGGAAGACGTTTTACTTAAACCAGATATACGAAACATTTGATTTTACACGTTTTTGAGTTGTTGCTTAACTTAACTTTCTAAACAGGGTTTTATTGAATTTAATTGTTTTGTTTTGAGTTTTTCGTTAAAAATTTGAATCATCTAGACAATATTGATGAAATAAACTATATATTAGATTGTTAATTTTTCTGTTTTGGCTACCAAAACATTTATTAAGAATTTTACAAATAGATTTTAAAGGAAATTATTACAGATTAAAAACTATAATGATAACACAAATGATTTTGCTTTTTGACACTATTAAATAATCGAAATTATCCACCCTAAATCCAGCTCTCAAAATTATTTCGCGGCTGCGTGCCAATTCGTCAATTCGATTTTTGGATTTGCGGGAGATAATTTCGCGAATGATTAAAATATAACAGAAATTGCCTAACTTTAAAAATAAATTGTTTGAAGATTCGCACTGTTTCTAAATATGCAAAACATTTTACTGTTACTGTGATATTCACAAGAAAATATACGCGGTGTTGCACAGTTGTCATTATTCAATTACCAAAATGGTAATTTAAAAAAAAATTAAAAAATAGTAATTCATGTTTCATCGAATAATGACGACTGTAAGCTGTGCGCGATCATGAGTGTAGCTAGGATCGTTCATATATAAGAATAAATTTATTAAAATCAATTTTCGAAACTAAGTAAACATTTTCAAATTAACATTAAACAAAAAAAAAACCATTGGATCACATTGTTGCTTGCCCAGACGAAACCTCGACGTGTGGACATTGTTTTTTCGTAGTTTTAATGGATTAAGTTTAATATAAAAAAAAATTGTTGGTACAAAAATGTAAAGCGCTTAAATCGAACGCATTTCAATTCAACTGTTTTACATTTTGGTTATCGTTTAGGACAGGGTTAAAATTTACCTGCAAGGAGTGTGTGATATTATCACAATTAATTTCGCACGAAAAATTAAGAAATTATTGTCATTCCTCTATTTTTATTTCGAAATGAGATTATTTTATTCTGTTATTCTTATTATAATTTTGGAATGGCAATGCCTATTATTCTAAGTAGTTTAATACGTATTTACGAAACAGATATTTGAAATCCTATTTTAGTCATATAATATATTAATTTCTTTAGCGTAAGTCATGGGTCTAAAAGATTACACGGTGTTGGTCTCTGTTTTGTAGGGGGGAAAAAACTGACAGAATTTGTTTTTGTACGTTTTTTTTTGTTGGTCTGAATTTGTTTGATACTTGTTTTTAACTATTAAGAATGGTCTAAATGAATTTAGACTAAAAGAGCGGTTTTGCCCGATTGAAATCCATTCTTTATAGTTAAAATGTGAATTTCGATTCCAATTTCAGACGAATGTGATTGTTTATATTTATTAAACACTGTTCATTTTGTATAAGTTACCAATCTTTTTTCATATATTTCAATTAATCGGGCGCATTTTGTTCGAAACGCAGCGCTCATATACGTGTCCGCAATGTTGTAATGTGCGTTGCGTCGTTGAGTGAAAGTTGTCGCCTCATATTTGTTTCATTGGCTGTTTAATTTAATTTTCATTGTTTAAGTTGTGATTGTGTGATTTCTGAAACTCTAATTGCAATCATTCTTCAAATCGCTTTTGAATCTCAATCGAAGATTTTGTACAAACGTAACCATAGCAAGATACTGACAGTCATCGCACATGATCATCAAAGTAAGAAATTGTTTATTTCTTTTTTGTTTGTTTTGTTTTTGTACAGTGTTGATATTTTAGAGAGTTTTTATTTTATCAAGAAGGACACGGGTCGTATTTGTAGTTCGTTCAAAGCATAACCAAAATGACAACATAGTTACTTGTGGTGTGACCACAAATGATCTGGTTATGTTTTGGAACGTGATATTGGTTGTTTATTATTAACTAAATATTATATTTTTTTGTAATTATTATATAAACATAGTCAAATTGTTTTATTTTCGATATTATATGACAAAGAACTACAGCACATTATTTAGATTTACTATTATTATTATTATTGCTATATTGATTATTAAAATGAATGGTATTCGAGAATATTTTTTTATTATTTTATCGACGTCCATTCCAGTTGTTACAAAGGCGTTTCATTTGTAATGTTTAGGCTAAATTGTGTGGATAATTTTGTGCAATATTATTTCAATTATTGTAAGAATACTTGTATGATTTTAAAATATTATTGAATGCCATTTTTCAGGGAATCAGAATAAATAAATGAAAAATAATTCACTTAGCATTGTTCAACACGTTATATTGAATAAATCTATAGTGCCATATCAATATGTTTACCTTCTTATACAATCACTATATTTACTCATCCATCTAAGCGATATTATTCATATATATATATATATATATATATATATATATATATATATATATATATATATATATATATATATATATATATATATATGTATATATATATATATATATATATATATATATATATATATATATATATATATTACCGTTAAAGAATGTAATTCAACTATTTCATGAAATAACTACATAGTATAACTCTATATATTAACGGTGCACTTCAATTAGAATACGAAATTTTAAAAATGTTCTATAGTTATTTTATGAAATTTAATACACCTATTTAATCTTTCCCCAAAAAGTATCTTAGTGAAAACGATTGATTTACTTATAAAAAAAACTGTTTAACTAAAAGGGAGATCTTCCTGCGATACAACCACTAAATAACAGACGTATGTCTATTCTGTTTCATATAAGTTCAAAGCGCAAAGCTTCATCGATTGTTACTTGCTTCTGTTGAAAATCCCGATTGGCAACAAAAATGGTTTCCACGACATAACAAAATGGTTTCAACGAAATAAAATTGTACGCGAAAGTATAAAATTCATATTCTTTTATTTTCAAGCCACATTCTACAAATTTACAATCATATAAATGGAATGTTTAAATAAAACAATTAAATTTCGAATTATTTTGGATACCAAATGATAGTTTTTGTCTTATACAATTAATTAGTACCTTTAACACTTAATATTAAATTTTATTTAATATTTTTTCATCACAATTTTTTCACGTAAAAGTAGCATAAAACCTTATAGATAAAACAAAATAAAAAAGGCAAATAGAAGCAACAAAATAGCAATAACGTAATTTAAAAAAAAAACATCTGAATTAAGTCGTAGGGGATGTAAATGTTATGTAAAGGGGGCATTCCTTGATCATGGGTCAAAACGTTTATCAAAATGGCAGCTTTCGTTGTGTAATCTAAAGATGAAATTTAAATAAAATGGCCCAGTGCATAAAGTAAAAAGAAAACTTAATTCAAAACTATTAATAATAAAGCAACATTGACATATTATTTCGGTTTTTTCTTCCTATAAGAATATATCTCCTAATGTAAAAAGCATTTTTCATTGTTAATAATAAAATATAATTTGTACGTTTTTTGACAAAACTCAAAAATTGGCCAACCAACAAATTGGTATTATTTGGTAGCTTCGGGTGGACAATCTGGTTGGTTGCTCGGATGAGCTGCCCGAAACGCTGGATGATTTTCCAGCTCGCGATCTATACGTAAAATAATCGGAAACGGTCTTAAGTCCACGTGAAATCTATAAAACACATTTTTATACAATGTTCTGTAATCCATATTGGTTGTTTTGTGTCTACCTTCTTGCGTTGAACACTTGAGGAATCAAGCAACAATCAGCTAACGTAATTTCATCTCCGACACAAAATTTACCAGCGCTCGCAGATAATAGTTTTTCAATCGCGCGGAATCCGCGACTAATCCAATGCTGGGCCCATTCGTTCTTCTTTTCTTCCCCAACGTGAATCAAAACGTTTAAATTTTGAAGCGGTTGAATTCCCGATTGGATCAATTCACAAATTTCACGAACCTTTTACGAAAATTCAATTATTTTAAAAACAATACTACAAAACACATAACGTCACTAGATTTACTATGCATTAACGAACGCTTAAAGCTCTACTTTACGGCATAATTATAGTATAATTAACTATGTGATGTTCGCAATAATAATAACAGGCTGACATAATTGCATAAATTAAAAATACTGAGCAAACACAGAATATAAAAACATATAATTGATAAACTCAATGCAGATTAGCGCATAAAATATGGATTTGAATCGCGAATATAATTTAGATAGAAAAATACGTGTGTTCCTACTTTAGACCGTTTTATGACGTCATGTGGCATTAGGGGTCGTTGCGGTCTAGTTTCTTCTAAATATTGCATGATATTTAGCGATTCAACTAGTGTATGTCCATCAATATGTAGCGCCGGTACTTGTTCCATAGGATTTATGTCCCGGTATTCATTACTATGTTGTTCCCCACCAGCTTTGATCAAAGAAACAGGTTTGATATCATACGGAATTTCTTTTAAATTCATTGCTGCAAATTCAAAAGATTTATGATAAAACTTGAATAGAATTGAATTTGCATATATATTACCAATACGAACTCGCCACGAGCAAGAACTCCGCCAATACGAATACAAAACCGGCTGAAAATATATAAAAAAAAAAAAACGTGTGACAAATATATATAAATATTTGAATACATCAAGGTAATCAACAATAAATTAACATATTATTATTACTTATCTTTGATAAACAAAACTAAAGGTCAAATTTCAATTTGCATTATTTAAATCCAACAGTCGCGATTGTTGCAAAGTTAACCAATATTTACAACAATTATAAGGTGTATCTTCAATGAAATATAATATAAATCAATACATACCTTCCCTATAACACTCATTGCGATGCAAATTCAACTTAAATTAATTGTAAAATAATAATTTCGGTTTATTAAAACATAAATCGATCGTTAACTGTTGTGATGAGCCGCCACGGGTTGATTCTAAATGGTTCTAAACTAGACTCAAGGTGGCGTTAGCAGTTTATATACGTCCTTATTGGGATAAATGGAAGGAGACACCGTAAATATTAAAATTTTCCTAAAGAAGCTTTTACAATCATAAATATTTATTGTTTATTTTGTGTTTTATGCTAAAACTAATCATATCTATTTACGTTCGACATCTTTGTTAACGCCACTAACGATAATTTCGTTTACGAATAGTTATTTACGATAGAAAACCGATAATGATGAATATAAACAATATGAATAATAAATAATTAATTTATAAATATATTTATTTCCTTGATTTAATAAATGTTTAAGTTTCAATTTTTTTGTAAACTAGTTGGCAACTCTGATAAAATGACAGTTGCTGACAGTTGCTCATAGATTAACCAAGTACTTGCAAAATTCTCAAAATGTCAAAAATTATTTAGGGGTCTATTATTTATTTGCCCTTAGCTTAATTAATTTATAATTTTAGTTTGCTTCGTTTTTGTTTCAATTTCTACTAATATATACCATTTATTTATTATTTGTAAGTTTAATTTGCGACATAAAAGCCACATATGCATTTTATGTTCGCAAAAATATAATAAAATGACTGAAAAGGACGAAAATAGGACAAAATACTGGTGGTACATATTCGCTTTAGTTGTTCTCTTAGCGTTTTTTACTAGATTTTACAAAATATCAGAGCCTGATCATGTTTGGTGAGTTGTTTATATATATATATATATTATATATATATATATATATATATATATATATATATATATATATATATATATATATATATAATTTTGGTTAAATAATTCCCAAACAAACAAACTGATTTTTAGTTGGGATGAAACTCATTTTGGTAAAATGGGAAGCTGGTACATTAATCGTACATTCTTTTTCGATGTACACCCACCATTGGGCAAGGTAATGTAGGTTATACTTAAAGTTTATTAATTATTAACGTACTTAATCTTACTTTATAGATGCTCATAGCTTTATCGGGATATATGACTGGGTATGATGGTAAATTTGCGTTCGATAAACCGGGAGACAAGTATGAAAATACTAGCTATGTTGGGATGCGAATTGTAAGTAATTTTATTTCAATTTAATATATGTATTTATAAAGTTATGTTTAGTTTTGTACGACTATGGGCGCTAGTATAGTGCCTATGACGTTTTTAACTGTTGATGAAATGACTAAAAGTGTTAGCGCATCTATATTTTCATCTTTACTAGTTTTATGTGGTGAGTTGTTCATTTCGTTTGTGAATAGCTTTCACGAAATAACTTATGTTTTCTCCCATTGTTAAAACTGATTACATTTTAGATGTGGGCTTATTAACGTTGACTCAATATATTTTATTGGACCCGATTCTATTATGTTTTTTAATGGGATCCGTGCTAGGAGCGGTTAAAGTTTCATACAGTAACCGTCCGGAATTTTCGTTAACCTGGTGGTTGTGGTTAGTGTTTACCGGCACTATGTTAGCGTGTTGCATTTCGGTGAAGTTTGTTGGGTTATTTATTGTTTTGTGGGTCGGGTTAAGAACAATTGCTGATCTTTGGAATATTCTTGGGGATCTTACAAGACCTGTAGTAAGTAATACAAAACATTCATTGAGGGATAACACTCTTTTTTTCGTCTTCTTACGTTTAGAACATTCATTAGTGTAATCAAATGAGTTTTTCTTGCCATACATATACAAATCTTAAGTTTAAAGTTTCATCATTTTACCTGCTACAGTTTTGGCAGTAGAACACACAAAGAATGAGAGAAATCATTAGTCTTGATTCAGGGAAGGTCAAAAGGTGTATTTCCGTTGAAATCTCAAGATTGTTTTTTTTTCATAATTACTTCGTATAAGAAAGTAAAAATGAGTTTGTTTGTTTTAATTAAATAATATTTATAGGGAGTTACATTAAAGCATTTGATAGCACGAGCTGTATGTTTAATAATATGGCCCGCTGCTCTATATGTATTTTTCTTTTATATACATTTATCTGTTTTGAATCGAAGGTAAACATATTTTGAAGTTACATGTTTTGTTGTTTTCACATAATAAGACGTTTTTCAGTGGGAACGGTGATGGTTTTTATAGTTCAGCATTTCAGTCACAACTGAAAGGTAATAGTTTACATAATGCTAGTATGCCACGATTGGTAGCTTATGGGGCTGTTGTAACTATTAAAAATCATCGAACTGGGGGTGGCTATTTACATTCGCATTATCATTTATATCCGGAAGGAGTTGGAGCGCGGCAACAACAAGTAATTAAAATGTGTTTTCAAGGAAGCTAATTATTATTTTCTAAGGTTGTACGCTGCATGCAATCAAACTAAGAGCAGTTTTTAGTACAAACTGTTACATTTCATGTCGTCATTAATTAGAATATATGAGTGTAAGATGTTTTATATTATACGGGTTTATTAAACATTGACACAAATAAATTGTGTACAATAATCATCATTTTGTTTTGTTTTCCAATGAATAGAAATAAATTAGCTTCTGCGAAATAAATAACACTTAGACCTATCGTTTATATATGTATAATAAAAATTATTTTTAAAGATTACAACATATACACATAAAGACGATAACAATAGATGGTTAATAAAAAAATACAACAAAGAAACGCCGACTAACAACATCGAAATAATCAAACATGGTGACTTAATCCGTTTAGAGCATGTAGCAACACGTAGGAATTTACATTCTCACAAAGAAGTAGCGCCACTTACAAAGAAACACTATCAAGTTACGGGTTATGGAGAGGTACAAACAAAAAGGCACCCCATAATTTGCGAAAATGTGTTGATTATCTGCGTTTTAGAATGGCACTGGAGATGCAAATGATGTCTGGAAAGTAAATATGATTGGGGGATTGGATGGGTATGAAGTCACAGCTGTTAGTAGCAAAATTCGACTCGTACATTATTTACAATCTTGCGCTTTGACGGCTAGCGGTAAACAACTACCGAAATGGGGATATGAGCAACAAGAAGTTAGTTGCAATCCCAATCTGAGAGATATGAATGGTTTATGGAATGTTGAGGAGAATATTTTTGAGAAATGTTAGTTTCTTTGTTCATATTTTTAATTAATTGTGTATTTATATATATATATATATATACATTTTTTTTTTTTCAGTGGATAATGTTAGTTTTGAGGTGTACGCTCCAAGTTTTTTTGAGCGGTTTTTCGAATCACATGCAGTAATGTTTCAAGGTAACGCCGGACTCAAACCTAAAGAAGGTGAAGTGACGTCACGACCGTGGCAATGGCCAATTAACTACAGGGTAAGTGTAGTAATAAATTATAACGAATAGAAATAAACTATAATAAATGATAATTAGGGACAATTTTTCTCGGGGTCCGTTTACCGGATTTATTTATTGGGTAACCCGATTATTTGGTGGTCGAACTTAGTGTTTTTAGCAATTTTTATTGTGGCATTTTTGATCAATTCGATCCGTGAACAAAGAGGCTATACTGGTCAAAGTAATCGTTATTTGTTGTGTTTGTTACGTTATGGGTTAATGTTTTTGTCTTTGGGGGTTTAGATACAAACAATTTTGACAAAGTTATGCATTGCTCCTGGTTGTTTTTGGGGTGGCTATTACATTATGTCCCATTTTGGGGAATGGGAAGAGTGTTATATTTTCATCATTACTTTCCAGCGTTACTATTCAGTTCAATGCTGACTGGTAAGTTGTATATTTACTCTGGTGGGCAATACTACAGTTCATTTTTTAAAGAGTTCTAAAACTAAATGAATGATTAAAAAAGTCTTTATTGTAGTTGTGTATTCCGCAAAATTAATTTAAAATTATTTTAGGGATCATTATAGACTATTCATTGGATAATATTTTAAAATTATTCCCTGAGAAATTATCGAAGACTTGTTATCACACTATTTGGGGTTCGATATTGTCTGGGATTGTTTATAGCTTTTATTTATTCGCCCCTTTAGCGTATGGGATGACTGGGCCAACTGCAATCGAGCCCAATTCGACGATGCATGGTTTAAAATGGCTCGAAAGTTGGGAATTTTAAATTTGAAACTCACACATTGGCCAGTAAACATTTGGTCGGTTGTAACATCTAGGCAATATTAGAGACATAACAAGCCCCATGTTACGTCTCTGCAACGTAATAGAGACGTTACATACGACTAAATGTTTACTGTGAATTTATTTATACTTAATTTATTCTATGGGACAATAGGAAATTAAATCTATTTTTATATTTACTTATAATTAAAATGATATTATATATAAATATTTTTATACATGCAGACGAATATAAATAATTTATATGACTTTTGTGTCCACTTAAATCATTTACCCCAACTTGTTCAGATCTAATCGAAATATAAAACATGGTTTTTCTTTATTGCCGCTATTAATAATTAATTAATTACATTTTTAAAATATCACAATAAACATTCGACAATTGAATTACAATAATAGATTATAATTTAGTTTCTAATTTGTTCACTCGTGGAACCGTTTCGTTGACTATTATATCTATTAATATCTAAAGTTATAAACATTACAATTCATATTCATTTATAAATAAATATAGAAGAGAATGGTTTGGAAAATTAAACCAAGTAATAAAAATCAATTAGATATTTTTAAAGCGTTAAAGACGTTTTATATTTTCTCGAAATTAATAATGACGGCCCCGTTTTCGATAAGAGGCGACGCGAATGCTCGTATTTTTGTTCCTGTTAGTAATTGGGATTTTATTTATATAATTCGTTGTTTATTTACGGCCTGTTGTTGCGTTTACGCATTGTTTTTGTATTCGAAATGGGGCGCTAAATTGCGAATTGCTCAAGCGACGTTAAACACAGCATCTGTTGTAGTTATAATGTTTTGGACTTTTATTCGGAAACAACGGGCTGTTTTGATTTTAAAGAAATTCGCGAAAAAAGAGCATTTTTTTGTTGTAAACGGAATTGGTTACTCGTATAAACAATTAAAAATAATTTCGTTTCTAGAAATTATTATTATAATTATTTTTGGCTTGAGTACTTTTATGTTAATACGCGAAGAATACACTTTAAAGCGTCAAATTCAACAGCTTTTCTTGTATGTTCTCCCAAACATAATAATTATGTCATATTTGTGTCAATACATCAATTACATTTTGATTTTGAAATCGTGGCTAGGCAAGTTAAAAGTATATTTAGAAGATATGTTTTATACTGATGTAGATTTGGAGAAAAAGTTAATAATTGCGCGTAAAACGTACGATTCAATTGCTAAACTATCAGAAATGGTTCAAATCTATTACCAATTTCCGGTTTTGTGTATAAAAGCTACGTCGTTTTTAAACACGACCGCATTTTTGTACTTGTGGTTAGTTAAGATAACACATCCATCCACTTACTTGTGGGTGGTTGCAAATTTGCTAAAGTTATTTATTTTACCGTTCGTTTGTGAATTGGTCGGACATAAAGTGAGTTTTTTGCTGAATTAGTTCGTTTTTTTGGTTGATACTTCTTAATCATTTTAGGATGTTGATGTTAGAACTGCGTTGAGGAAATTAGCGACCTTTAAGTTTATTAAAATCGATAAAAATGATAGGGTGCGTATTTTTACTTTTTTATACGAAGTTTTTGGCTGTTTTATAAAAAGTAGGTGTTATTTTGAAAATGTACGTCTTTAATAAATGAGACGCAAAATAATAGGGAACCATTATGGTGATTTCCTGTTAGTAAATCATATTCTAAGACTATCTATTATGTTTCTGTTTGTTGATGCACTTATTGAATATATTTGCTATTGTTTTATATAAAAAAATACTCGTATAAGAAAGTCCAATGTAGGATATTGCAGATAGTTTTTGAAGTTTTAATTAAGTTTGATATTTAATAGATTTTAGAATTCGCTATGTTGTTAGCTCATAAAAAAATCAAGTTTTTCGTTTGTGGCATGTTTCAAATGGACCTAGACTTCGTGTTTTCGGTAAGCGTAAACATTTACTCCATTTGATCGACAAGTAATTAAATTCGTTTCTAGTCGATGGCTGCTGTTACAATATATGTTGTTATTTTTAAACAAAATAATGTACTTAGTGACTGATGAATATCATTAAAATAAAAGTAATTTCCTAAATGGGTTCACACTTTAACATATTTATATTGATTTTTCTTTAGAAAAATTAAATATTAAGAAAATGTATGTGGAACGGCTACGAAAAATTAAAGTCAAACCAATTCAAAATAAATCGGAACGAGAGATTTATAAAGAGTTGATTTTAGTGTATTTATTAGGGAAATGTTTTTGGGTGTGTTTGTTTAAAATTTCGGGCGCCTCAAACCCTAAAACATTCGATTTATGCCGTTTAAATATATATTATGTATTATCTATCATCATTTATTTATGTATACATGCTTATTCGTTAATGTACTTGCCGTTGACACCCTTACATATGGTCCACTACTTAATTACCACATCTGCATCATTTTCTTGTATCATAAATGTGATTTTAACACGAAAAAAGATCGTGAAAATGTTGATGCTATTCGACAATTTGGACAATGAACTTCTACGAATTGGAATTCATATAAAATATCGAATATTTAATATTGAAACGTGTGTAGTGCTAGTGTTGTTATTTATTTCATATATAGTATTGCATATTATTAGTTTGACTACATCGAAAACGATTTCAGAAGCATTTGGTGTCACTATATTGTATTATCTTCCGAATTACATTATTATTGCGTACGTATGCCAATTTTCGAAACTTGTCTTTATGCTTTTTATGCGTTTAAAGTATATTAATAACTTTTTATTAGAAAATACAAGCGATAATTTCGAGTGTTATAACATTTTAAAAAAAGCTAAAAAATGCTATTATTTAATTTGGTGTTTGGTAAAAATCGTTAATTTTAACTACAACGTACCGATTTTGTTTATAATTTGTTCGCTGTTTTTAAACGCAACTTCTAATTGTTATATGCTTCTAACTAATAAAAATAATAAAACAGGACCACTGATAACGAATGCTCTAATATACATATATTTTTTATATAATCAGTTATTGATTTTATTCATTTTATCACATGTGTGTCAATTATGCATAAATGAGGTAAGTTTTTATTATTTTAATTACTAATATTAAAATAAATTCTATTCAACTTTGTATATATTTTAGGCAAATTATTTATCGATAGTTTTACACAGAATACATAACAATAATTATTTTACATTCGATAAATACGTAAATAAAAAAGTAATGAATTCGTTTCAAAAGTGAATTCAAGGCAATTAAATTCATGTGATTTATATTTTAGATAATAGAATTCTCAATGCAAATGATGCATGAACAAATCGAGTTCATTATGTGTGGTTTATTCCCATTAAATAGAAGCTTAATATTCGATGTAGGAGGTCTATTTAAAACAACTAAAATATATTGAGATTAACACAAGTATTTTTAGATTATATCAGGAATGACGGTGTTTATAATTATTTTTATACAAGTAAAAATACAGTGAAGAGGAGCATGCACCCGAGCACCAGTGCCAAGTGGAATTTTAACCAAACGGACGCCCATTGTTTTACTCTAACTGTAAATGATTAATAAAATATTTATTTAAACGTAATTGTGTAGTGCAGTTACTTTCATTTTAAAATCGGTCAACTGAATTTATTTAAGTTTATAAAAGCGCCTTTCGAATTTTAGTTTCCTGTAGTGGTGCGCATGGTTAGCGCAAGTCTCATCATCATCTGTATGTTGGTTGTAGTAGTAAAAAATTTTTCTTGGTGGTGTGTCAAATCGTAATGTCAAACTGTTCTGTTTTGTTGCATGATGATTGTGGCCGTTATTTATTTAGTTTAGTCGACCAATAATCGTTTATTTTCAATGCGTGTACTGTGTTTATTCATTTCGTAACTACACTCAACAACAAATCATGGCCTCATCTGGCGACGACACCGTACTGAAAAGCGAAGTCGAACGTTTGACTCGCGAATTGGACCAGGCCAGTGCTGAAAAAATCCAATCGGCACAATTTGGTCTGGTCCTATTGGAGGAGAAAGAAAACCTGCAAAATCGGTGCGAAGAACTCGAAACGTTATACGAAAACACCAGGCATGAGTTGGACATTACGCACGAAGCGCTCACCAAATTCCACACCAGTCACAAAGTAACAACGAAATCTGGCATAGAACAAGAGGAATCATTGTTAAACGAATCGGCAGCTAGAGAAACGTCGCTGTTCTCCCAGATAACCGACTTAGAAAACGAAACGAAACAGCTGCGACATGAATTGGAGCGGGTGGTGTGCGAACGGGATCGAATGGTGCAAGACAACACAGACATGGGCAAGGACAAGGAAGATCGAGAGATCGAATGTAAAAAGCTTCGTGCAGAATTACGAGAGATAAAATTTCGTGAAACACGTTTGATAACCGATTATTCGGAACTAGAAGAAGAAAATATTAGTTTGCAGAAGCAAGTGTCTGTGTTGAAGTACGCGCAAGTTGAGTTTGAAAGTTTAAAACATGAAGTACGGCGATCGCAAGAAGATGTTGAATTGTTGAACTCGCAAGTTGAAGAATTGGTCAATCTAAAGCACATCGCCGAAAAACAATTGGAAGAAGCGTTAGAGTCATTACAAGCGGAACGCGAAGCGAAATACGCTCTTAAGAAAGAATTAGATCAACACGTTAACCGGGAATCAATGTATAATATTTCTAATCTAGCGTACAGCATTCGCGGCATCACGGACGACTCAAATCTAGGCTCAGATGGGGAAGATGACCTTCCGGGTCTCAAGCGTTTAGAAGCGGATCTTAAATCGAATTCAGCAACCGACCTCAACTCACCAGACGGCAAACAAGTGGACTTATTCTCTGAAATCCATCTAAACGAGCTTCGCAAGTTGGAAAAACAATTAGAACAAGCTGAAAAAGAGAAAATGCTACTAACCCAAAACCTGCGTGACTCTCAAACTCAAATCGAGCGCAGTCAGAGTGAACTCCAATCATTTATGGCTCGCTTGATGAACTTAGCTGCTCACGTTGATTCTTTGCAACATCTTCGGCAGAAGATTAACAAAGAAGTGGTGCCGAAACCGGATCATGCCGTCAACAAACTTACCAAAGTTGTCGAACAATATTACCAGTGGTTCACGCTCAGCTCACGGGAGATTGAGAACCTTAAGAATGACCTCCGGGATTTGGAAAAGGGACTTAACTGTTCGGACGCCACGTTGCAGTTGCGTTCTGAAGTTACGAATTTGAAAAATAAATTACTGGATACTGAACAGAGGACACTGGATTTGGAAGCGGATATAAGGCTGCTCGGAGAGTTTACGGGAGAGGCTGGGTCGTCACTGGATATGGCACATAATGATTTGCAGAATATAACGGATGATTTAGCTCAATTGTATCATCATGTTTGCACTGTGAATGGTGAAACACCGAGTCGAGTGGTTTTGGAACATGAAAAACACGGAGGAATGACACCAAGTATGTATTTGCTATATTTACATTTTTATTATTTGCGAAATTCATATCTAATATTAAAAATCCGCCATTTCATGACCCGAAAGCAGTTTTTTTTTTTCCTGTATTGAACAATTCATAATGGTTCCCTATTGAAATGATCGGTATAGGGAAATCTCGCAAATGACGACAATATTCGTGGATAATTGTCTTTTATAAACTATGTGTTTGTACTTTTCTAAATGTTATAATTTTAATATAGTGACTGAGGCCAGTCCACCAATAGCCGAAATGTCTAAGGTCGAACTATTACGTAGCCGTTTAAAGACTGATATACCCCTAAAGGACCTCGAAAGCTTAAGTGACGCAGCTCAAATGGCGAAGCATGTCCAGACAATTTTAGATCAAATAAAACACTTAAAAACCTCGGTAGAAAACACAATAGAACTATCGAAAATCAAAGGAATGCGAGCGAATCATTCAGAACGTAAGTCATTGGTGTATCGATTGTTCGTTCGAGAATAACTTTAGTTTTCTTAGCAGTAAGCAAAGAAGATGTCAAGGAAGCCGAGCTGCAAGAGTTGCAAGAACAAGTAATTCGTTTGAAGTCGCTTTTATCTACGAAGCGAGAACAGATCGCTACGCTTAGAACAGTTTTAAAATCGAATAAGAACACTGCTGAAGTCGCCCTAACGAACTTAAAATCCAAGTATGAAAATGAGAAGAAAATCGTTTCGGATACCATGATGAAACTTCGAAATGAATTAAGAGTTTTGAAAGAAGATGCAGCTACATTCTCAAGTAAGTTGTATTACTTTTCAGGACTAACGCTTTAAATAAATAACTACAGTTAAGTAGTATATGGTGTAATTTAATTCAATTTAAGCGAAATGACTTTTAAGGAAAATGTATCGTTTAGAAAAGCTGAATAAGTTTGTTATATTTTTGTGTTTAAAAGAAGTATAGGTTCCTTCAGAAATAAGTGAAGAATATCGTAATTTGAATCGTTTTTCTAGGTTTGCGAGCAATGTTCGCAGCCCGTTGTGAAGAATACGTGACGCAGGTGGACGAGCTTCAGCACCAGCTTAGTGCAGCCGAAGAAGAAAAGAAAACGTTGAATCAACTGTTACGGCTGGCCGTGCAGCAAAAACTCGGTTTGACTCAACGTTTGGAAGAACTGGAGGTCGATCGAGAGATCAGGAATGCCCGGAGACACGCACCGAGTGTCGGAGGTAGGTTTCAACGACCCGGCAGGTCGCATCCGACCCGGGAATACTTCTAGCTACGACCTCGACCAGTCATGTGCGTCATTGCTCTTGTTACCACATTGTTACGATTGTAAATTTGTTTATTTGAACAAGTTTCTAGTATAGGTTCCGTATTGGCAAACGAAATTATTGTTGAGGCCGCTAGTGACGATAACAAAATGGCTGCTCCTAGTATATTTTGATCCTTTGTTCTTCACTTTGACATTTGACATCACATCTCTAACTTACCACTATTATTCTTTATAACACTTTCTTATACGAATCTATATAAGGAAGTATTGTAATCATGAACATTTTCGAACTCGAGATTTTAACGGAAATACATCTTTTGATCTTCTCTGAGTCGAGTCTGACTATTTTCAGAATGCCGTCTGTGTGTAAGCTCTAGAGCCAAAATGGCCAATGCTATAATCATGAAACTTGTATATGGCTCGGAAGAAATCCTCCTATTTTTGAAAAGAATATTCAAACCGGAAATGCATGTTTACTCTTGTCAGTTTTTGCCTAATACGTATAAGATAGTCCAGTGCAATACGTTGCAGATGTTTTTTATTTGGGAAGTAATAGAATCATACATTTTTATTTTCCTTTGAATTAGATGGATAATTAACACAACATTTCTCTAAGTATATATTTTTAATTTAATTTTGTCAACTCGTAAATAAACAAATAATGGCTGCTCCAAGTATACTTCAAATAATACCTAATTTCACCAGAAAGCGAACTGTTAATTTCGTTTGCCAATATGTTAATTTTTAAAATGAATTCTGTGCCTAGCATTGATGGTTTTTATTATTTGACTCTTTTATTATTTTACACGAAACTTTCCGTTTTTAGTCATTTTATCGGTGGTTGGCAGCTGTAGACTAAATGGCGCACACGATTGGTCCCCCCCCCCAGATTTTTATGTGTAATTAACATATTAATCGATTATGTTTTAATACATTTTGTATTAATTTATTTATATGAAACTAGTCTAAAATTGTATATAAATAATTTTCTTAATTGTTCTAATGAAACATAAAAAGGGAAATATCACTTTATTATTTATTTGTTTTAGAAAAATAACATATCTCTTTAATCATTTTTTGGGATAAAGATGATAACTAATTCGTCTAAATGTTTTTCTATTTGTTAAACTAAAAGTCCTTTTACAAAGGGTGCAATATGTTTTGTGTTTTTGTCCAATTAAGGTGATAAAGTCCTAGAAATCCCTGTTACATCTCTGGTATACGTAACGGGGAGTTATTGCTGGGATGTTTAATAATAATTTTCATTATAACTCAATGGTGGTAGCTCATTGTTTAAAACAGTTAAAAAAGCGAAAAAAATTGAAGAAAAATATATATTAATAATAAAAAAAAAATTAACTAGTTTATTATCATATTAATACATGTTATAAATGTTGTGATTCAAATGAAAATTGATGGGAATAGGTTGAAATTTAACAAAAAAAAAATAATAATAATTTGGTTTGTTGGGTATTATTTATTAAAAAGAAAAAAATGAAAAGTATTTTTAAAAATATGTGTCATTTAATGGCTGGTGTTTAAGATCATTGATTCAAATAATGTTTGATACTCAACGAAAATGTCCACAGTTTATGCAGCTTAAAACAAAAATGTTTATTGAATCAATGGTGTTAGCTGATATAAAGTAAAATGAATCCCTTTAATGAATGTTCCGTTGATCCGACAGTCCAAATAAGTTTTAATTGTATGAGAGAATGTTTTTCCGAGCCCCTCGGTCACGGAACAGCCGTCCCTCAAAGAAAACTAAACAAAATCGAGCGCGCAAACATTTTTTTAGAAATGTCGACAAACTTTTGCTACTTCCAACTTAAGATTTACCATTGAGGTGAGTTGGGTTCTGCTTAATCGTTTTCCGTTCATACAACAAACAAAACACAACAATATCTACTACAAAAATGTATTATCAAATTTGGTGTGTTTCGTATTTGTTGCAATTTGCTTGGTGACTACTTGGTTTCATATTTCTAATTACAGACTGCGTTTGGAAATTTCGTTGATTTTTATTTAAATTTCAACTAAAATTGCTACGGCTTTTAAACTACACGTTTTTAATTATTTATTAAAAAAACAACAACTAAATACTTAACAACACTGCATGATATTTTGCAAACACATTTTTTATAATAAATAAACAAACAAGTGTTCAACAGAGTGCTGAATTGATGAAATTATTTGAAAATGCACATTTATTGTTTTATTACTGCGTAATCACCATCCCCCGTTCTGTAGGAGCGATTTATCGTTTTTATAGATTAGTTTTTACATAATTGTAGACTTAGAATATTTGTAGAAATGATATATTATTTAATATTTATATTGAATTATTTGTTTATTAGATACAAATATATACAACTAATGTGTTAGATTATTTTGTTATGTATTTAATGAAACAACAAAATGAATAGTAATGCATTTATATAGATTTTGTCCAGTTTGTTAGTTTAGTTTAGAGTCTAAACTAATATTTCCTCAGTTTAGATATTTTAATAACAATTTTATATTACAGTTTGGATTTAATAAAAAGTTTATAATATAATTATTAAGAAGATACTTAAAACAATTTTTTGTGTGCAATAAAGTACATTCTTACTGTATATTTATATACATATGTTTATTTGCCATTATCCTAATCAATTTTGAGTTACACAGACAAGCCCATATTTTTGATTTTACTTATTATTTCGTATAAGAAAGTATGGTAAACGAGTAATTAAAAAGCGGAAGTGTGTGTGTGTTAAATTTGTATTTCGCGGGTGTTTTGTAAGGTAAGCGGAAGTCGGTAAAAGTACGGAGCGTGGCCCCAAAGCGCGCGGGGCGCTCATGTTCACTAGCTCCGGCCTTTGCGTGGTGAACCAATGGTGGTCAAAGTAGTGTTGTGTGTTAGGTTTTAATATTTTCGTTATATTTATTGTTACTAAATAATTTTTTAGTTTGTATTCGGTGCCGTTGAATATATTCAATAACCATATAGCTCCGCATTACGTATTAGTAACAAGTAAGTGTTGTTTTAACTGATTTGTTTGGTCATTTCAGTGAGTACGCATATGCATTGAACGAAATTTGCACGTGGTCATGTTAAATACTCGCTGTATTCAATGCGAAATATGTTCTTGTGTTTACAAATCGATTGAAATCTATCGAATTTGCGATTCGGCGTTTGGTTTGATTGCGAATTATATTTCTTTGTTATATTTTTCTGAAACGTACATTCCAACGAGCAAAGCGTTGTCTGGTGGCGCTACGCACGCGGCTCACATTCCGGAAGCATCTTAATCGTTTTCTATTTGCATGTTGGTCGATTTTAATTGAACAGCTATTGATATATTTCGCTTTTATCATTTAGAAATGGATCAATGAATGTATGGTGCAACAATTGCGCATTGGGTACACGTGGAAAACTGCTTGGTTTTTCCGATTTTGTGCACGCCGTTTGGCTTTCTCCCGATTTTCATTTGAACGTGTAACAATTTTTTTTATTTTTTACATTTCACCACGCTGGTTTCTTTGCCACGCCGATTTAGCAGCTGCTGACATACTTTTGTAGTTTCGATGGCATCATGATTCATTTATTTGTCATGAATCTAGTTGCTCGCTTATGTTGATTCATTTGTTAAATTGCTGCATTTTTTTGTTGAAGTCTGTGTATGTATATTTTCCTGCTTTTTGTACAATTATTTTTGTTAAATCAGTTGAATGAACGTGAATTTATTGTGAATCAGGACCGTATTAAGGTTTTCCGGCCATTTTAAGATGAACGGCGAACGAAAAAGCGCGGCTAAAAATACGTATTTTTGTGTGTGTGTGTGTGTGTTCGGTAGCTTCATAATATAGAATTTTCAGTTACGTCTATTTTATGCTAAAATTCGTGCATCTGGCACTGAATCATTGAATCTCCCCCCATTTAAATTGATAAGATTTCTGTTTCATTGGAACTTTGACTCGGTTTTAGTTCTAAATGTTATCAAGCGTAGATTTGAGTGTGTTTGAAAGTGACGCGTAGTACAAAAAAGTGTTTTATTTGTTATTGAATAAATGATGAATAAATTCTAATGTTTTGTTTCGGGGTTTTTTTTAAATTATAGATAATGAGTTCCAACGTTTGTTACAAGTGCCACAGACCGGGCCATTTCGCTCGCGAGTGTTTCCAGAGCGGTGGTGATGGAGGTGGCGGCGGTGGTGGTGGTGGCCGTGGAGGTAGTCGGGATGAGGGCGGTAGCCGTGGCGGAGACGCTGGTTTCGGTCGCGGCCGCGAGAAATGCTACAAATGCAATCGTTTTGGGCATTTCGCACGCGACTGCAAGGAAGGCGCGGACCGATGCTACCGTTGCAACCGCGAGGGTCACATCGCTAAAGACTGCAACCAGAGTCCCGACTCTCCATCTTGCTACAACTGCAACAAACCGGGCCATATCGCCCGCTCGTGTCCCGAGGCATCGTCGAACGACTCGGATGACCGTCGTTTCTCCCAATCGTGTTACAATTGCAACAAAGTCGGGCACATATCGCGAAATTGTCCGGAGAACGCGAAAACATGCTATGTTTGCAACAAACCCGGCCATATTAGCCGTGACTGCGACCAGGATAGCCGGAAGTAAGACGTCTAGGGCCATCTCATCGGCCGGTCGACTTCCATGAATTGTTTCTGGGTGTTTGGTATTTTTTATTAAGTCTTTATCCGTTTCGCTGACGGCCAACCGTAGGGGGCGACCGTTCGTTAATACTACATCATAATATTTGTATATCCATTCATCATTTTGGAAAACTATAATAACAACAACAACAACACACACATATATAACACACAAATACATACATACATATACACACACACACACATACATACTTATAATTATTATTGTAATATGCAGAGTGCCCCGGAGCCTGCTTGGATTTATTCAAAAACAAAATTCATTCTCACAACATAACAATGAAAATCATACAGAAATTCCTCCAGTTGGGTCTGCAAATAAAGCCAGTATGTAGCTGTAATGTATAATATTAAAACAAAAATAATAAAAACAAAAAAAGTAATCATGATGAATAAATAGCACTTAAGAAAAGTTGAGCTCTGCCAATCTGTGGAAGAACGAAACATATTGAAATCTATATTAATAAAAAAAAAACGATGCAAACCGTTTTATTCATTCAAAATCTATGTTTATATTAAGGAAAAAAACATACAATGTAATAATATTTGAAGAGCGTATGAAATTATATTGATTTCCTATTTTTTTTTTTAATTATTCCAAGATCCAAATAGTTACATGTTATAAGATGAAATAAGACCTTGTAAATTACAAATACATTCTGTTACATAATTTGTAATTGAAAATCACGATAATTACAGATATTTTGAACAAATTTGATTTTTATTTACATTTTCATCTATTAACACATATTGGATCAAAAAGAACATTCTACTGTGCGAAATATTTATCTCCTTGTGAAGGTACGTTTATTATTATGACTGCTTATTGAAGTGTAATAACGATTTAGGTATACATATTAATTTATAAGTGCTATTTCTAACGGTGACTGGCAACTTATCAAACATTACCGAGGTGTACAGATAATAATCTTACAGTTATCTATTTAGTAATAAAAGTTTAATTCAATTGTTAATACAGTATATTTAAAGTGTTTTATTCATCAAAAAGATCTCTTTAGAATTGTTTATAAGTGCAGTAACAACATACTCCACTCAACCAAAACATTACATATATTATGTATAAATAATACAATAGTATGTAATAATACCCCTTAAAGATAGTGATGGTTAAGCAATTGTTATATCAATGAAAGAGGATATGTGTATTTATTTATTTAGAGTCATTTGTTTATATATACATATTATTTTTGTTATGGTATTTGCTATAAAAAACAGCTCCCAGCGACCATGTTCAAATATCGAGTGCTTTATTGGAAATATTAAAAGTGTTTCATTTCATGTGATCCGAATACAAAATCTAAAAAAAGTTGAACATTTTCGTACGCCTTAGTATCGTTTATTCCCCTGTGTTCAATCCCATAAAACATTGATTAGATAGATTTCATGTTGCAGGTGGTCATTTATGCATATTGCATATCCTTTTCCAACATATTTATATTTAATACTAATTTTCTTCAAGGGTTGAGGGGCCGTGACCAGACTTCTCGTGGAGTTATTTTCTAAACTTCGTTTAGAACACAGCAAAAAAACTCATTCAAAATGAGTGCATTTTTCAGTATAGTACCAGGTGCCACCGTAAGCCCCACTTGCGAAGAACTGCAACAGCTTATATATCCCTGTGGTCATGGGCATGTGATGAAACTGGACAAATGATTTGATGGATGTCACCAATTTGTTTGCAGTAAGTTGATTATAGTTTTTGTATTATATGATTGCATATGTTTGTTATCTTCCAATTCATTGCGTAGAATGTAAACCAGCTGACGAGTGTGAAAACATTGAAGAATCTACTCTGGAAGCGGGCATGGAGTGTGTTGTTAATCGGGAAGGATTCTGCCCGGTTGTAGACTTAATTTGCAGAGTGGAACAGTGCTCCCCCACCGAAGGAGTGCCCGTAATTTTATTTAGCATCGAAACACGATATACCCAGCAAATGTCCAATCTACTATTGTGGTAAGTTAAGTTACCATCCGGGCAATTGCTTTACGGAAATTATCAAATAAAATAACAATTCTTTAGATCCACCGCTGGATAAATGTCTTTACGATAAAACGAACGCGAACGTGAACTCTCTTCGCTAGAACGCGACCTCATCGCCAAAAATCTAAACGCCACCTGGTCCGACGGATCGTGCCGCGAGTGTTCTTGTATTCCCAGCTCTGGAGACGCCGCTCCACAACCATCTTGCACCGTTACTACGTGCCCCAACATCCATGACAGCGCCGACAAACTTGAGTGAGTACGCATTAGAGGAGGACTGGACTAGAAATCAATGTTGTCCTGTCATAAACGCGTCGCTTGTATCTTCAATGGGGCGACACATTCCGTGAGGAGCCAGTGGCAACCTGGGGTGGATCCGTGTGTCAAGGTGAAGTGTGTCCAAGAGGAAAGCGGAATGACTGAACGTGAGAAAGTCACAACTTGTGATACTAGTTGTGATTTAGGACAAGAGTATGTTCCGCCGTGCCGGTGCAATTAGAGGTAAATGAAGAGCAAGTTTGTTGTGGAAATAGTAAACAGAAGGTCTGCGTGTGCGATGGATTAGTTCGGGAAGTGGGTGAGCAATGGAAAATGGATCGGTGAGTTTTTGTTCGTCGTATGGACGCTTCTTTGGACTCTTAGCGTCTGACATTTGAATCTGTTTCAGTTGCAAGTTCAAAGCATCGTCACAATTTGTCCTATCTCTGAGGGACTACGCGATGATTACCTGTACGAGCTCTACCCTGTGGAGGGGTCTTGCTGCGGCCGAGACGTCGCCAGTGCGTGCCTCGTCCACAACACCACCTATCGCATCGGAGACCTGAGACGACTAATCCCGAAGGAGACCCGTACATCACCATTCATTGCCTCCACGGTAGCGCGTCAGGGGATGACTTGGTGCAGGCCCGTACAGTGAATGCCCACACGGTTGGCACTATGTCCCTCCGCTCTCAACGGCTGGAGAGTTTGTCCAGGTCGGTTGCATTGTGAATGGAAGCATCTATGAGCCTGGAGGCGAATGGAAGAGCGGTGATGGTTGTACGGAGTTTGAGTGCCAACGGCAAGGAGATGGAACGCTTGCAGTCGCCGGCCAGCAAGAGTCATGTCCCGATTTGAGCGATTGTACGCCGAGCGAGGTGTACGAAGATGGTTGTTGTCAAAGGTGGTGCAACCAAACGGCGCGGCGTTGTCCGCCCATGTTGAGTAAGTATAGTTTAGAGTTAGAGAAAAGAAACTGCTGTCTATTGAACTGTGTTTAAAAACATAGGGGTATATGTCGACCAGAACTAATGGCCGCTGCACAAACATTGGGAATTGTAAACAAAGTACAGCCCCAAAATGGAGTATGCCGAAACGTCGATCCCATTCCCGACTTTACCGAATGCCAAGGCTCCTGTGAATCTTCAACCTATTTTAATCCAAGTATGTAACGATTATTTATTTATTTATTTATAACAATATATTAAAACATCATTGTTTCATATTGTTGCAGAAACAATTCGCTATCAATCAGACTGTTTCTGCTGGAAATACAGACAAATTCTGGTGGAACTTGGCTGTGAGGATGGTTTAATGCTGAGCGAAATGATCACCGTGCCCTCCGACTGTGCTTGCCAAGGATGCGTCGAGGCAGCTGCACCAGCGAAACGACCCGGCGTCAAAGGATAAATTGATTATTTTGTTCTTTTTTAATTATAAACTATTTTCTAATCCTTAATAATAAACAAATCAATTGTAAATTTATATACATGTAACCATAAGATCCCCAAAATAATAATAAATATACCATATGTGAACAATAAACAAAAGGTTGGTTAACTTTAAAAAATCGTTAAATATTTTTGGATCGGCAACATGTTGTACATACATGTAAACGTTGATGAGAAAAATGTTGGTTTCGTTTTGAATGCCGCCAATAAAAAATGTGCCATTCGCTTTGACTGACATCTTACGGTAAACATTGAACTGCATTATAGAGTCTTTTTTGTGACGTCACATCTAAATTTGGTTTCGTTTTGAATGCCGCCAATAAAAAATGTGCCATTCGCTTTGACTGACATCTTACGGTCAACATTGAACTGCGTTATAGAGTCTTTATTGTGACGTCACATCTTATTTTGGGTTCGTTTTGAATGCCGCCAAAAAAATGTGCCATTCGATTTGACTGACATCTTACGGTCAACATTGAACTGCAATATAGAGTCTTTTTTGTGACGTCACATCAAAATTTGGTTTCATTTTGAATGCCGCCAAAAAAATAGAGTCTTTATTGTGACGTCACAGTATGACGTCATTTTGCGACCTTTTCCCATTCCTGTTACCTGGATACCAAATCGTTATTTTGCGTTTTTGAACACAAAAACGGAAAAGTTTGAAGTGACGTCACATATATATAAATTATTTTTATGCTTTTTAAAGGCATTGTTGCTAATTATTGGATTGTTTATTGTTATTATATGGTATAATTAATTGAAACGCATCAGTTGTGTACATAATCAACGTACTTATATGGTGTATTGATTAAATAAAGCAGTATATTGTTTTTAGATGTTATATTTAATTGTAATTTGTTGTATATACTCTGTAAACAATTATCAATGGGTTATTCTTAAATAAAACAATATAAATACTGTAATAACTATTTATTTTCTTTATTATTTATACATGTATCAACAAATATGTTTTAATATAAACAGCCCGAAGGTGCATATACGTTGGCCGTCAGTGACGAGGGAGACGCCGCCAACATTTATAGGTATGTCCCTTAGAAACAGCTCTTACAAAACGGCGTATATTTATCTTATATGGGCACACTGTTTAGTATGTGTCTTTTGCATTGTTCATGTACTATAAACAATGCAATAGCTAGCAACAATGTCCCTAAAAGCATAAAAGAAATTCTATATATGGTGACGTCACTTTCAACTTTTCAGTTTTTGAGTTCAAAAACGCAAAATAGCGATTTGGTATCCAGGTAACAGGAATTGGAAAAGGTCAAGAAATGACGTCATACTGTGACGTCACAGTAAAGACTCTATTTTTTGGCGGCATTCAAAATGAAACCAAATTTATATGTGACGTCACAAAAAAGACTCTATAATGCAGTTAAATGTTCACCGTAAGATGTCAGTCAAAGCGAATGGCACATTTTTTATTGGCGGCATTCAAAACGAAACCAACATTTTTCTCATCAACGTTTACATGTATGTACAACATGTTGCCGATCCAAAATAATTTAACGATTTTTTTAAAGTTAACCAACCTTTTATTTATTGTTCATATATGGTACATTTATTATTAAATATTAAACACAACAATGAATTGTTTACATGTATATAAATTTACAATTGATTTGTTTATTATTAAGGATTAGAAAATAGTTTATAATTAAAAAAGAACAAAATAATCAATTTATCCTTTGACGCCGGGTCGTTTCGCTGGTGCAGCTGCCTCGACGCATCCTTGGCAAGCACAGTCGGAGGGCACGGTGATCATTTCCCGTCAGCATTGAACCATCCTCACAGTCGAGTTCCACCAGAATTTGTCTGTATTTCCAGCAGAAACAGTCTGATTGATAGCGAATTGTTTCTGCAACAATATGAAACAATGATGTTTTAATATATTATTATAAATAAATAAATAATCGTTACTTACACGGATTGGTAAAATAGGTCGACGAATCACAGGATCCTTGGCATTCGGTAAAGTCGGGAATGGGATCGACGTTTCGGCATACTCCATTTTGGGGCTGTACTCAACATGGACAACGCCGCGTCGTTTGGTTGCACCACCTTTGACAACAACCATCTTCGTACACCTCGCTCGGCGTACAATCGCTCAAATAGGGACATGACTCTTGCTGGCCGGCAACAGCAAGCGTTCCATCTCCTTGCCGTTGGCACTCAAACTCCGTACAACTATTACCGCTCTTCCATTCACCTCCAGGCTCATAGATGCTTCCATTCACAACGCAACCGACCTGGACACACTCTCCAGCCGTTGGGAACGGAGGGACATAGTGCCAACCGTGTGGACATTCACTGTACGGGTCTGCACCAAGTCATCCCCTGACACGCTACCGTGAAGGCAATGAATGGTGACGCACGGGTCTCCTTCGGGATTAGCCGTCTTAGGTCTCCGATGCGATAGGTGGTGTTGTGGACGAGGCACGCACTGGCGACGTCTCGGCCGCAGCAAGACTCCTCCACAGGGTAGTGCTCGTACAGGTAATCCTCGCGTAGTCCCTCAGAGATAATAGGACAATTTGTAACGATGCTTTGAACTTGCAACTGAAACACAATCAAATGTCAGACGCTAAGAGTCGAAAGAAGCGTTCATACGACGAACAAAAACTCACCGATCCATTTAAATTGACGCAAGTAAACATCGTGCATAGATCTTCTGATTTCCATTGCTCACCCACTTCCCAAACGAAAATGACCGCGTCGGAGGCGAATGCGACGATATTCCTGACGGACACTGTGAAACAAATAAAAAATAAAATTAATAAACATGCTTTTTCTGGTGGGCAAACGACTGTTGAGGAACATAGAGCATTTGGGGGCAATTGTGACGTGGATATTTCATATCCGTATCTGAGGTTTTTTAATGGAGGATGATCTTAAACTGGAACAGATCAGAACTGATTATACTAAACATCAAGAGCAACGAGCTGTTATTACTGAAGATGTTTTAAAACAATTCATGACGCCTTGACAATTGAAATTCTAATTAATATACCAACATTTATTTATTATTGTTTTTAATTATATTAAGTTTAAATCATCTTACTTTTAAATAAATAATTGCACAATTTATACTTGTTTTATTCTCTTATAGATTGTGAAGATGCGATTTATCCTTTCGAGTTTGAACATTTTCATGTGTAAAATACTTATAAGTATTCGTATAAGAAAATAAAAACATCCGGCCATAATAATTTCTAATAAAGTGTAATGAATAATAATAATTTAATATTTTCTTGAATTTTAAACAAATATACAGACCACGAAAGTCCAGTGGTGTCTGTAAAGTTGAATGATTAAATAATAAAATTTGTTTCATAGCAACAGAAATGTCAACATTTGGAAGTCGAGCAAAATGTCAATAAGTATTTGGAAAAAATGGAAAAAGAAGAAGTATATAGTAATTATTTAAATCCAAAACCTTTCATACATATTTCAAAAGCATTATAATTGCAATTTAATCCGCGTTTATCATTGGTTTATTTTGTTTTGATTAGTTTGCGCATGCACAGCAACTAAAGAAGATGACCAATGCAATAAAGCATTAGCAAAAAATGTTACTATTGCCCCAATCACAAGCCCATATAATAATGACGGCTATTCAAAAAAGCAAAATATTATTACACGAACGATGAAGAAGTCCTTTTGGGCACGCTAAAGAAACTATTCAAAACCAAAAAGAAATGGAAAGCAAAGAAATGCTGTTGCTGCAAACCGGATCCGCATAAAATCCCGCCAACCAATTGCCGGATCCGCATTGAAGCGTGGCACAAACACGACCGGTTCCAGTGCAAAGAAGACGAGAAAGATTACACGTATATAGGTGAGATTATTTTCCCGATTTGTTCGAAGAAATATTTGCCCGCCGAACCAGGGGTTCCGGTACGCCGCAGTTTGAAAAGTTTTTGTATCAATAACGCGAGTAAATTCGGCAACCAGGGTATAGAAAACCGGAAGTATGCTTTTCCGGGATCGGTCATTAGTGCAGCGTGTCTTTGTTGATTCATTGGTGAGATTTTCGTATTGATTCTTGAGAATTGTTTTGATTTTACTGGATTTTTTTAGAAATCTTCGAGAGATTTAATTAAGTATTTCTCAGTATTTTTTTATTTGAATGAAATCTTGTGTTTTTATCATTTTTATCTTGTGATTGTTTCTGATGATAACGTTTATTTGTAAAAATATATGTGTAATATTTAATAATAATCATGAATGGTCTACGAAATAAATTGTATAAAATTATAAAACATTATTGAATGTTTTTATGGCTTATTTATTAGGGATGAATCTGTTGTTTTATAAAATTATTAAAGGCACGCAAAATATAAAAATTTAAATAAGCAACAATACACACACACACAGACGGAATTCGGAAAATAGTCAGACTCAACTCAGGGAAGGTCAAAAGAAGTATCTTCGTTAAAATCTCGAGTTTGAAAATGTTCATGTGTATATACATTCGTATAAGAAATTAAAAATCATAGTTACTATGCAATTAATGCAAAATTAAATACATATATGTATGCAATCTAATTTTTCGACATATTATTATCTGTTGATCTCCGACCATAATTTAAATAGATAATTTGAATAATCTTGTAATATCAAAAAAGGATTTTTAATTACGTGCAAAAAGACTTATATAGTTTAAATCGATTAAAAACTTTGTCTATTTATTAAACAATTACTTTTAACTTGAAACGCGGCGAACAGATCTAACAAATTGATTAAACAAAATCAAAGAAAGTAAAACATTTTATATTTTGCGCATTTTCCTTATCATAAAATCTGCGGACGCTATCTTTTTGTATAAATATAAAGTCGGACCGTACACTCATTTAACTGTAGCCAAAATTTGATTATCGATATGTTCGCAACAAAATTATGTGTGGTTGTTTTGGTAGTGATGTTCGGGGTCCAAATTAGGGGCCACGGCATGGTAATGGACCCGCCGAACAGGGCGTCTCTGTGGCGGTTCGATTCGACAGCCACCCCAAATTATGATGACAATGGCAATTTTTGTGGGGGCAGAGCGGTATTTATATACATATATTTATTTATTATTTTTCTATATATTTTTTAACATGTATAATTCATTTGATATTTCACAACGCTGCTTTATGTGTTGTGGTGTGAAATATATATATATATATACTACTTTTAAAAAAAATTAAAAATGTTGGGTTTGAAGTATTAATCATGATTATTTGTTTTAATATAAATTCTATGAAGATCCATTAGCGATTTTTGTTATGACGTTAAAAACGTTTTAAAAAAAACGCTAAGATAAGATAACACTAATTAGAATTTAATTTAAAATTACTAAAATCAATCAAAGATCTACATCAATAATAATAATTGTTCGAAACTCATCTAAGATCAATAATTAAGATATATTGTGACTCATTTATGATACTATTCTGTATCTTAATATAAAAATTCTATCATACACATCGTCTTAGCTTTAAAGCATTCATATTTCGGCAAAAATAATAAAGAATTAAAAGTTTAAAAACGAACACGACATTTTTAGATCAGCTGAGCTAAATGCAATGTTTGCGAACCTAAAATCTACACTGAAATCCGTATGCTTTTAAATAAGCTGCCAACGTTCCCATTTAGACACAATTATACAGGAAAGTAGAATTAGTTGCATACGCTCATTTATTCGTAGGTGCAATGGGAAACAAATAATGGGCGTTGTGGCGCTTGTGGGGACGACTTCCGAAGACCTCAACCACGACCAAATGAAAACGGTGGGACGTACGGACAGGGCAAAGTGACCAAAACTTATAAACGAGGACAAGTGGTAACAGTCAACGTACTCATAACAGCTAACCATATGGGATGGTTCCAATTCAGCGTGTGCAAATTAACAAACCCCAAATTACCAGAGAGCGAAGAATGTTTTATGAATTTAAAGCTTGCCGATGGCAACGATGTTTACCAACTACCCTCAAGCGACGTCGGGTATTATCCAGTCGATGTTAAACTACCAAAAGGTCTAACTTGTGACCGGTGCGTCCTAAGATGGCATTACAATACTGGTAAGTAATCTATTAATTTATAAAACCAATCAAATAGACTAATTATTGGTACATACATACATACAATTATATAATATTAGCCTATCTCGCATTACACTTTTGTTATGTTAGTCATAAGCGACCCCAAAATAGTTTTTATTTTATTTCTAGGTAACTCATGGGGTACTTGCGCAGATGGGACCGGAAAATTAGGATGTGGCGCCCAAGAGACTTTCCGAACATGCTCAGATATAAGTATTGTTTAATCATTGGAAAGAAATAAATTTATTGTATATAAAAAATAGTTATAAATTTATTTATTAAACTGCCTAACTGTGGTACCCAATTCATGGTTGTATAAATTATTAAATTAATAAATATTGTATATATTAAATGTTTGCTGTATTCCATTGGCAGCTTTGGCTCTATAGCTTACACACACACACAGATGGAATTCCGAAAATAGTCAGACTCAAGAAAGGCCAAAAGGTGTATTTCCGTTAAAAAGTCGAGTTCCAATACTTTCAGTTTATGACAACTTTAAAATAATATTATAAATAAAATGAAAAACAAATTGATTGATTATATATCAATAATGAATTCAGGAACGGTTGAAACCGATATGTACAGAATTTTTCAAGATTTCAATATTTGTTTAAATAAATAAATAAATTTGATTTTAAAGCGTAAAATTAATCATATTAATTAATAAAAATTACTATCAAAACGTGCACTATTATTATTAGATAACAATTGTTTATATATTTCAAACATGTTCAACCTTTTTTTTTGGATAACTTAAGTGCTTAAGGGGAACATAAGATAATCAAATTACATTGTTCATATATGACAAACACTCTAAACATAAGCTTTTTTTTAAAAAGATTATCTGATTATCTCTTATCACTAAAGATTTGGTCTTATAAATAAGCGAATGATTTCTGGATGGAGTAATTACGCCTACGATGTTTGGTTACAAGTTATTAATTATTGGGGCCGTATGTGTCGCAACCATTTGGGGCCATGGCATGGTTATGGACCCCATAAACCGAAGCTCAATCTGGAGGACACATCCAGGCTTGCCAATCAATTATGATGACACTGAAATGTTCTGTGGTGGTTTTGGGGTACGTAAAATCATGAATAATTTGTAGTAAGAAAGTATAATAATAATTAAACATTTGCTTGCCACCACAGATTCAATGGTTGGTAAACGATGGCAAGTGTGGCTTATGCGGTGATGACGTCAGAAAAGCGCGTCCCCGGCCCAATGAGAACACGGGCACATATGGGCAATCAGTGATTGCCAAAGAGTACACATCAGGCAGTGTTATAACTGCAAAAGTACTGGTCACAGCAAACCATTGGGGTTATTTTAACTTTAGTATATGTGAAATGGAGGATTCCACTCAAATGGAACCGGAAGGATGTTTCAAACAGATTAAAATTGCTGATGGTAAAGACAGTTACTATTTGCCTAACCACGACAAAGGGTACTTCGATGTTGACCTCCAGTTGCCCGCAGGACTTAAATGTGAACACTGTGTCTTAAAATGGCATTGGCACACAGGTAAAATTACTAGACACAGACAGTCAAAAAACTGGTTGGTAATCATCGAAATATAGGATGGAGCATCTGTTGGTTTCTTTCTCAAGTGCGTGTTGTTTCGACAGTGTGCAACACAGCGTAAGTAAAACGATCCATTTCTTACAGAGGAGACTTGACACTGCATATCTATCAAACAACATGCACATTTAAAAAAAAACCAACAGATGGCCCATCCTATACATTTAAAATTAAATGTTACACGCTGGATTTACGTGTGGTGTGATACACCATCAACTAACCAAAGGGGCTGAAAAAAGCTGTGTACACGAAAAGAATCTGTATGTTTCCCAAAAATTTGTCGTATCGTTAATTGTATTGCGGGCTAACATAAATACGCTAACTAACTCGAATGTGTTATAACAAAATTCAACTCATATACCGGGTGTTAATTTTTAGTTGCTAAAATTTTCATTTGCCCATAGTTTCTTCCCTATTAGTTTTAGAACAAAAGTGTACAGAGAAAAGATGTTCAAAATTTAAAACTGCATCCAATGAGCCCCAATTTATTGATATAATACATGTCTATCTATTATGAGATAGACGTAAATATTTTTCGGAGTATTTGTTTTTAATTTTGGTGAAAAAATCATGTTGGCAACTTATAAAAACAATGGCTGTTTATTTCAAATATATCTAATTTCGCCGCCAGATGACGAGCTATTAATTTCGTTTGCCATACTGGTCAAATGGAAAATTTACCATTTTGTCAAAGCGTTTTTATAGTTTTTAAATGGAAGGTTATTTTTTACTACTCATTTAATAAGTTTATTATTAACAATAAATTAAAGAATTCGGTTAGATATGATTAGAATTTATTCTTATTCATTAAATTGGATTTATTTAGGTAATACGTGGGGCGACTGCGATGATGGAACCGGCGCAATGGGGTGTGGACCCCAAGAAGAATTCATGTCTTGCTCTGATATTGCGATTGTTTAATTTATTTATTTATTAAGTTAATGAATTAACAATTATTGTCTGGTATTGATTTAGCTGTTTGTTCTTAACATACACGAACATTCGATTTATTAATTTATATTTAGACTATTTTGTTGTACTTATATCATTTAAATTATATAATTAATTTTTTTTTGTTTATTTCAATTGATTTGTGTTTTTTTTTTAAACTCCTTAAATTAAATAGCAAAATACAACAACAAAAAAATAAACAACTTTCGAGTATAAAAAAATATTTAATCGATATTTTGGGTTATTTTAATTTCAAGGTTGGCCAATGAATGTAAATTAATTATTATTGATTAAAAATGGTAATAATTAAACATAAACGAGTATTTGCTGCGACAATGCTTACAGCTGGTAAACTGATTGTTTATTATTTAAATTTGTTATGCAAATATTTATATTCGTGTCCCCATAAAAATGTGGTAAAACACATAATTACATAAATATTTTACTAGGTATTAATATTTTTAATTGCAGGATGTATAAAAAAAATGAACACGATCAAATATAATAATTTTCGTAAAAAAAATTCTAGGGAAAAACAACAAAATGTTCATTCAATATTCAATTCAAACCGGAAATATACTTTATAAATCAATCCTTATTACAAACAATGTGTATGAATTCGCATCAGCAATTGATATTCATTTACAATAATCGGAACTAATTTCGAAGGTCGCACACCTAGTCTCACCTTAGCAAAGCCAAAGTGACGTGCATACCTATGTATGTATGTATATAGATTGTTAATGTTTGTTGTGGTCGAGTTGACTCTTCAGTAATCAGTACGGTGGTTAACGTCGTGCAGAGCACATCAGTTGACCAGATCTTCAACAATTAAATTAATATTTAAACAGTTTGAAATGAAAGTATTTGTGGTTTTGACCGTTATTGCTTTCGCAACTCTAACACTAGCTGTCCAAAACATACGAAAATGTAACAGTAAGTATTTTTATTGCTAAACGCGACTAATAAGTCTACACATACATAAGTATGTGTATTCATTATTATAAGGATGTGAACAGAAAGTTGGAAAAACGCGTTATTCTACTTTCACTACAAGTTTTGTTTCAAAATGAATCAACTGCGTTTTAACATTTTAATATCTAATTGCCTAAAAATGTATATATTTTTAAAAAAGAACTATAATCTAAGTACAGAATTACATAAAGACTAAGTGTAATTTAACGACCTTGATTGTTGCACTCCCAATTATAAATCAATTTAAATTATAGGCGCAAAAAAACCAGAAGACACGGACATTAGCATTTCAAAATGTGATAAGCCACCCTGTTTACTCAAACGAAAGACCACCATCGACGTGGAGTTTCAAATCAAACCAGGTTCGTTTAAATATATTCGTTACATTTTTGTTTCACCCTCAACACGCCTAAACCAAAACTCTAATTTCCTTGTTTGGGGGACAAATACATCCACATTTTAGGCAACAAATTATTTACAAAAGAGAAATGTCCTTAACAGGAATTAAGGTAAATACATATGTATATACATACGTATGTGTTTAAGTTTGATACTCATACCTAAAGGTAGATTGGTTCAAAATTGTGATTGATATTAGCGATTTTATCGTGTGTAAATATTACTCGTAAACAAATTGTACTACATGTTGGACCAAGATGTTCACGAGAACAAAAATCATTATTGCATGTACATACATACTAATACAATACCTATTTACCGAAACCAGTATTTTATTTCAGGTAGCAATCCGTTTCTTATTTTATTTTGAATTTTAATTCGTAATCGAAATTAACAACTCGCTATCTGGCGATTAAGTGTTGTATGTACTAACAAAATAGGTCATTACGCCACCGCCGGCTAATGGCAAACGAAATTATCGTTGAGTATATTATTACCTTTTGTTGTCCTTTATTTTCATTTAACTTCGACAGTTGTGATATATGTAATATATATATATAACCTCACAACTCCTAATTCGGTTATCATTTTCATCCCCATTTGATTGATTTAGTTAATATTTTTTTGTAGATAAAGACATTAAGTCAGTTACAAATACTGTTTATGCTCGTATTGCTGGGATTCCTCTACCATTTGTCGGTGTAGATAATACAAATGCATGTGATCAACTGTATAACGCTGCCGGAGAAAAGGTTGGGTGCCCATTGAAGGCCGGCGAAGAGTACATGTACAAAAATGTTATAAAAGTGTTGAATTTTTATCCAAAAGTAAATTACATACATACATGGTTTAAATATTAATGTTTATTTCAACTAGTCACTGATGAAATTTCTTTTTAGGTAAGCGTTGACGTGCATTGGGCTCTTACCGGAGCCGGAAACCAAGATGTATTTTGCTTTGAAGTGCCGGCTAGAATTACTTCTTAAATTGACATTGTCTTATTAGTTTGTAGTTATCAGTAGTTATAAAATGTAACTTTTAGTTTTTAGTTACATGCCCATGCAATAAGTGATTTATAATAATTTGCCAAAACTATCTTCCTAAATTAAGCTACACCAAGGCCCATAAGAGAAATGGCAATCTATGTAGATTTTTTATGTACAATAAATTTAAGTTGGTCACATTGCGTTAGTTTATTTCAGTAGTTCCAAAACAAAAAATAGATAATTATTACGCGATTTATTATAGATAAAGCCCACAACACCAAAACTTTTACCAGGAATTTAATTAAATTCCCTATCCGATTGATCCTTCACGAAACTATAAATGTTACTTTTTATTTGAATTCGCGCTTAACAGTTTATTATTATTCACCACTGGTGGTATGTAATGTAAGTGATTGACATATTTGTGACAGCATGTAAAAACAGTCAAATGATCTTAAAAAAATATCATAGGTAAATACAATTAATTTTAATCCGGCGTAAATAATAAGAAAGTCCGTTAAAAACTCGTATGTATATGACGACAGTATTCAGTTCAATAACCATCAGTCCTACATCTGATCACCAATGTCATCAGATTTTGTCCTCAAATCGAAATTAAAACACATCTATAGTAAATTAAATATATTTAAATGATTTAAAGTCGTTTTATGTATAACATGAATGGAAAAGTGAAACTGTCACGGTTACAATTGATAGAAAAACAGACTGTTAATGGCGCAATCACTGAAACAAAACCTGAACCAACAACAAACACAACGCCAGTTTCGCGAAAGAATAATACATCGCGTCGGGAAGAAGATGATGAGCATTTGAGCCCGTTTTTCATGAGATTCACTCAAGACAGTGGCGACGATGAATTAGACGTCGTTTGGGATTGGGAATCGCCTAGATCGAAAGGTAATCATAACATTCATCGTAAACGACTTATCCATTCATCACCGAACATCACGAAAAAGATACCGCCTTCCAATCTACCACGGTTTAATTCGTTGAAAGCAGAGTTGGAGAAACTTGCTAATAAAGTAAGTGACAATAACTCTAACGGTGATAAACAAATCGATGGAGCCGAAGAGTTTTTAAAACCGATTTTACCCGTCTATCATTCCGAGTTACCAGATTTATTTGACGATGATTCGCTTGATGAAGAAATGGTTCGATGCAGTCAACTAGTTGAAGAAGCGTTTAATGATCAATATGAAAATAAACATTTAGAATCTCAAACAATCGAAGATGACTCGTTTGATGTGTTTTTAGAAGCAGTTAAAGAAGAACAACCGTCCCAGGCTAGTTCGTCATCAAATTGTTCTCAAAATGGCCTATTAGTACTCCTAAATAATTCCCCAACAACCACTCTAAATAATCCTCTAATAAAGCAATTGGAACATATCGCTGCAAACTCTCCAATAAGTAACAAACCATGCACAAGTACTGCTTCTAGTCCTCGCTCAATATCCCGATTTAATTCAGTTCCAATAACAAATAAAACTTTAATGAAACCGATTTTAAATAATTTCCAACGCACCAAATCGGAAGATCTGTCCCTAAAAGTATCATCGGAAATAAAGTGCTCGCCGGAAGAAATTGAAAAAAAGCGTCAAGAAGCGCGCTTTAAGTTGGAAAAGAAGAAACTTCAACTGGACATTGAGCGCAAACGACTTGAAGCAATCGAAAGGCTCAAACGCAACCGTATGCAACGTATTAAGAACACGAAACTGTTATAAAGGATCGAACTGTGATTAAAAACTGATTGAATGAACGTGCGAATGGGTTTATTTAAGATTTATTTTATTTTTTTATTATATCAAGTTATAAAAAAAAACCATAAGTTTATTTTCTAATAAATTTTACTTGATTTCTTTTTTCTGTAATTGCCAGTTTTTTATTTCCACTGAAACTTGACTACCGAAATATAAAACGGTCAATATAAATATTGTGTAAGTCGTAGGTCCTAAAATCATTTGATTATTGTGATACATCTAGACGGTTTTGAAACAAACAGATTTAGTTTTACCTTGGATAAACCGAGAAACAAACACATCGCCGACATCTTTTCCTGCGAAAAAGTAAAAATTCGAAAGCGCCGACATTGCAAATAGCGGCGTCGCCAAAATACATCCCAGCCGTCTTTGGCCTTGTACGCTCAAGTTTTTCGCGATAAATTTTTGATAAATCATACTTTGAGAGACACCAAAACAAAATGTTTCGATTGTAATTCCAAGGAAATTTAAAATAGACCATATTGCAATAAAATACTGAATGCCATGCCACATATAAACATACAAAAAACAAATAAACGACGCAAACAATTTAGTCATCATCGTTTTCTTACGACCAGACAATGGAATATAGATATATCTAGAATCATTTCATGTATTTATATATATATATATTATATATATATATATATATATATATATATATATATAAACGTAATAATAATAATAAAAGTACCGTAATAGAAAAAAATATAAACCGCGGTCGAAATATTTCCACATATCTGAATACAAATGTATTCGCCCGATACATTTAGGCGTATCAGGCGTTGCGATTCCTTCAAATTGAGCTAAACTAGTGCTCAACCCATAAAAAACTACATATTTAATATGGAAAAACTGCCCCATAGAATACCCCAACCCATATAACGCCCAATAATTCATCTCTTCCACCGCCTATAACAATAAACACCAATTGCCGCCAATAAAAGTGAATATTATAAACTGGCACATAAACAAACCTGTATTTGATACGAAAGAGCGTTCACATACACAAAATGCAGCATGAATTCAGTAAAAACCAACCAAAACGTAAACCTAAACAACTTCAAAGCCAAATCGTTTAGTTTCCGAATTAAACTACGCGTATCCGGTGTCTCTAACCCGGATTTAAAATCAGTAAATAGTATCAAAGGACCGTAAAACAATACAGGAATGTAGTAGCAGTATCCGAACAAATCGATTAAGTTGTCTAAGTTGAATTTGTGGAGATTTGGATCTGAAACGGCGTCTAGAAAATAGTTTAACGATCGCAAATTGATCCAGGCTATTGTAGCAATTGTTATATGGATTTTATAGTGACTTAATTCCGAGAAATCTATGTTAAACCATTCGTAATAGTTAATGACGATTAAACTAAATAAATTCGCCAACCAAATCGCTGATTTTCGTTTGAATTTTAAGGAAAAATAGCCTAATATTGGTTGTAAAACGAAATAAAATGACGGTTTGATGCCTAAATGGTAGATAGAAAATGATAGGCCGATTGTTGTGTACCAGATTGTTAAGTACTGTAAAATAAATATAATTTAAATAAGTAATTAAACATCTTAGTGATGGTGTCCCCCCTGGGAATATACTTGTTTCTTATCGATTTGGCGCAATAATTCGGCTACAATAATATGAATTAAATACCATGGTAACAATTCTAGTAATAAATTCAATCCATATTTCCATTCGACGTCTGCGTCATCTTTATTTCTATCCAGAAATGGCCAGCCGAATGTAAAATCGTTGTAGGTGTCTTCGAAATTTGTTGTGAAATAATCTAAAAATCGAAATATATGAAGATGATTATTATATAATTGACTAATTAATATACCTTTTCCAACTTTGTAAGTGTGGTAAATTGAGTAACTAACTGCCGAAATCCATAAAATAAAATTTAAAGTCGACTCAGATTTTGTAATCGCCGCCATTTTAAATGTTCAAATTTTGCGCTTGATCATCACTCAAAGAAAATATAAATAAATAAATTAATGGTAAAACACATTTACCTAAACTTGGTTATATTTATATGAATTAGAATTATTGGTAACAACAAATCAAATCAAACATTAATTGATTGACGTTTATCAAATTGTTTCATCATTGAGCTTTTTTTATTTATTAACTTCTTTAAATAAATTAATCCTAAAGTCTCTAAAAGACAGTCGAGGTGTGTTATATTGATTATAGTTTCGTAAAAATTGTTCCTAATAAAAAAAAAACTAGATACGCTAACCACACTAATAATCAATAATCTACAGTCTGTGCAAAAAAACATGAACGCTGACACTATGAAATGTAAAAAATGCCGATTTATGTTATTAAATGATTGTTCGCGAATTTTAATAAATGCTCACGGTGAGAAAAACGCGCAAACCGGGTCAGAAATTGAGTGTTCTTCGATAGAAGAACGGACATTGTTGTATGCGCATGAAGAATGTTTACCAAGTTGGATTAGCGATGTGATCGCTCAAGAAAATTGGCTGAAGTGCAAATTGAGTTGCCCAAATTGCCAATCGAAAGTCGGCGCATTTAATTTCACCGCTGGCCTTAAGTGTGAATGCGAAAAATCTGTTATACCACCTGTACATTTTGTTAAGAGTAAAGTTGATATTGTAATTAAACAAAGTTAACCATTTATTTTTAATGTAAACTTATTTTATTTATACAAGGAACATTGTATTATTTAACCAATACATTATAAGAATAAATTTTTATATATATATATGTGCGCGTAATAAACTAAAAATGAAATGAAGTTACTTTTTTGTTGAAGTTCCCTCTTCAACAGGATCTAAAATTAAAACAGATCGTTTTAATTTTCATTAATTTTATTTAAACTACCACCGAAATATGTACAGTATTAAAAAAAAGCTTCTTAAGTCTAATAACAAAATTGAATTCATAGCATGCGCATTGCCCAGTATGACGTCACAACCACCATTATCAAAACAATTTTATTTATAGTACATTACAAATGTCAAAAACATATAAAGCCCATTTTTACATAAACATCAAAAGCGCAATTTCCACCACCGCTAATGTCTTTACTCACTTTTCCCATCACACGCAACAATCTTAACTTTTCCTATTTTCGTGACTTCCTGGACTTCTCGAAACTCCACATCGTTCAACATAAAAGTCCAGACGTTATCGCAAAAGCGGTATGTGTTTAATTTACCGGCTTTAAACGTTAATCTAGACTTAACGCGTGTTGCTAACGTTTGATTTATACTTTTATCAAATTGTAAAAGCACTTTCATTGCTATTTGAGGCGTAATTTGTCCATACTGAAAATACGGTTAGGGATGATCGGGCTTTAAGGTATTTTACATGGATTTTACCTGAATTAACTCATCCAAACTTTCCTGTAAGGTGTGCCCGAGTGTTGTGTTACGGTATAATTGATAAGACATATTTATTGAGACAATAAACTATTGTAAATTAAAAAATAATAATGCACAACCACTATCAGTTAACTGACGTTGGAATTTTGACAGTTGCATACTCTTATACTAAATTCCAAATGTCTACTTTTATATATCATAAACAAATAATGGAAATGTACAAATTGAATTTGTAACAACCATAACAATGATTTTAATTAAATATTTATCAGTATTAATTCATAAAACACGAAAATTCATTCAAACAAAGTTTAATTAAATATATAAAAAATATGTGGAACATACTTTGTATAACAATTTGACAACTCGTATTTCTTATACTACGTTTCTCATAGCTACTCTAAAGCGTTAAAAAAACAGATTTGTGAACCTAAATTGAATTATTTGAGACATCTCTTGTCTAGTTTATGATTATAAATTTATATTTAGTACTATTAATCTATAAAACAAACCTTTCCATCTCTATTATAAATTCATTTTAACTACAACTATGTACATGAGATAAGCTATAAGAATATGTACAATCTATTAGAGCGATTTGCATAAATAATGCATGGATATATTTAATAATTGTTTTATGAATTAATTTTTAAAATTGATTTTTCGTGTTTACGTACTAGAATAGCTACATTAAATTTATTTTAGTATTTTTGTAGCACCAACTTAAGCATTTTGACGTTTAAAGTTCCTAAACGAGGTACTTTATAAGTATAAATTTGAGGTCAAGAAATCATCGAGAAAGTAATGTTATTTATGGTAAATAATGATAAAAAATAAATCATGACGCGTCATACCGGATTGCATAAGTAAAAGCCGTGATTGTATTCCCGTTTTTAAGATAATAAACTTATCTTTACAGAGTACAAAACGTGTTGAGTGTAGTATGAATTTTAATTATTAGCAGCAGCGAGAGCTAGATAGACCGTTATAAAATGGAAGAGGGTGCATTAAATGAGAAAATGTCTATTAGAAATTCGGCGAAACCGCTGAAAAAATACGGCAGTACATCGAGCCACACAAAACGAAATGAAATATTAATTAAACACGTTGTTCATAAGACAGATACCCTCCAAGGAATCGCCTTAAAGTATGGTGTAACCGTAAGTGTCACTTTAATTGTAATTACCAGAAAATGTACTTATAATACATACAATGTTTGGCGCATCGTGTGTTTATATTTTAAATGTAGTAAAGTTGGGGTAAAATGAAATATGAGTTTAGGTAATTCGTATTATTTATTGCATTTGTTTTAAGACTGAGCAAATTAGAAGAGCGAATCGTCTTTGGGCAACTGATAGTTTTATTTTTACGTGAACATTTAATGATACCAGTCCCAACGAACAGTCCGTTTGGACCTGGTCAAGAATTTGTTAACCAGTTACCATTAAGTCCAACCGAAGCGGTTAGTATTCCGCAAACGCACTCACAAACTAGTATCGCTGGTAGCTTAGGCGAAAAAACTATAGATGAATTTCTCGGGAAAATCGACTCATCAATTGCGATTACGAAAAATGAAGTTAAAAAGTGTCAAGGGAATAGCGAGTAAGTATTGTTAACCTTCCAGAACTCGCGTCGTCGACTAAGAGTCCGCCCCAATTTGTTTTTTTCTTATACGAGATGGATGATTCAAATTGATTTGAGATGCGTAAAATATTATATATAAATATTTTGTTAGGGTTTTAGTCCATTTGAAGACTAAAAAAACGTCCGGCCATAATAATTTCTAATATAGCAAATGTTTTAAACATAAAATCGCTGTTTATGTGTACTAGATTTTTAACGGACGCTGATTTGGGGTACGAAAGAAGAAAACCAGCGGTTTCTCGCATGCGTTTGGCTGCAAATAACAATACGCCCCCGGATCTATTGACTACGCCACATGCAGTGGTTATGACGCAAGGAAAAAAGGTTCGAACATCCTTGCAACGACTGGCCCAACAACAAGATGAAATCTTCGAGTTGTAGCATAGGTACGTTTAGTGCTTTAGAACATTTGTTTCGTAATTATTTAGTTGTAAATCGGGCAAGGCGCAGGCCTAACCTCTGATGGCGCGCGGGGGAGGGGGAGAAGGGAATAAGACAAATATCAAAATATAACAACACTTGATTCGTTTCAAGTCTTTCTGATTCATCTAAGACTCTCTATCGCTGTTATCTTTTTGTAGACGGGTATGTCTATAGCTACGTTCAGTAAGTGTACAACGGAATGCTCAATCAACACATCACTACAAGTGCAACGTTGTACATTTACCGAACGCAGCTATAGTCTGTTTTTTTTTTTCGTAAGAATTCTTCGTTATTACCTTGTTGCTCTCATTTATGAAGTACTGCAGCATTTTTTTCAAGCAAAGGATAGCGCTTATGCTATGTTAGTGACCAACGCAGAATTCTTACGACAAACAGACTATAGTAATGTTATTCCCTAAAAACTGTGATTTCTTTATTACTTACATTTATAATTAACGCTTCCTTATTAATTTTGTAACAAGTGCTATTCGCGATTTAAGTTCATATTTGGCTGCTAATAATTGTGTATAAACGTAAAAAAAAACTGGAGTTGCTGTTATTAAGTTTATTTCGGCTGTCGAAGCCGCTGATGAATTATGGTGCAACTAGACATTAAACCATTTCGAATCGTGATTAGTTTGTATACACACATACATATCTATATATGTAGTTGTGTCCCAATTCATAAAAGAATACTAAATTTAGGAACTTTTGGTCCGCATATGCCTTAATTTGTTCCGATCAACTGAATAGAAAATGCATATGTATATTTACAAAACTGTACATATTTGCTTGCAATAAACTAGTTTACCTAATGTTTTTTGTTTGTTTTGGAAATAAACTAATAAAAAGTGATATGCTGAACAAAAAAAGTTACTTAGTGTTTGCTGTTAGATTTTACAACTGTCCAACTTGATATTATTTAATTGTTAATTAAACCCACTGGTAGCAACGTACTATAAGTAGTTAATAATTTGACCTATTTTAAGGTTGCGTAAAAAACATCGCCATTATCAATATTTTAAATAGCAATTTTCACCTAAACAGGCAGAGGAACAATTAAAATAAGATCACTATTATTCATCTGTTAATTCTGAGCAGCAATAATAGATTTGTTAGCGTAATAGCTACTTTTTTTAACGCAACTTTAAGAAATGCGCAACTATTTTGTAAAAACCTGTGTAACTAAAACCTTTTTTGTGTGTTTATTTTTTGAGCGTATTGGTTTGTATAAATGTTATTTTGTATCGGTATCACATCATGTTTAAATAGTGTAAAATCGTCTCACATATTGTGTTTATCTGTACATACATTGTGTAAAAATGTAGAAAATAAACATATATATATAAATATTAATTAAATAAACAAAACGGGTTAGTGATATTTTTATTTAAACAATTTGCAAAAATATTACTTATATAAAACGTGCGTGCTGTTTTGAATTAGTTCATTTAACCATCTCTGGTTAGTAACATTTTGATTTTTTGTTCATTGCGCAATATATTCGCTTGAGTTGCAAATATTTGCTGTTGTTGCTTAGTGATATCATCTTCTAAACGGCGCAGTTGTTCTTTTAGAGGTTCAATTGATTCATCATTAGTCCTGAAATAGTTTTAACATGTCCGAAACAGGAAACACTTCACCCATAACTACATTGGTTAAACTGACCTTTCTTGTATTTTAATCTCCGCTGTAAGTTTGTTATTGACCTCAAGCCACATTTGTAGCTCACTTCGCATCGAATCCACATCCTCCTGCAGGAAATTCATAAGTTTTCCTAACGGATTTGCAGCGCGCGTCAGCGTCTGTATAGAATCCCTTAACCGTTCCATTTCTCGATTAGCAACTTCCCTATTTCGCGCCCCACCCGCCTCCCACTCAATTTCCACACGCGCCTTCCCTAATTCAGGCCCCAAACTCTCCGTATCTCCAATCTGTTCCAGGATTTGGGCGACCAAATGTCCCTTTTCAGCTGGTAACTCAGATTTCAGAGGCGCAGGCTCTTGGAACGTGAATTCAGGAATGTTTTCAACTACGACAGTCTCTTCATTATCTTCGTCTTGTACGCTGAAGTTTTCAACGATTACGTTCACTTTTCCCATCGATATTAATTCGTCTTGCGGGAGGATTATATCGTTTTTGTCTTTGAGGCGTGGGGCTCCTGGTCGGGCGCTTGAGGGGCGAACACTTGGAGGACGAAGCGAGGTTTTAGGTCGAATAAGTCCTTCGGATTTCGGTGGTTCTTTAGACATTAACAGTTCGGGTTCTGCGTTGACCATAGGTTGAATTGCCACAAGAGGTTCGCGTTTTGTTCCAGATTTTTTTTTCGGTTCCTCCGGCTTGATTTCTAAGAGTATTTCTAGTGGTTGAGGCGTAATTACTTCATCTTTTAGTTCTTCTGGAGGAGTCTCAATGGTTTGTTCTTCAACTAGAGGATTGGGCTGAATTGAGTTCTCAACCAGTGGGATATTTTCAACTTTTGGCGAATCAATTTGAATTTTCTCCCGTTTCACTTCCTTAGGACTATCCTTGGTAATCCTCGGACTAGCATCCTTTATCTTAAGTTTGGGTTCTTTTTTAATAAGTTTCTCCTTTTTAACACTATCAACCTTAACCCTAGGACTTTCTTTAGTTTTACTCGTTACTGATGAAGACGCTTTCTTAACTCTAGGCGTTGAATTAGATGAGGGTGATTGTTGTTTAACTTTAGCTTCAGTCTTGTCTTTATGTTTTTGTGTCGACTTTTTGTCATCTTTGATTTTTGTTTTAACTTTAGTTGCTTCGCCCCCTTGTAGCTGGGCTACCGCCGCAGTACTATCTAACTTTTTCGACAACGCATAACCGATTAGTTGTAATAATTCGTTAGTTTTACTCGGTTCTAAGCCAGCTACTATTTTACTGGGGCGAGCTCCGATGTCTTTTTCTGTTAGAAATTCTACGCAAAAATAAACATAAAACATATTAACTGAACAACAATACTTACTCATACAATCGATTAGTTTCTGTAAAAAAGCTATCTTCATATCACGGTCTTTAATATGTTCGGATTGTAGTTCAGTAATCGAATATAATCCCGACAAAAATCCTGTTTCTTTGATAACATTCGTAACAATGTCGTGTAAAAACCGGAACGGCGGTTTTTTTAGTAACTTTTCGGTTAAGGCAGGCTTTTTAATAAATTTCCCTAACGTATCTTGAGTAGTTTTTATTATTTCAGGCTTTAAATCTTCTGTCATTGTGGTATGCAAACTGTGTTTTGAATTTCGTTGCTATAGCAATATAATGTTAGTAAGTGTTCCCATTTGTACAATGTTAAAAACAAAGTACAAATATTTTCACATTGGTTATGAATACATTTTCTAATCAAATAAAGATTCAAGGCGTAATGTTGATTTATTTAGAAGAATTTGATATCAAACTCGATTTTCATCATAGTTAATGCATCTAATTAAGTTCACTACGATCATGCTAGGGAAATTTAAGTATTAAATATAACTTGAAGTTACTAACAAATGTCATCGACAAGTTTATCTTTATTATTTGATGATAAAACTATATAAATATGTACGTATGTTTTTATGTATAAATACAGTATTAATTTCATATTTATGTATGTAAAACTAGGCAAGTATATATTAAAAGTTTGGACAGTTTTTGTTTAGTAAAAGTGGATAATTTCTGTTTATAAAAATAAGAAGCGCGTCACGCCTGTAAACTAGCCTAGCCTCCATTTTGTTTTGAACGGGTGATAGATCGGTTGTCTACATCATAGGGGTAATATTTTTAGTTTTACACGATTAAAATTACTTTAATAATTAATATTCTATATATTTTTATAATTTTCGGATGATTTTTATTTAAACTCCTTAATAATTTCAGCAGAAAGCGTTTTTACAAGCTGTTTCTGTCAGTTTTTCTAATTATTTACCGCCATTTATTAATTAAATACGATTATTTTAATTCATATCGGTTGCAATTTCATAGATTTATTAATAAATATAGTTTTAGTATTAGCATTCAATAATTAAAAATTAAAAAAGAAACGCATGGAGATGTCTGAGACTAGTGAGGGAGTAATAAAATTTGAGCCGATGGCGACAGTCAAAATTGAGCCTATCTATGAACTTATATCGGAGGAGCCTAATCCGCAAACAAGCATTGCATTAAAACAACCCCTAAACCAACAGAAAGCGCTCAAAACGTCTGGAAATCCAGAAATTAGCAAAGCCCAACAGGATAACACAATCGTCCCCACTAACTTGACTCAAAGTGATGAATTAATCACTCCGGATTGTATGAAGGTTGAGGAATCGGAAGAGTTTATTTTGGGATCGGTAGAAACCAATCTAAAACCCCAAGATGATTTAGATTTAGACGAAGTTGAAGAATTGCAACCGGATCCAGAAGAACAAGCTGAGAATGAACAATCGGCGAATCCGATTCCAGTTGAGCCTAATACTTGTTCGAATTGCAAAAATGTATTCAAATCGCAGAGTGTAAGTTCCTACTTTAAAAAGGTTAAATTCAGTTTTAAAATGTAAAAAAACGGATTTATTTTAATAATAAGCTTAAATTATAAATTGACTTTTGGGATTTATACACAAATAACCTTTTATACTCTTGTTTATTTAAACAAGGGTCTAAAACGACACCTGTTAACCTGCCGAGTGGATCCGGAAGACGAGGATCAAGACGATGATCCGTTGGCGTTTGAAATGTGTTATTGTTGTGCTGAACCGTTGGAAACCGCGCATAAAGTTGGCAATGTTCAGTGCAGCAAATGTGACAATTTATTCATTTCTGAATCCGCTAGAGATCGACACAATCGCATTATACACTATGACGGACTAAAGTGTCCCGATTGTGACAAACAATGCCAATCGCGTAAACATCTCGAGGCGCACATAATCACGCACATTGAGAAGCCGTTCTCGTGCATACATTGCCACAAGACATTCACGCGCAAATACCACTTGGATCGACATGTTTTACAAACTGGATGCGACGGCAAACCGCGCCAGATTTACCAGTGCCAGGTTGGTTGGCCAAAAGCTGTTTTCATGATGGGTTTGTTGCGGAAACGTGAAACGAGTCAATCTTGTTGTGCATTCCACAACAAACCAATCAATAATTTTATTCGTATTAACGATTTGAAATGAATTTGCAGTTTAGTTTTAATGGATTTGTGTAGGTAAGTTGTATTAGTAGAATACACGTTGTGGATTTGTTAATCAGATTTGTTGTAATTGCTTATGCAAATTGTAATAAACGAATGTTCAACTGTAGGTTTGTGAGAAAACGTTCGGACGTCGCGATAATTTCCGTGACCATATGCGTGCGCATGCCGGGCAAGTCAAGAGTAAAAAGAACCATCGGTGTGATGAATGTCAAAAAGATTTCTATGGAGCTGCTGTCTTGGCCATTCATATGAGAACTCATACTGGTAAGTCCCATAAAGAAGTAATTTATAAAAATTCAGCATTAGTCTTATGATATATTTTGTCGCCGCCATTGCGCCATCGGCCATCTTTCCCCATCATAAAACTAACGGTGTATTCTTTATTTCATAATGGTTCCCTATTTAAAGCACAATTTATCTACAAATTAAACAATTCTCACATAAAATTGTAACTAAATTAAATAGGAGAACGCCCTTTCGCATGCACTATGTGTCCGAAACGGTTCCCTTCGAGCGAGGCCATGAAAGTACATAACCGAATGCACACGGGCGAACGTCCGTATGAATGCACACAGGTGCGAAATCACTCCCAATATTCCTCTCAAAACACACCCAAACGTCTCATATTTCTAGTGTTCGGCTCGGTTCGCCGCCAAAGCAACTCTAAACCGGCACATTCGCACGCACACCGGATATAAACCCCATGCCTGTCATTTTTGCGACAAAAGTTTCATCCAAGCCTCGCAATTGCGCGCGCATATCTTCCATCACACTGGCGAGAATGGTTTCGCCTGTGACCATTGCGGTAAAGCGTTTAACCGAAGGGCCCGTCTGGTGAATCATGTAAAGTTCGTGCACGAAGGGGCGAAGCCCTTCGAGTGCGACACATGCAAGAAGACGTTTGTGCGCAAGGAGGATTTGGCCCGGCATATTTTGATACATGATGCGTCTAATCGCAAAGCGAAACCGAATACAAATTCCGAAAAAGCCTAATATTCGAGTCTAAAGAATATATTTTATAGTATTGTAAATTTACTGGCGGCGTACTAGGTGGAAAATGTCAGATCATTTTGTTATTGTCAGTGTTTTTAGTCCTTAGTAAATATATGTATGTTTCTTTTTTCTATTTGTAAATATAATTTAAAAAAAATATATATATATTTAACAGCGATTACCCCAAGTATAGAGATTACTCTCGCATTACAACGATTCTAAACAAATGTTCATGCACGTTGTACTTTTTAAAATATTAATAAGTCTCAGGAACCAAAACCGAATAGATATTTTAACTAAGTCCGGTCCTGCCTCGTTCTCAGCACTTATCTTTGATTGTGAATCAGTGTTCCCAACCATTATACACTACTGGTGACATTGCACCATTTAAAATATATTCAAAATGCCACAAATTAATTATATGACCATGTACATAATTTTGTGAGCTGTGTATGTGTTCTTCTTATACGTAATAATTTATTTAAACAGTTATAAGTGTTAATCAGTATTATTCTGGGGGAATGAATGTTTGACTTGAGGTTGCTGTTGCTACTAAAAATGTCACCTACAAGGTCGCTTCTCATGAGGTTATCTTCTATATTTGATGATAAAACTGTGTAAATACGTACGAATTTATGTATAAACACAGTATTATCTTAGTATAGACGTAAAATTAAGCGAGTTTTTATTAAAAGTGGAGTGGTTTGGACAGTTTTTGTTGGATAAAAGTGGATACCATAACAACACTTTCTCCATTTATAAAAATAAGTGGCGCGTCACGCCTGTAAACTAGTCCAGCCTCCATTTTGTTTTGAACGGGTGATAGAGCGGTTGACCACATCGCAGGGGCGTTGGTAATATTATTTTTGGTTTTACACGATTAAAATTACCTTAATTATTAGTAGAAACCCCATTTTACATTTTAGTATAGTTTTCGGACGGGTATCTTAAAGGTTTTCGCCTAAATTCGTTGGTAACTACAAGCAGGGAGCATTTTTTACAAGCTGTTTATGTCAGCTTCTCTAATGACTGTTGTACTTAAATTATTTACCGCCATTTATTTATTAAATACACATTACTATCTGTTGCATTTTCGTAGTTTTATTAATAAATATATGTTTAGTATTAGCATTCAATAATAAATAACGAATGGAGATGTCCGAGACTAGCGAGGGAATAATTATAAAAGTAGAGCCTAAGGCTCAAGTTGAGCCAATGGTGACCTTTAAGGTCGAACCTATGACTGAACCTACGCCAAAGCCAGCAGGGGAGCCTATACCAGGCCCTAGCGCACACACAACTCTTCTAACCAATATACCACTGGAACAAACGTTGAACCTGCAAGACGCACTCGTAATCATGCCTGGAAATTCAGATGGAAACCTGGAAATCAACAAAATCCACCAGAACAACGTTATCGTCCTTGCTAGCATGACCCACAATGGAGAGCTGATTACCCCGAATCACATGGCAGTAGAGGAACCCGAAATGGAATCAGACGAGTTCGTTTTGGGATCGACAGAACCCGAAGAGGATTTAGTTTCAGAAGAACTAGATGATGTTGAAGAACTGGAACCGGACACCGAAGAACTAGATGATTCAACTGAGGAACAACTTGATGATGATGATGAAGAAGCAGAAGAGGAGGAGGAGGAGGAGGAGGAAGAAGAACAACACGAAAAGAAAGTGATAGTTGATGAAAAGGAAGCAGATCCGATGCCGGTTGATCCTAATACATGTTTGAATTGCGAAAAAATCTTCAAATCACAAACTGTAAGTTCAAACGCACACACCTATGTAGTAGTATATCGCGAAAACTATATTTAGGACGTAATGAGACCCGTTAATAGTATATTGGTTTATAATTAACCTAAAGCCTAAAGTAATGTTTGTTTGAACAAGGGGCTAAAACGACATCTTTTAATCTGCCAACCGGAACCGGAAGACGAGGATCAAGACGATCCGTTGGCGTTTGAGATTTGTTATTGTTGCGGCGAACCACTGGACACCGCACACAAAGTGGGCGATTTTCAGTGCCCCAAATGCGACAAACTATTCATTTCAGAGTCCGCGAAAGAGCGACACAATCGCATCGTGCACTGTGACGAACTAAAGTGTCCCGATTGTGACAAACAGTGCCAATCGCGTAAACATCTCGAGGCGCACATAATCACGCACATCGAGAAGCCGTTCTCGTGTATGCGGTGCCACAAGACATTCACGCGCAAATACCACTTGGATCGACATGTTTTACAAACTGGATGCGACGGCAAACCGCGCCAGACTTACCAATGTCAGGTTGGTTGCCTAAGGGCTTCTTTCATGATGGGTTTGTTGCGGATATCGTCAATTCCAACAACAAACCAATCATTGATTTTATCCGAATTAGATTTAGAAATTGATTTGAAATGATTTTGCAGTCTGATTATTATGGATTGCTGTATGTAAGTTGTATTATTACAATACACATTGTGGATTTATAAATAATATATTGGTCTAGTGAGTGTGACTATTTATTTAATGTTTAAACTAATGTATGTAGGTTTGCGAAAAAACATTCGGACGACGCGACAATTTGCGTGATCATTTGCGGGCGCATGCTGGACAAGTTAAGCGCAAAAAGAGCTTTCAATGCGAAGAATGCCAAAAAGAATTCCATGGAGCTGCTTTACTAGCGATTCATATGAGAACCCATACAGGTAATGCCTCTATTACATATCTAAAATATATATATATATATATATATATATATTATTATTATTATTTTCTTCTTTTTTCTAATTAAATTAAATAGGAGAACGTCCTTTCGAATGTACTATGTGTCCGAAACGTTTCCCTTCCAGCGGAGCCATGAAAAAACATAGCCGAATGCATACGGGCGAACGCCCGTATGAATGCGCACAGGTTTGTACCAAATCACCCCTATTTCACCCTCAAATCACACCCAAACTCTAATTCAAATGTCTAGTGTTCAGCTCGCTTCGCAGCTAAAGAAACCCTGAATCGCCACGTACGCACTCACACCGGCAACAAACCGCATTCGTGTCAATTTTGCGGCAAAAGTTTCATTCAAGCCTCGCAACTACGTGCGCATATTTTCCATCACACCGGCGAGAATGGCTTCGCCTGTGACCATTGCGGCAAAGCATTTAACCGAAGGGCCCGACTGGTCACCCATGTGAAGTTTGTGCACGAGGGGGCTAAGCCCTTCGAGTGCGATACATGCAAGAAGACGTTTGTGCGCAAGGAGGACTTGGCTCGACATGCTGTGCTACATAGTGGATTAAAACGTAAGGTTAAACCGAACACAAACTCAACAAAAGGCGTAACATATTTAAATATTATACACAAACATACATTTGAGCCCAAACTCGATAGTTTATCACTGGTTAAGTATTGATAAGTTTTATCACACAGTTAGCCTTGATTTGATGGACCACAAGTTTAACTTTGTTTATAATAAAAATTCTAATTAGGGGCTCAATTTTGTACTAATAAAATTATTGTTTTAACAGCGCACGAGTGTCCAGTATGTAACAAATGTTTCGCGATGAAATCATCGCTAAAAACCCATTTGAATACGCATCGCAAAGAGCAACCGCGCAGCTGTGACGAGTGCGGCCGAGCGTTTATCCGCCAAGACTGTCTAATCCGACATATGCGGACGAAACATCGAGATATGCTTGAAGACATCATGGCAGGTGCTGAGAAAAAGCGGCTCCAACAACAATTGCTAGCTGCTGCCTCGGAGGCGGGCGGCGAATCCAAACCGAGCATCGCCGAATCCGGAGTTTGGTCCGAGTTAACTTTAACCGACTCAATCAAAGAGTTGCTGACGTTGCTTGTGGACGAAGCTACTCTGAGAGCTTTCGGGTGGCCAGATACTCCAGTTGATAAACTGCTGGATTCGGTTATTCGAAGGTGCGGCCATAAACCGGCGTCGGAAGAAGATTTTGATTATATTGGGCGGTTGAGAGAGAATGCTAAGCTGTTGTTTACGGTGGTTATTGATGATTCAGCGGTGAAATCGTTGCTCAATAATCAAACGGTTGATGAGGTTATTTTGCACGTTTTGCGCCTCGCCAAAGCGGAATAAAAATTAGTTTTCAGGCTCAAACCGAGCGTGCATGATGGTTTATTTAAATTTGTTCTGATTCTATCTAAGATTATTATAAATAGTTTATACAAGTGTTTAACTTGAGGTTCAATTGCATTTTTGAACCCATTTGTCTTATTCGTTTTGTTTATACAAAAAAGCGTAATTCGGACCGGTGCAGATGCGCACTTTCGAACGACAAATAGAATATATATATATATATATATATATATATATATATATATATATATATATATATATATATATATATATATATATATATATATATATAAAGTTGAGTTTTTGGCGGCCATTTCGTATGTTAAATAATAAAAACAAATCGCCGCTTGATGAATTTAAATGCATATGTATTGATTTATATTTTATATCTAATAATTGGGTTAGGTTGTATATTTTAGGGTTAGTGACGTCACAAATTAATCAACCAATAGGAAGTGCTCTTATATAAGTAAATATTTCATTATTTTATACTCCGCTGTGTAGTTACATATAATAATTAAAATTTTGGGGAATAATATTGTGTAATGATTAAAATAAACTAATTTATAACAGATATACACGAAATATAAACCTATTCGTGATCGAAATTAAGAACTCGCTATCGTGACGACACAAGTAATACGAACTTATTTGATGGGAACAATGCGTTAGAAAAGAGCGTGGTAAAAAAGAAAATTATTTAATAAATTTGATATAAATAACAGTCCCCAATATCGCAAATTCAAGTAAAATAATCAAAATCAAGATAACTTTATTATACAAAATATTTCGGCCCATTTTTCGGAGCAAATTCCGCGACGTTGCTAACTCATTGTCGGCGTTTGTTAATCGAGTTTTTGTCCTCAAAAGTGTCTCTCGTTGATCGTTAAGATCCGAAATCACATCCGTACCAATTTGCTCGGTTTCAAGCGCAACTACTTGCGATCTTGCGATACTTTGGTTGGTTCGGCTCAACACTTGATGGCCCTCCACCAGTGTGTTACGATTTTGCGACTCCCAATCATAACTAGAGCTATCTGGCATCATCTACCACAAAATACGATCTATTTTCTATTGATTTATTGTTTATAAAAAAGATATTTACCATTTTATAGTTATTTTGACAGCTTTAAACATTGACAATCTTGTGTTTGTGTTTGCAACACTGAATTATATACTTTTATACTATATGATTTGATGAGTAGAAAGAACGCGTTAGATTGATTTATGGCATTTGGGTTTGATTTTAGCTGCTTAACGATGAAGAATTACATTTACTAATGGATTTTCAGCGCATATTGAGGCATTTATGCTCTCATTTCATTATATTTAATAGCTATTAGGTTTCCAGAAGGTTGTTTATAGTTTTGTATGAGGTACTTTTGATTTTTTGAATCGGTTTGGTATAATTTGAGCTGTTTAACGATTGAAAATTTGCTTTAAACAACGGGTTTTTAGCGCATTTTAAGGCATTTATTACTCTTATTGCATTGAGGTTTTTTATAGCTTTTTGAGCCTGTTTGGAGTGATTTTTTGAGCTTAATGCTATCCAGTATCAATAAATGAAGATTAGGTTTTAGTTAAGACGATGTAACAGAGTATTTTGTGTGATTTCGGTTTGAAATGTTCGTGGAAAAGTAGGAATATTTCATTTTCGAGTTTTTGACGGATTTGTTTGTATGCGCGACGTGTCAAATCAAACTGCGTCCTGCGTGTTCTCCGGCATTGGTAAAGATGGTGCGTGAAGATACAAAAGCCAGACTGCAGTCTTCAATCAAAACGAAAGCTGGTTATTGTAGTTTATTAACGTTTATAATATTACTTTTAGCATGGATCGCTGGCTTTTCATCGCGATTATTCGCTGTTATACGGTTTGAGAGTATCATACATGAATTCGATCCATGGTAAGTGTTGTAAGCCGGCGCGGCGCGATACGTGTCATTTCCTTACCGACAATCGACGGTTTTTCTTATAGGTTTAACTATCGGGCGACCGCCTATATGGTCGAGCATGGTTTTTATAATTTTTTAAACTGGTTCGATGAGCGGGCATGGTACCCCTTGGGCAGAATCGTCGGGGGCACCGTGTACCCCGGGCTGATGTTAACATCCGGCAGCATACATTATTTCTTGCATATGCTCCATATTAATGTGCATATTCGAGATATTTGCGTGTTCCTCGCCCCTACGTTTAGGTATGTTTGTGTGATGTTAATAAGTTTGAGACATGTTTGGGTAATCAATCAAAATGATTTAAATAAATAGCGGTTTAACTGCAATATCAACGTATCTTCTGACGAAAGAGCTGTGGTCAGCCGGTGCCGGATTGATGGCCGCGTGTTTCATTGCCATTGTGCCTGGATACATTAGTCGATCGGTTGCCGGTAGCTACGACAACGAGGGCATTGCCATTTTTGCCTTGCAGTTCACTTACTACTTATGGGTTAAATCCGTTAAGACAGGGTCCATTTTTTGGGCTACCATGACTGCCCTATCATACTTTTACATGGTAAGCTCTAAAGAAGATCGCTTTTCAATCCGACTTATTTTAATTAACTATTATACACATCATTATACCGTTGAGTTACGAAAGATATATAATAAATTCTCGATTTTGTTAGGTATCGGCATGGGGTGGTTATGTGTTCATAATCAACTTGATTCCATTGCACGTTTTCGTTCTGCTCGTGATGGACCGGTTTTCCAACCGTCTATTTACGAGTTACACGACTTTTTACGTCCTAGGTTTATTATTCTCGATGCAAATTCCGTTTGTAGGATTCCAGCCTATACGGACGAGCGAACATATGGCTGCAACGGGTACTAAACTACTAATTGGGCGCGAGAACATATTCCAAACTAGCTGTAATTAATTTCTAGGTGTATTTGCGCTCATGATGGCAGTGGCGGCCCTCAAATACCTCCAGTCTGTTCTCTCAAAAGCAGAATTCAAGTATTTGTTCACACTGGGCGCAACAGTAGCGGCCGGCGCTGTGTTCTTAACAGTTGTCGTTTTAACTTATAGCGGATTTATAGCTCCATGGAGCGGGCGGTAATTGAAATAAATAACTCTTTAGGTGATGCTATTCTGTAGCTTATATAGTCTATGACGCTATGGGCGGAATAGTATCATTAGTTGTGGAGTTAAAAACGATTTTCTATTTGAGTTTCATTTAGGTTTTACTCGTTGTGGGACACTGGTTACGCCAAGATTCACATTCCAATCATAGCGTCGGTTTCGGAACATCAACCGACGACGTGGTTTTCATTTTTCTTTGATTTGCACATTTTAGTCTGTACTTTTCCGGTAGGACTGTGGTATTGTATTAAGAATATCAATGATGAACGTGTTTTTGGTGAGTTGTCTATTTTTGTCTATGTTTGTTTCGGGTAAATACGTCGCGGCTTTACTTTTTACAGTGGTTTTGTATGCGATAAGTGCTGTGTACTTTGCTGGTGTAATGGTACGATTGATGCTGACCCTAACGCCGGTCGTGTGTATGTTGAGTGCGGTGGCTTTTAGTACGTTACTCGAAAACTATTTGAGAGACATTGACATGGTGGATGAGGCCATCACGACAGGGGGTGACCAAGAGGACGACCAAACCGGCTCCAACAATCGGACTTTATATGATAAGGTACCCAAAAGAGCATAACATAATAAATAATAATGTTCTCGAGTTCGAACATTCTGAATGAAGAAAGTAAAAAGCAAGTTGTTATTATTTAATTTAATAGGCTGGACGATTACGAAAAATGAAACATGAACAAGTCCACGACAACAACAGTCTCAACATTAATCTGCGGTTCATTGTGGTGATGGTAATAATGGTTCTACTAATGATGTTCGCGGTCCATTGTACTTGGGTGACCAGCAACGCGTACTCAAGCCCTAGTATCGTGTTAGCGTCGTACTCTGGCGATGGCACCCGCCAGATCTTGGACGATTTCCGTGAAGCGTACTTTTGGCTGTCGCAAAACACCGCGGACGACGCACGTGTGATGAGCTGGTGGGATTACGGGTATCAGATAGCCGGGATGGCAAATCGGACAACGCTAGTGGATAATAACACATGGAACAACAGTCATATTGCTCTAGTTGGGAAAGCGATGGCTTCGAATGAGACGGCCGCGTATTCGATAATGACTGCTCTAGATGTCGATTATGTGTTAGTGATTTTTGGTGGGGTCATTGGCTATTCGGGGGATGATATAAATAAGTTTTTATGGATGGCCAGGATCGCCGAAGGCGAACATCCAAAAGATATTCGAGTAAGTCACACATGTAGGTATGCCAATCGAAATATCTATATATGTATATTGCGGTTGTTCCTTTTAGGAAAGTGATTATTTTACGGAACATGGCGAGTTTCGCGTGGACGCCGAGGGCAGCCCAACGTTGCTCAACTCATTGATGTACAAACTTAGTTACTACAGATTCGGCGAAATGAAACTAGACTATCGTAGTCCGGCTGGATTCGATCGCACCCGCAACGTGGTCATCGGTAATAAAGATTTCAAACTGACCTACCTGGACGAAGCGTACACCACGGAACATTGGCTGGTTCGAATATACAGAGTCAAAAAACCGGATGAATTTAATCGACCCAGAATTCCGATTACTAAAAGGATCATTAAATCATCACAGCCTTTTATTTCGAAAAAGGTTAGTAAATGTACATTTCAATAATAATCAGTAGAGAATGAGTTGGGCGAAAGGGAAAGTTGTGAGCATGTATGTATCGCTATCTGGCGCAAAAAAGCGTTGCACTTACAAATTTAGTCATTACACCGGCCATTATTATTCAACCAGCTGTTTATTAGTTTACTTTTTTCTGTACAATTAATTTTTAAATCAAAGAATGATCTTTTGGTAAATAAATAAAAGATACAGAATCACTTAAGTACAGTTCGGTTCATACCGTGTGGCCAATCGTAGGCTCTACAAACACATTGGTCCGACATACTTGTTAATGCTACCGAACGATATATATATATATATATATATATATATATATATATATATATATATATATATATATATATATATATATATATATATATATATATATATATATATATATATATATATATATATATATATATATATATATATATATATATATATATATATATATAATATATATATATATATATATATATATATATATATATATATATATATATATATATATATATATATATATATATATATATATATATATATATATATATATATATATATATATATATATATATATATATATATATATATATATATATTATTTAAATATTAGTATTTTTATAGATAATTTTAATTTTTATAGAATTCAAGACGTAAGAAGGGCACAATAAAAAATAAACCAGTAGTCGTAAAAGGGCGAAGAAGTACAATAAAAGAAGTGTAATTATTCGCCACTCAACCACCACCAAAAATACAAAATCTTTCACAGACTACTCTTGTTTTTTGTAAAATCTATCATTTAATTTTTTGAAAAACAAAGAAACATTACTTTTATTTCACATTAATGTTCTATTTTGTTGTGTTTGTAAATAAAAAAAGGCGTAAATACAATAAAAAAAAAAACATACTTTTTACGTTTTAATAACAATTCGAATTTATTTAGTGCGATTTCCAACCTTAATATATATTTGCACTTGATGCAATAATAAGGTTAGAATACCGCACGAATTTAGTAGCTGCTTTATGTTTACGTCCAAAAATTTCACGAATAAGTACTTGAACACTGGTGATAATAAATTAATTAAACAATTATTGTTAGTATATAATAGTGTATGTATGTATGAATGCATTTCAGAACTCAACTTATAAAAAAATCATGTATTTTACGGGAAATTGTGTATAAAACATCCGAAAACGTTGTACCATGTCTTGTTAAAAGAAAACTTTGCAATACAAACATCTGATTTTCATTTATATATGTTTTTTTCGCCCGAAAACTCCGACAGAATTATAAGCCGCCATTACTTTCGGTTACACTATTAAACCTATTAAACGTTCAACAAATATATAATATCACGTATCGTGGGAGTAAATGAAAGTACATTCGACATTAATTATAAAATGAAAGGGTAATGCACTTTCTCGTGTCCTTCTGGACGGAATTTGCGAAAAAAACCGCAAATATTTATTTGATGTCAAAACTACTTTCCAGAAAACAGAGCTTCGATACCAACTGTAGAGCTATAAATTATTTACTTAATTCATTTAAAAATATTTAAATACATATGATTTAAATAATTCTAGCTATATTAAATGTTAATATTTTTATTATATACACAGGAGTATATATATTAAGAATTTATAGACATTTCTATAAATATTTTTGTTGTAAATGTTTTTAGTATGAAGTAGTGTAACTTAAGAACATATTTTAAAATAATATAGATTTGTTTATATTTAATAAGGTTTTATGTTAGTTATTATTATAATAAAAATTATAAATATATTAAATGTAAATAGTTTTTTAAATAATTAACAAACTGATGTTTTTGAGACTATGAATAAGTTGGCGGCCATTTTGCTGCATTCTGTCAGTTCTTTCTTATAAATGTTATTAAATTAACGTAAAGATAATTTTTTAATTGCATTTTAAAACATTTACGCTACATCTCCTTGTACCATATTATCCTAGGTTTTATTTCGTGATTTTCTGAGTACTTTTTTCATTTTTGTGTATACTACAATCAAAATATTTTTTTGAAATAATTCACCTTAACTTTTCAATTAATTAGGGTTTCATACTATAATTGGATTAATACATTTGAGAGGGATCTTGTACAAGTGATTTAGGTCGTAACTAGCCGTGAATTAGGGTGAATGATCGTGAATTTGTTAGCTGTCATGACGGGTTAGGTTAACATTTGTCACTGGTTAAATATGACATTTATTTTGTTGTTGTAATGGATGTGATTCGAATTTAGTGTTTAAAGTAAAATATTCGTTGTAAGGAAGGTGTGTTTCGTGAGTTTTACGCTGTTTTACACTGTTAACAATAATATTCTTTGCAGAGGATGTATATGATTGGATGTGATATGTTCGAATACGCTGTTAGTTTTTGCCAAAGTTTTTGTTCGCAATCATTCTTATTAATCATTTGTACACAATGAAACACTATGTTCAACGTAACAGTAAAAGGAAATGTCAGGTATGTACCTACAATATTTTTGTTATTCGTTAATCGTAAATGAATAAACGATTCGATTATTATAATTATTCAATCATTTATTTCGACGCAAATTTAGTTCATATAAACATTGGGCTTAGACTGTAATTTAATTCATATTTACCGCATTTTTTTGTTCCCTTTGAAACTGTATCGTAAATGTCTTGATGCTCGTGACGACACAAGTACTACTACAAATATCCCCCGAATAAACATATAAGAACGCGTATTGTCATGAATGAGTTAATTGTGTTCAAAATGTCGGGTTAATATGACCAATGAGTATCCCTAGATTTAGCGGCAATTAAAAAGAGGAAGAGTTGGTCTATTTGTAAATTTGTATATATATATATATATATATATATATATATATATATATATATATATATATATATATATATATATATATATCTATATATTATGTCTATAAAATGTGAACGAAAATGTTTACGGAAGATATTTTCCAAATTTCTAGATGCAACGGAATAATTCCAGCACCAGCCGGGGGCATGGCAAATAAACGAACACTACATGCGAACAACACGGCCGCCATGTCCCCCAACAGATCATCAACGACGCTATCCGATCCGGCAAACAAGTTGAAATTCTCTGATCGCCTGAAAGCATACTTATCTACGGATCCTTTGCGATCGGACGCGTCCGCGGATCTCGACGATCCGTACACGTTCAGTGACACTGAACACAAACTCCAAAACCATAAACCGGTAGTTGTGAAACGGTGCGCGACTACCGAAACGCGAATTTTGATCAACAATCATGGACATTCCCAAAATAATGTCGAATTGTTACGGTTAAGTGTTGTTAGTAATAAAAATAAAGTGAACCATGCAAACCATGAGAGGGCGGTTATCGGGGGGCAGAAAAAAAGTGAACTAAACACGACGGGAAAAACAATGAGCAGATTGCAAGCGCAAATTGCTCGAAATAAAGTTACAGTTAAACATAGTAATAGGTTATCACCAGAATTAAAATTTGATAGTAAAACTAACCAGTTCGAAAAGAATACCAAACACAGTATTATAGGTAAGTTCAGTAGATTTACGGACTTCCGTTTTATATTTATCGCTAAACGGGTTTTATTTAAAACACATACATATATTAGTTTAAATTATTACAGAGATAGATAATTTTTGATGAAGAAATTCGTTTTATATTATTATTAAGCATCAAGAAGAATAAGTCTACTTAATTTAGCAATATTGCACGCAATATTTTAAATGCAAAATGAGAATAGATACTTTCTGATGTTTCAGGTTTAGTAAACAGTGTAAATAGTAACAATAAATCAATAATCGCTAATCGACGATTGCCGCCTTCGGGTAAACCAATTCCAGCTCAACTCAGAGCTAGACGCTCTAGTTCTAAGGGGGCTACGCACCATGAAGGGTCCTTACAGCGGGTGCCGCCCGCGCCCAGTACACAGTGGCATGCCCCACAAACTTTTGGCCCGCTTACGCCTAACAGCCCATTGCCCCTTGACAGTGACGAAGAAGACTTTATGATTGTCTACCAAACACATTGGTTTTCAAAAGAATTGGAGGTACGTACAATGACTTTCTGTTTGTGTGTTCATGGTCTTCAATTAATAATAACTATGGTTATACATATTTCTAAAATATATGAATACAATTAACAAAAGGTTCTTCGTAGTTGCTGTCTGTAGCCGAAGGTCACCGACAGGCGCGTCTGGATTTAACGCGCTTGGAACTCAAACGCCAATTACTCCAAATGAAACGCAGTAAAATCGGTCAACTTCACCCCATCGCGCCTCAAACCGCATCTACACGTGCTCGAATGGCAGAAATGTTGAAAACACTGGCGCGACATCGTAAACACACGGTCAAATCGCGAACAACTGCAACTACAGGACTTATGGCGACGAGATACTGTGATTTTGAGACTTGTACACGTTCCGCTTTACCCTGTACGAAACACTGTACCATGCACGTCATGAAGAACACCGATCAAGTACTTTTCGATCATTGCACGGCGAAGTTCGCTGACAACACCCAGTGTGCGGTTCCTGTGTTCGATATCACTCATGAGTTACCTTTGTGTATTGAGCACGCGCGGAAACGGGTACGGCGTCTGAGTTTGTCTGAGTTTTTACAGCCGGAGATTTAACGGTTTTGTTTACAGGATAATTATAATCGGATGTGTTTAGAAACAAAACCAAAGAAACCCAGAAGAAAGATTAAGCCTTCGGCGATGATTCGACCACAGAAACGGAGTAAAAAACGTAAACGGTCACAAAAGGAACCTGATTTACCCCATACCCAAACTACCATTACGAATTGTGTTGATGTTACAGGTAGTTAACGCGACTTGATTGCAAATGCGCTAAACACAAATGATAATTTGTTTTATGTTTTAGAATTAAACATTTGCGAAACTTCTTCTGCGTATGAGAGTTCAGAAGAAATAGTTTTAGGAACTATAAGTGAATCCGAGTTTGTTTCCATCAAAGAAGACAATATAGGTATATTGATAGATGATTACCTATCTGGACTTTTAAAAGATCTTTTATTGTTTTGTTTATAAAGTAGGTGACCAAGATGTTGTCGAACAAGTGTTAGCGATGCAAGATGAAGTAGGGGGTGATTTGGGCCTCGTGGTTGAACAAACCTTAGTTACGCAAGCTTCTAGGCTTCTAGAAGAGACCGATTTCACAACTGTCCTCAACCAGATACCGGCGGATGAGTTCAACGATTTGTTCGCGGGTAAGTCCACTAGTTTTATTCTCTACTTTCATCCCGAAGTAACCCAAAATGACGACCAAAAGATAAAAATTGTTAATTTTCTTTTTATGTTTATGATATACATCAAAAGGATCGTCTATCATTCAAAGTAAGAATATTTTAATAACACAAATTTGAACTTAATACAAAATAATAACGCGTACAATGTTTTTGATCCCGATAAATCATTTTTCTATTTCAATGGTAATTATTTTGAACTAAGATCAAATTTAATTATTTTTATAAGTCGTGAGTTCTCCTTAACGTTATTTTTGTGGAGAAAACTGCAAGTCTATTTTCTAGCCCTGTTATACGCAATAGCTACATTTTTTACGCGACTTTAAACCGAAGAAATATTTAGAGACATGAGGTAGTTTAGTTGATATGCAGATATGCCTTAAGAAATACTAGTTTCTCAACTTCTACTAAATACCGCGGCATCATTAGGTTTTATTTTTATTCTGCAAAGCATGAAACACAGATGATTTAAACCGTTTTTTTCAGTGGACCGCAACGGTGAGTATGAACCATCGCGGGAGGAAACGGAGGAATTGGAACGCGCCCTGGAGGCTGTCGATGAGGACGTTAAGTCGCTAGAGAAGCTCTCGCAAACACAAGGCCTCCTAGACTCTTTACTAGACGAGCATACGCTCGTTGAATCTCTCGTTCAAATTCCTGATGTGTTTCACAATGGGTACGCTACAGTGCACAGTGTCGCGAGTCCCGCCTCTCACTCTTCATCGCCACGCCCCTACACAGTTCTGCACGACGGGATGCTGGCCACGCCTCAAGCACACGCTCCCTCTTAGACCTCGCTAGCGCAGCGCAGTCTGTGTAGGGGCGTGGCCACGGTAGGAAATAATATGACTGCCTGAACGGTTTACTTTTATTTTATTGTGATTCTTCGACTGATTCTTATTAGTTAAAATTGTCTAGATACTTTTTAGATGCTTATTTTGGTAAGATTGTGTATATTGTTTACGTCAATAAAATCGGTATTGTGTGGATTTTTTTATACTTGATTATGTTTTTGTAAATTTTATTTTATCAATTTTTTTTAAATAAATAACACTTCATTAGAAATATTAAATGCCTTATTTTTATGTATTACTTTAGTGATAAATTAATTTTGTATACATTATTGAAAGGGGGTTTACTTGGTCGGGGGCCATTTAAATAGAGATTTCGAAACTTTGTTGTCAGCTGCGCCGCCACTGGAAGAATTTATATGTTATTAGGCCCAAAACTTGCTTTAAAAACACATAAGCAACTATTTTTAATACATTTTCGAAGCTAAAACTATTTTTGCAAAATAGTTTGTTTTTTTTATTAAAAATTAGAAGTTTTACCCAAGATTAATTTATTTTTTAGTTGATAAACATTGAAATTTTAACCAATGAATTTGTTTTTCAGGCAGTCATATTGCAATTTGAAGTATTGTGTATTTTTAAACCATATTTTTAAGTTTCAATAAATAAACAATTGTTAATAATAATTGTTAATTTATTGGTACTGGAAACAATTTATTCTAAGTACATAATATGCATTTAACGAGGCAGAAATACATAGTTAGGATTTCCGAACAAATAGAAATAAAAATTAACACTCAAGTGTTCAAAAAGTTGTGTGTGGTATAGATGCTTCTTTTTTTTCTTCGATTTATAGGGCCGTAACAAATTTAATATATCGCACAAATTATCAATATTTAAACAGGTCATAAATTGTGAAATTATATATGCACATTTTACGAAAGCTTTCAAAAAAAAAAAGCTATAAATAAATCTATTTTTAAGTAAAATTCATTTTAGGCAACCGCATTGTTAAAAATGAAATATTTTTGGGTACGTTTTGAACTAAATTATTAAAAGTTTTACGCCCCCCCCCCAGTTTCGTGAAATGTTCATAGATTATCCACAAATATTTATTGTGCAATAATTTCTAGAAATTCACTAATTTTTGTACGTTAAAAAACACTCAATGCTACGCCACTGGATGTCAGAGGCGTAGCATCTAATTTATTTTAGGAGAGCTGTATAAAACACTGTTTAAATTCGTTAGGAAAAAATGAGTAGTCATTCTGTAGACGTTTCTAAATGTTGTGTGAATTAATCAATTTTATGATAAAAATGTTAAATGTCGGAGTAGTATTCTGATACATTTTCAATGTTAAATTTGGGTCATTTTTATTTGTCCAAGACCAGAGTTAGGGTTAAATGGCCCAAATCCATGTTTTGACTGTCGTGTTTAAATGGATCATAAACGCGATGACATCAAAAGTACCGGAGAATGCGATTTCAATAGTTGAGAAATCGAAATCATACGAAATTTAACAAATAAACCACACATATGAGTAATGATTTACTTATAGATTGGAGCTTAAGCTATAACTTATTGTTTAATTTCATGCACTTTTGACGTCATACGTCTATTGAGCCGGTGGTAAAATCGAATATTATTTGTTGAAGGACTAAAAGAGTCAATGTAAACGTAGCAGATATGTGGAAAACAGTTGTTTTTTTACATTACTTAAAATTATGCTTTTATTTTTAAAGTGTACGTGATAAAATTGGGTCGTAGTTAGAACGTGGTTGTTTCCGAAATTTGGACGAATTTATATTAATAAGTAATGAAATTTATTTATTTATTTTCAACTACAAATGTGTAGTTAAGTAGCACACCAGTGCAGTGATTGGTTGTTAAGTTGGTATGTTTGAACATTTAAGGCAGCCATATTGAAAGTATGACCAATCAAATTGCCGCTTTGTTATAGTTTAACGAAAATTCTCTTGCTCAGGACACTGTTACTAAAAAAAAAAGTTGAAAAGATCAGAAGATTACTTCTGATTTTGATCTTTTGTTTATATTAAACAAACTATTGTACAATAAATAATTCCATAATTAATAATCAAGTACATATACAAATTGGTTCAAGTATTTATTATTTTAATAAATTTTGTGCATACGTAGATAGGGTTCAAATTATTTATTTAACTAGAATTTTTATTTTTCATTTAATCGTGTACACTGTTCTAATAACACTTGTGATTTTTGGACGAAAAATTGACGCGAAATTATTTTTGCTTGTAGGTTTTTGAAAATTGTATATTGTAAAACTGGCTATAAAACTCAAATTTTCGTCTAATAATTCAAGTACATACATATATATTTATATATATACATATACATATATATATATATATATATATATATATATATATTATATATATATATATATATATATATATATATATACTCGTATATATATATATATATATATATATATATATATATATATATATATATATATATATATATATATATATATATATATATATATATAGTTTCATACACATGTGGTGTTTCAAAAACAATTTAGGGGTTGGTTTGTTAATATTTATTGTTTTGAACAGTTTTCTAAATTTTTTAAACAACAAATAAAAATAATTAGCGTCTCTATATCGAAACATAGCTATTTATCTTTTATAAAACTAGACATCTGTATTCTAAAACTGTGTTTCTAGAAACCGACTAGCTTAGGGTATATTCTAGAACGTTTCTAGCGAAGAAATAAATATAAATGAATGAACATTTTGTCATATTAGATATCATCTTTGTATATTTTCCATCACAAATTCTCGTTATAATTCTTTAATTATTGATGTATATGTGTAATAAATAATATTTTTTATAGAACATATTTTTGTCTCTATCCTCCAAGGTGGATGACTTTTAAATTTTAATTAATTGCTATTCGTAATCGAAACATACATTTCTCTAAAAACATTTATTCAATTTCGGAATTTGTAATAATTAGATTTTAGATTGTTTTCCGTCAAATTTGCATTGTTGATTGGCGTTTGGCATTTCAAAAGATGGGTTCAAATTTCGTACCGTATTATTACATAAACGTAGTCAAACAAACTAATAAAACGTTTTCGGGTGCTGTAGTATTTTTTCATGGGACAGGTTGTATTCGTTATTGTTTTTGCGTAAATGCTTAGAGTATATAACGTTTAATTCATACGTGGTGGCAGGTGACAGCGGTCGCGGAATTCGCGATTGGATCAAATCAGTATCTGGACGCGATTTAATGTTTCCACATTTAATGATTAATTACCCGACGGCTCCATCGAGACCCTTCACAGCTATGGGGGGCGATGTGTGTATTCTATATTTATATAAAAATCAAATTAACATCTCTACAAAGGGATATTGTGTTTCTACATTCTTATGTATATATTTCCCACTCCTAGACCACTAGTATTTGGTTTGATAGACCGAAATTAGACATAAATACTCCTGATAATCAGGCATCTCTGGATGAAAGTTGCGAACATATGGCTGAATTTATTTCGGAACAAGTTGCAGTTGGTATCTCTGTTGAACGAATTATTTTAGGTACGAAACCTGAGCTGACTTACATTAATAAAATCACCGCACGTTAGCATTTAGCAATGAATAAGTTATTTTCAGGGGGTTTCTCGATGGGAGGTTGTTTTTCGATGCATTTAGGACTGCGTTATTTACCGAATGTCGCAGGCGTTTTTACGTTATCGTCATTTTTGTCGCAGAATTCTTTAGTTTATAAAATGAAAAGTGCTCCAAAAATGCCTGTGTTCATGTGTCATGGCGATAAAGACGAATTGGTGCCACTTAAATGGGGACAAAGTACGTATGATAATTTGAAACAATTAGGGGTCAACGCTGAATTTCATGTGCTAAAAAATACGTATCATGAAATTATTGAATCGGAGATTAAACAATTAAAGGATTGGATTATTAAAGTATTGCCACCAAAATAAACTGTAATTGTTTATAATTATAAACAAATAAAATATTTTCCTATTTATTATTGTTTTTTGTAACGTTCTATATTTACTTTTTGGTAAGAGTAGTAATTAAATTACGCAATTAATTGTCATAGTTACGTAGGTATAGGAAATTGCATCAGTCAATTGTTTAACAGAAGAACAAAAGACTCAAATAATTTGGCCCTTGAAATTGAACATCTATTGTCATAGATTTAATGAAAAGGCGTTTTAAAAATATTATATATAAATATTTTGTTAGGTTTTAAATTCATTTGAAAGGATCATAATCCTCTTTAGTACTACGTATAAGAAAGGCCAGTGCAAGTGACTACAGTTGCTTAAACTTGTGTGCTGAAATCTATTGACACGATTTCGTACTAAATTAAATTAAATGAAATTAATACAATTCAATTAAGTGTAGATTACCTAATTGTGTATAATAATTACGGTAATTATTGATTGATCATCGTCTCTGATATATTTATAACAAATTTAATATTGACCCTATACACTATTGATATTGACGTAAATCACGTGACACGTGACCCAGTGACCACACTACATGACTTGACGATATGTTTACCGGATTTTATTGAATAAAACAATAAAATCGCTAATAATTAATTCATAAAACATGTCAACCCGTTTTGCGCCGTTAAATCTAGTCAAACAAACAAATCCAACACATTCCGGAACCGTTATATTTTTCCATGGTTCAGGTTCAGTATAATACACATATTCATCATCATGTTTTTCGTCTGCTAATTATGAATTGATCCTAAACTAGGTGATACGGGTAATGGTGCACGAGAATGGATCAAAATATTGATGGGGGATGATATTAAGTTTGCCCATCTACAAATGATGTATCCAACTGCATCTCGAAGGCCTTATACACCTTTGAACGGCTCGGTAATTGAATTGACTGGCAACTTGTTCAAAGGGATTTGTTATTTATTTATTTTGTGTGCCCTCCAGATTAGTAGTGTTTGGTTTGATCGATTGAAAATCACTCCTGATTGTGCAGATCATAAACAATCTTTGGATGAAGTTGGACAGCAGTTGGTGGATTTTATTAAAAATGAGGTTGCAGTTGGTATTCCGTTAAACCGAATTGTTATAGGTATGTATTCTTATATGCACATAAATATGTGTAGGCATACTCCATACATTAAAGAAAATACACAATTAAACTACCTCTAGTAGAAACAATTCATTTGTAGGTTTGTTTTTGAATATCCGAATAAGTTAACCACAACAAAATAACAAAAATTACCAACTTATAAGTTTAAACAAATACTAATCTTCTATATTAGGTCGTGAAACTGGATAAAATTGAAAGAAATTGATATTTTAGGACAATTTATTTTATTTTAAATAAATATTGATTTTATAGTTTTTTAAGCCACCAGGAAATTTCATGTTGATAAGTTTTTATCAGGTTTTTGATACAAAATGACGTAAGGTTGTTGTCTGCGTATCTTGTCCCTCGATTAACTGTGATATGTATGTACCCACCTAACTTCAATAACCGTAACGTTTTAATTGATTTTAGGAGGTTTTTCAATGGGAGGATGTTTGTCGTTGCATTTAGGACTGCGTTATTTACCAAATGTTGCTGGCATTTTTGCGCTATCATCGTTTTTAGGAAATGAATCGCTAATTTATGAGGAGCTTAAAAGTGCCCCAGCCACTGACCAGAGGAAACAAATGCCCCTGTTTATGTGTCACGGTGATTTAGACGATGTGGTACCACTACAATGGGCCCAAAGTACTTACGATAATTTATTAAAATTGGATCTGAATAACGCTGAATTCCACCAAATCAAAAATACACTGCACGAATTGCGTAAAGCGGAAATTAAACAATTAAAAGAATGGATTGTAAAAGTACTGCCACCACTTGAGAGTGATCAATTGTAATTATTTTATTTAGAAAGTACTTAACATTGGAATAAAATTGCTTGATCTACAGTTCAGTTAGAATTAAACACATGAATTTTGATTTTTATTCGCTAAAAACCAATAGTAACCGACCAAAACACTTCCAGGTGTTAGGATATGACTGGTTCCTGTAAACGCTTTGCATTCATCCAGCGACATTTCGACAACATCAATCATTTCACTTTCAACGCCACCACCTTTAAATTCTCTATGTATTATAAACTAAAGGAAATAATCCTTAGACTATTACTAACTAGACTAGTAACACTGTTTACGTTATCTGCATGAGTCAGTTATAATTACAGACTTTTAGAGAATTTAGTAACTTTTGGTTTGCAAACATTGCGTTATTACAACTATTTACTAATCTAGTTATTATTTGTCTAAGAGACTATATTAAGTAGCATTCAAAATACCTTCAGTCACTTTCATGTCATCGGTAACTTCACAATAGTACAAAGTTAAAATATTTCCAGAAGTTCCTATATTAGAACTAAATACAAACAAAAATAGTGAGAGTGTGATTTAAATGTATTACCCCGCCGATTACTGTATTATATATATATATATATATACTTACTTGAACGAGTACAACCTTTCCAGTTTTTCTAGTGGTACATCATAACCACACTCTTCCAGAATTTCCTCCTGTGCGATTTGCTCCAAAGGTATTTGTTTATCAACAATTCCAGCGCAAAACTCCATAGTTATCCCTAATTCCGCCGGATATTTTTCCATATCAATCGGTTTATTTCGGATCTCACACGGAATATTCGAAAAATAAACACCTAAATAACCTCAAATGTAACAATTCGCACTTTTGCGTACATTCTCATTTACCTGGACGGAATTGTTTCACGAAAATCAACTTCTTTCGCGATGTATTATAGATAATAATCGTCACACAATCATGTAAAGTCATTATATCCCACGATTTATCTTTCCCATCCTTCAACGAAATGATGAATTATTTTAAACATGTTTCGTGATTAATTGTCGTAACTTACTTGCGTATATGTCATACGTAGAGGTTTTAAATAATTTGAGCTTACCAACGGCCCAAATTTAACATTTGATATATTATTCATTTTAATGAGGTAGGTCTGTTCTAGTTTTAGACATAATGTTTTGACAGTTAACCTATATAGATATGAACATCTTAGAACTGCTGCCATCTCCGATTAAAATGTTAAACAACGAAATTTGTTTAAACAAATCATTGTTTTAAACCATCATTGTTTTAAACTATAAATACAGTTCAAAAATAACATAATATTTATAAAACTATTTTCGAAGCGATTTAAAGATGAATTATTAACATATGTTACATTCAAATTGCTATTTTAGGCTCTATTATTTAAAAATTAAATAACTCTTAAGTAGATTTGATTGCAATGGTCCAAATAACTGACTTTTAGGCCAAATAAATTTAATTTACTTGTTTGATTGCTATTTTAGGCTCTATTATTTAAATATTAAATAACTTTTAAGGAGATTTGGTTTTGGATGTACTTTTTGGTCCTAATAATAGTAATATAAATATATAATTTGATGTTTTTATGCATGAGGCTGTATGACGAGCGTAGGACGACGTCATGCGTCTATTATGTGTTAATTTCATCTTTGGATACAGTAAACAAGAGATCCCGACAATCTTGTTGGCGTAAATCAATTTTCATATTCGCCTCACAAACGAATTTTTTCCTCTGAAACTAACCGACATTTACTAAAACTATTTACAGGATACAATTAGCTATATTTGAATTATTTATGCTAAGCATTTCAACTAGTTTGATCGGTAAATAAAATAATTATAAACGAAAATGTAAATTCACAATTTTTGAGATTTAACATCATAACACATGTGTATTGCGGGCTAGTATTGAGAACTATCACAATAGATATGTTTTGGTGTGTTTTCGTAAACTATGAACACTTTTGTGATTTAGATGTTTAAATATCTGAATTGTTTTTCAAACAAAAATCCCTATCTCGGTTATCTGAGAGTAAAAACGCGAGTGCGGCTGACATGTAACCCTTTAAAAGAGTACGCAAGCGCGCTCTTAAACAAAAATCAATGCCCGTTTCGAAGCCAGAGAATAATATCATGTGCTGACGATATGTTCGGTCATTGTTAGTCAGTCGGGCAATGTATGTATGCTTGTGGCAACTAGCCCTAGGGCTTTGCCTGGTCTGTTTGGGGCCCTTCATCGGCACAGTGACACACGCAGCCCAACCCCCTCGCGCAGAACTCTTTACCAACAGCTTCCTGGTGCGGTTTCGCCGAGACGTGGACACCAAATTGGCGCACACCGTCGCCGAGAGAAATGGGTTCGTGAATTTAGGCCCGGTAAGTGTTTTCTTTTTTTTGCGAAAGTTTTATGCGGCATAACCGGCTTGAGCAGGGCCTGCTTTACTCAAAAGTGTGGGACTATTTAAATGTTATTTTAAGCGATACTGAATTATTTTATAATTATTGCTTGGCGGGGAATTACTTCCTGTTATGTTTTATATAGATAAACTTGTATTTTACTTAAGTTAGTATAGATTTTTAAATAACTATCTAGCATATGTTTATTTGATTTTCTTTTTCATTAAACATTTAACTGTAAATTTCGTCCCATATGGGACCAAAATAAAAGCCCATCTTATATTAAACAATTATTTATTAACTAGTATATTTATAAGCATATATTGAGCACATGAATTAGTATAGCGATTTAGGACTAACATATCGATAAACGGCACAAATAAAACGGTAGAAATCAGATTACGAGAATAAACCGGCAAACGCTATTAGGGATATGATTTATATTATTATAAAACTCAACCACATTGTAGATTTTGAAATAATTTAGTATAAGTCTCTAGTAAGGGTGACTCGAATATCTGTTTGACCTTGAATTAGTGGTCTTATCTGTGATGCATACTGCACAGGGTCCTATGGACCCGAGCGCTTATATTCTTTTTTCGCGTTCTTTTTTCACAGTTCAAATGAATACACAGATTCGTTTATTAGGTTGTTAAATATTAGTATATTTCGCACTAGTTATGGGTTGAATGATATAAAATAATGTAAATGCTATTTTATTTTATTTTATATATATATATGATAAAAATTGATATTTATTAGTCGATAATGTTTTTATTCGTAGATTTCGATATGAAATCGAGACGTTAACTAGCGAAAATTGTTATTGAAAAGCCATTATCGTCGTAATGTGTCGTATAAAGTTTGCGAACAGGCTGTCCTGTCACATACTTTACTCGTATCATTTTAATAAGAATTAGATCTTTATTAGAAAAGATGCTTTCATAGTTTGCACAATAATATGAAAATAACAGTCAGTTGATATTTTGTCGTAATGTATTCATTTATATTTTAATATATTAAGACTCTTTTCATCAATGTTCCTACATACGTATTTAAAAAAATTCTTGTTTGGAATTATAAAAAAAAAAACAAACAAACATGAGGGTCCCCCATAAACGATTATACATGTCTCACTGAATATTTCGTGTAAAAGTTCAACGAAATATTAATTTTATTCGCAATTACACGAAATATTTTTGGGACAAATGTTTTTTACATATAGAGAGATAGATAGATAAACTCAAAAGCGACTTATTTTAAATTAAATATTACAATCGAAAACTTACTACAAAAAAAGTTCGAGTGTGCGGAAATTACCAACCAATTTTATTCGAATGATAAAAAATTCGAGTTTTCGAAATTCGATTATTATTTAATTTAATCGAATAAAGTCAGAGAGCAGTTATTTTTTGAATAAAATATAATAAAAATAGGAATTTAAGGTTCTTACGTTTCTTAAACTAGCTAAATATAGAATGCGCCATCTGTTGCTTTCTTTTTGTAGTGCGTGATATTTTGACAGTTTAGCAACTTTGACGCGTTTGATGGAAGGATCTTAAATTACTATTTGAAAAAAAATCCCTCAGCATGGTCTTGAATTCTAGTGTGCAAGTACGCCAACGCAAGAGTAAATATAGATAATATGTAGGCTTGTAAAAAGATTATATTGAAATAAATGTATGTTTCAGGGTGAATGAGTTTCCGGTAAAACTGAGTCTTTCGATGGCAATCTGACGTTTAGTAAAAAAAACATATAATCGCTGATGGATATTTCCAGATAATTCATCAAATGTGTTTTCTTGATCTACTCTCTCCCCCCCCCCCAACCTAAACTTTGCCCTGGCTTAAGGGTAAATCCCTTCGTAGGGTATGCTTTTCTATGTATTTCGTTGCAGCTGTCAGATTGCCATCGAAAGACTCAGTTTAACCGAGCATTCTTTAGAACAAAGAGCAGCATATAATTTTGTGCGGACCACACAAGAAGTATTATTGGGCGTTTTTGCCGGAGGTTTCGAGGTTTTTGTAATCTAAAAAGGGTACATTAATTTGATCAACTCAACCGTAATAATATCCGAACGGGGTATTGATCTGATTGTTAGTGGCGGAAAATACGTGGAAAACTATTCCGATTATTATTTTTATCTCAATGTGCAATCATTTGAATTTAGATAATCGCTATGGTTTTATCTAACATTTAGATTAGAATGTGGAATACTACACGAGGAGCTTCTGGTCTGTTTTTTCCCCAACATCTATTATCGTAATAAAATTGTTCTCAACAGAAGTGGCTGTTTGTTAGAAAGAGGACACCAGTTTTTTATTCCATTACATTTTTTTTATGTATGTGCAAAACTCAATTTAATAGCCAATTATTGCAAAATATTTTTTGTACAACAAACACTAAGTAGGTATACTGTACAGCTTATTTTCAGATTTTTAATTAGACTACGGGTTTTTCTACATTTTAAAGGTTAATTTGTTTTTATTTCACATGCAGGGATGAATTAGTATTTATTTATTTTTTTTTTAAATTTAATTCCCAGTAAACATTTCGCTACATAGGTTTGATACGTCTCTAACATGTTGCCTAGATGTTACATTCGACTAAAAGTTTAGTTCAGATAGGTATATATATACCTACATAAATTGGGCTCTGAAGGATTATTAAATATGTTTATGAATAAAGTGTATAACTTGAATTGTCTGGTTGAACATTGCAATAATTGGCCACCAGGGTAATTTATGGTGTAATTGGTATTAGTGTGAATCGAGCTTTGGGTTGTTAATTAAACTTTAATGATTCTGTAAAGTCGATGACGTCAGATCGTTCTTAAATTGGTTTCTATTCAGCCCCATTGAAGTAATTATCGTGAATATATGTATGTATGTGTATTTCGAAAGGTATACACAAGTGTGCTCTTAGTGCTGATGCCGTGACCCCCTTAAGACGGCACTGTATTTGCGGTTTATTGTTAAATCACTCAAACTGAATATTGATTTGAAAGATAAAAAGATTCTATTCGTTAGTAACAAGTTTTTTTTTTTATGTTTATAGACCGCGTTTGAAATTATTCATAGAAATTGTTTGTGGCATAAATATTTATCGTCAACCAAAGTTGCACGGTGTTGTGCGGACGAGTCTAGTTACGGGCGCAATCAAATTTTTATATTCGTGTGATGTCGCGTTGTCTGCGAGTGACTTTAAACATCAAACGCACTAAGTTAAACTATATTATATAAGATGTCTAATTTGGCTAGCGTTTGATGGTGTACTGTAACGTGAGATACAATAATGACATATTATTTAACGCGTCTCTGCCTCGAACGACAAAGTAAACTTTACACTATTACTGAATTACTCCATTAGCTTCTGCTCTAGTGATTTACTGCTTATACATATAATATGTGTACAGTCACAGACCTTGCGGCGAATTTATATGTTTTAAATGACACGTTTAAATATAATAAAAATTGCTTAAAAAAACATCTATGTATGTATGTATGTATGTATGTACTACATACATACATACATATAATTGTAGCGGTGTGAAATATAAACATTTATGTATAATTGTAAAAATCAACAATTTATTTACGAAAAGCGAATAATTCGCTAGTACTGAGGCTTAAATTCAATTTATATCTATAAATACACGTGCGGTGATGCTAAAGCACCGTTTACAATAGCAAAATCAACAATTTATTTATTTGATGTGCGACACAGATCACGCGGACTTAATTCGATTTTTATTTGCGTCATAGCATTTTGTTTTTTATCTCTACGTATTATTATACCTAAAGTGTCCAAACACATTTGAGGGTTGTTGATGCAGAATTCTTATACATATATACAAAAGAAACCGATTCACTTTGGAGATTCTAAATGGCTCAGTTTGCCTTTAATATGATCACATTGTGATTCATCGGTGATTGCTTTTTACGAAAAAAATCCTCTGTGGAAATTTCTTTTGCGTATATGTACTACATGAAAAGCATTCTTAATATAAACCCTCTGAGATGCAAACCGCCGCGCCGCAATATAGCGTTACCGCGGAATTACTAACTTTACATTTTTTTTCTTTATACTTTAAATTGAACTTTTAAAATTTAATAATTAATTTTGATATTGATGGTGGTTCTTGAAACTGTAGACTTTTGATATAAGATTTACTAATACTAAGTATGTACGTACGTATATATTTTTTAGCTACTTTCGTGTTTGTATTCGGTGAATGTCTATTTTGTTAAATTAATAATGGCAATTTTAATTAAATTAATAATTGCAAAAATCGAATGTTTTCTGTGACGTCCTGCGAGAGGTCGCGCAGATTGACAGTATTCATTAGGTATATGCCGGAGATGATACGGTTGTCATGACCCAGACATCTAGACAGATCCTGGAATTATATTCCGAGAAATTTCATGCTGGGGAACATTCTGTCAACAAATTCTATTCAAGCTTTTACTTTCTATTTATTACTTGCGAATTAAACTATGTATTTATTTAAATAATAAAATAAACGAAATTAATTGAATTTTAAAAAACATGAAATTCTTTTTTACAGATTTTGGGTTCAAAAAAAGAATTCCATTTCGTAAGTCGAGCGTTACCAACTGTTAGATCTAAAAGAAGCATCCATCACACAAGAAGACTCAAAGTTGAGCCACTGGTAAGATATTTTTAAACGAATTTGCCGGGACTCGTTAAAACTAAATTTGTAAACTACATAACATCCTTATCCTACATACATAATGATGTACTGTGCAATTCCCAAACTTATTCGGCTGTGTCCGAAATAATTAACTTCATTTTTGCTCCGGTATTGCGTCCCACCTAACCGAATGAACGTTTAGATTCACACAGCGGTCCAACAACCGGGGTTCGTCCGAGTGAAACGCGGTTACAAACCGTTTCGTGTCGAAAACTTGGTTAGGACCGCCGAGTTACCGGGCCCTAGAAGGGACCCGACAGATCCGTACTTTCCGTTCCAGTGGTACCTGAAGAACACAGGTCAAAATGGCGGTAAAGCTAAACTGGACCTCAACGTGGAAGCTGCTTGGGCGCAAGGGGTCACCGGTAAAAATATCACCACCGCCATCATGGACGATGGTAAGTTTCATTTAATCGAATTTAATAGTAAATAGTAGAAGAAACCAACAGATGGCCCATCTATATTAATTGAATTTTAATATTAAGTTTTCTTGTGAATAGTTAGTTGTGTATCAATACATACATACATACATGTGTGGAAAATCCACAATTCTATTTAGAAGATTTATTCCGTGAAAAGCCCTAAACCATATTTATTTCTAAAGAAAAGCGATTTTTCCGACACAAGTATTGCATTAAACATTTTCCTCGCCATTGCGAACTGTTTGAGATATTCAACACTAAACTAAATTTACATACATGTGTATGTATATTTACGGAATTGTTAGTTCTTTATAAACCTCCTTCTTTTTGCCTATAATGACACACTTAAGACGGCCCTGTTACATGTGACAGGGCCGTCTGAATTATATTGACAGATGTTTAGAACTCTATTCTCTGTTTTGTATGAAAAATAAATCAACGATTTTCAATGGAAAGCTATTTTTGTACTTTCATTGCGAAAAAATATTTATTTTATATTAAATGTCATATGCAAAATATCTACCCATTTCACGTTAGGAAATATCTTGAAATGTATGGAATAAATCAATGAAAAGATAATAGTTGAAGGACTAAGTATTTGTATAAAAGTTTCTTTAACATTTATTAACTTATTTTTGTTTTGTTTAAATTTAATGTTAAATGATTATTATTGCAAGAAAGTAAGAACTAACGCCAATTCGCTCATTGAAATTAGTCCACAGTTTATGACACCAATAACGGTATATTTCGCATCACCGTCGGTCGCCGTGGTGATTTACAGCGATGTGAAGTAATCGTAATCGTAAACAGCGATTGTAAACACGTGCAAAGTATGTTAATTGCCACTTGTAATCGATGTATGCATTTGTTTTAAGTTTGCAGAAATATTGTAATATATTTCTATACAGTCACCGCAACCAACAATAATAATTGTAATAGTTGACTTGTTAATTCATAATAATTGCGAATAAATAAATTGGCAAAGTTTCTCTAATTAAAACAAGTAATAAGATAATAAAAATAATGATTTTTAAACAACGCTTATTTATAATGTTTCAGGAGTCGACTATATGCATGCGGATCTGAAATATAATTATGTAAGTATAGAAACTGTTTTAACATTTTAATATCAACAGTTTTTTATTCTGTGAATGTATGTATGTAGTACATACATACGTATGTATGTACGTACGTACGTAGTTATGTAATCGTATAGAGTGTAGTGATAACTTGAACGGTTACTATGGCGATCGTGGAACGTCATTAGGTCCTCTGAAAGTGGGACAGTTGATCCTATCATTCCTGACGGATTAGTTAAGAGTTAATCCTTAGATACTTGTATATGTTCGTCTTCGTTATAAAATTTAAGCTCGCTTTATGAATTTATTTGCAGAATGCCCGAGCAAGTTACGATTTTAGTAGCAATGATCCATATCCGTATCCGCGGTACACGGATGATTGGTTTAACAGGTAAGTGATGGATATTAGTTTTATTCTATTGCCAAACGAACTTATCCTTGAAATCATTAGCAATATATGTATAACCACTATTATTCTTTATTAATAAATAACTCTTTCTTTTATTTGAGAAATAATAGAATCGTACATTTTTATTTTTATTTGAATTAGACAATTGACAACACAACATTTTTTTAAAATGATTTTTTGTTTTTGTTTTTTCATTTCGGTGACAACTCGTAAATAAACAATGGCTGGTCCATGTATGTATGTAAACAGATACAATTGTATTGTTTATTTTAAAATGTATACTATGAAAATTTGAAATAAATGCTAGTTTCTCGCCAGTGGCGTATCTATTACAAACCCCAAAGGGACGCGTTTGATACGAGAAAATTAATAGACCGTCATTCCTTAGAGACTATCTCGGACCTGGTCTAGATTTATTATGTTATTAGTGATCCAATTTTGTATAAAGACTTTTCGTTCGTTGTATGCATTGAATATTTTATAAAGTCCCAACGAATATTATTTAGGCTTAGAGAGATTGCGTCCATGCAACCATCTTTGACTCGATTTGTTAATATTTGTTTAGCCATGGAACACGATGTGCGGGCGAAGTGGCTGCAGCGCGCGACAATGGCGTTTGCGGCGTTGGAGTCGCGTATGACTCAAAAATTGCAGGTATTACACCTAATCGACCGCCTAACCTCTTTCTCTCTCTCTATATATATATTTTCTAATAACATTCTTAAAGGTATACGAATGTTGGACCAACCCTATATGACAGACCTCATTGAGGCCAACTCCATGGGGCATGAACCCAATTTGATTGACATTTACAGCGCTTCCTGGGGGCCCACAGACGATGGCAAAACCGTTGATGGACCAAGGAACGCAACTATGCGAGCCATAGTGCGCGGAGTCAATGAGGTGTGTACACCCACACCCATTCCCCTCTCTCACCCTGTATTCCTTATTATAGATGTTACTTTGTTTGTTTTTAAAACTCGGAAAAGTTGATATTGGTTTTGGAATTTCATGTAGTACCTAGATATTTTTAATTAATTATAAAACTTTCACTGGATTAATTTGCGTAAATTTCATGCGCCAGGGCCGTAATGGTTTGGGAAATATTTACGTTTGGGCCAGCGGTGATGGGGGCGAAGATGATGATTGTAATTGCGACGGTTACGCCGCCAGTATGTGGACTATAAGTATTAATAGTGCCATAAATGACGGTCAAAATGCGCATTACGATGAAAGCTGTTCGTCTACACTAGCGTCTACGTTTAGTAATGGCGCTAAAGACCCGAATACAGGGGTGGTAAGTAGCAATTTTCAATAGTTACTGTGCACAACGAATGTGTATTAGTAGCATACTAGATTCCACATGGTTTCTATTTATTTTGAAAACTTTCTTAATGCAGGCGACAACAGATCTGTATGGCAAATGTACCACAACACACTCCGGTACTTCAGCTGCTGCTCCAGAAGCAGCGGGCGTTTTTGCTTTAGCTCTAGAAGCGAAGTAAGTTGAATTATTAAAGGAGATACTTTACGCTTGTTGTTTAAGATATATACATAGGTATTTATAACGTTTTGACAAAGAAACCAATAGATGGCCCATCCTATATATTGTTTTTTTATAAACAACAAATTAAGATCTCGCACAGAATTTCCTTACGAAATAAAAATTAAATATCGACAATAGTAGTTCGAGTTCTTAAATAAAAATTTCTTATATAGTAAACAGTTGAGCTGGCGTGATATCCAACATTTAACAGTGTTAACATCGAAAAGAAACTCGTTATTTGACGCCAAAGGAAGATTCCACTGGACAATGAACGGCGTGGGTCTGGAGTTTAATCATTTGTTCGGATTTGGCGTTTTGGACGCTGGCGCAATGGTGGCTCTGGCCAAACAATGGCGAACAGTACCTCCGCGGTTTCATTGTGAAGCTGGATCAATCACAGAAGCACAGTAAGTACAAGTACATGCATACATACGAGTATTGTATTGTATTGTATGTATGTATGTATGTATGTATGTAGATAGATACAAGCAACCAGAAATGATATCTGTTTAATGGTCACTATTTCATCAAATTGTAGACAAATCCCATCGAGCCGCTCGCTCCTCTTAAAAATATCAACAGACGCTTGTAAAGGACAGGACACCGAAATAAATTACTTAGAACATGTGCAAGCCGTGATAAGTGTGAATGCTACAAGAAGAGGCGACTTGGAACTGTTCTTGACGTCACCAATGGGCACCAGATCGATGATATTGTCACGTAGACGCAATGATGACGATATTAGAGACGGCTTCACCAAATGGCCGTTCATGACGACGCACACTTGGGGAGAGTACCCTCAAGGTACTTGGCTACTGGAAGTAAGTATCTAATAGGTATAGCCACCGACTTATCTGTTTGTGCGGCTTCTAAACCGGATTAAATCGGATTAGCGATCCTATTTTAATAGAAATAAAATGCATTTGACACTTTCAAAATGAACATTCATATATCTTGTTGTGAAGGTAAGTTTTAGCGGACAATTGCCACAAACCGGATGGATCAAAGAGTGGACTTTAATGATGCATGGCACTAGGGATCCTCCGTATACTGAGCTTCCGGTTTCAGACCCACATTCTAAACTTGCCATCGTTAAAAAGGCCCACGAAGAAAGATCTCACGATAAAATGTAATCGGAAAAGGTAACAATTACTAACGTATACTTAAAAATGTAAGACGCGACATTTTTAACAGAAACGGGCTTTTATTCACTTTTAATTAAATTGGGCTCTGGAATTGTAATTTTCTAAAATAAAATGTGACACACTTTAAGAATCTATATCATTTTTCTATTGAACAGAGTTTATATATATACATATACTTTTTAAGCAAATTGTATTTGTTTATTTATTTGAAAGAGGACGAATTGGTAATTTAATTAAGATGCGTTAGTGTAATAAAATCACCAAAAATATAGTATATAAAAATAATATAGTACCTACCCTTATATTTATTTGTGTATTGGGACAGAATGTTATTTTTTTTATAAAACAGTATTAATTTTAACCAAACTATTATATTTATTACTTAGAATAATATTAGATTTTAACCACAGTTATAAAGAGATTATATCGTGAACATGTATATTTATTGACAAGCACTTATTTTAAATAAACAGTAAAAAATTATATATGAAATATACTATATATACATATATATATAGAGAGAGAGAGATATATTTAAACAATATTTATTACTTTTCATTTTATAAAAAGCACAAATTATTATAAAGGTATCTATGTATTTTATTTATTTATCAAACATTTTCCTGTGGTTTTTCAAAAAGTGTACTATTTTCATTATATATCTTTGTTTTTTGTTTTTTTGTTTTTCTTTTAAATAAACCAAAATTAATTATGAGTTTTGATTGAATGACTTTAAGATGTTAAATGCACTAGTTTGAGAGAATATTTAGTTAAAAACCTGCCGTTTTGTTTAGAAAATATTTTAATTTGGGATCCTGGGCCTAGATCCTAAGTAAAATCATTGGGGTTGTTGTTTTTTGGGGTAGTACACTTTGCGAACTGTTTACGGAAATATTGAAGTTTGGGGGCCAAAAATATTGATGAGAAATCAATGTTTTATCAAATATTGATATCAACATTTTTTAAATTGTTTGAATTCGCGCTTTTTAGACTAGATTGTGTATGATAAAGATAGACATTAATTACATTACATTAAAAAAATAGAAATATATAAAATTGCTGTTTATAGAATTATAATAATAATTGTATACTAACTATCTGATGGTATAATAGTTGTAGCTATATATAATAATATAAATAATATAATAGTATATATATATATATATATATATATATATACATATAACTTGTAATATATTATAAATATTAAAAAAAAGTATATTATTGTTTTAAGTTAATGTTAATAGATTTATTTATGTATAATGTGATATTTATTAAATGGAATGATCAAAATTTGTCACGTTTTAAATTCAACCTATATGTATATCTATTTTTTGACTAAAATATAAATATAATTGTAGTGCTGGTGCATGTACGCCAAAGAAATGTTTATTTATCAATAACGCTTTCTCGACATACCACCCCTAAGTTGAGCATCTACTATATTTGGATCAGTCACAAAATATAAGTGTGAGCAAACGGAATTAGAAGAGCGTGTGTAGTTTATTAATGAAGCAAAAGAAGTTTGTAAGACGAAAGATTGTCAAGAAGATTTTCTGCCACTCCATTTCATAGGAATAGATATGATGTTAAATCATTCTAATTTAAAAAAATTACGTAAATAAAAAAGCTTCACAAAAGAAGAGCTTTAGTTATTTTTTGTCTATGCATGCATGTGTGAGTAAAAGTAGTAATTATTTTCACATATGTTCTTTGTGTGAGTCGTTTTTGAATGTGGTGTGAGTTGCGCACTGACGTCACATGATCGATCGATGATTAAAGGTCCAGAAGGGGGGAAAGGACTTGGGGGGAACTTATCCCCCCCCCCCGCCACTGTGTATTTATTTGGTTAGTTGTGTTCAGTATCAGTTAGTCAGTCAGTCAGTTGTGTTTTAGCAGAGGTCATGGAAGAAGCTCGGCCTGTCGTCGGGGCGGCATCAGCGCCACCAGACGCAGACGTTGATGTGCAGGTCAGTTCATCATCATCTATCTACCTATGGTCACTTTTTACACTCGACTTTTGGTGCCTCATCAAACTATTATTATTATTATTATTCTACTTCACTAATGTATTCGCACAAATTATTAGCGTCACAATTTAGTTCCATAATAGGGGGTTTTTCATCGAAATATTTTTGGAGCTTTATCTAGTAAATTCGCGCCAATTTCCAAATAAAACAATGGATTTTTTATGTTAATAGGTATATAAAGGGACTTTGCAAGACAAAAATCATTTTTTATTTTATCCTGCAACTCCACGGCTGAGGCGGGGAAGGAGATAAATTTTAAATCAAGTTCCAAGAAACATTGAAATTAAAATTTATTTAATTAAAATTTACAGTAGACAACTTTTGACTTTAGAAAAATAAAAAAGTACACAAAAATATGTTTTGGCTATGGGCCAAATGTCCAACTGTTTTGGCCACTGAAGGGTGGACAATAAAATCTTTATTTTATTACGAAACGTATAGAAGCGCCAACAAAGTTTGATATGTTTGTGAAAAAAAAAGATATTTCAGTTCTACTGATTTTGTATTCAGTTGATGTGCGATTTTTCTTTTGTTGTTTGTACATACATACATACGATATATAAATGCTGAAATGTCTGAAAAGACACTCCAGTTTCAACAATGGGCAAGTCTATTTATTGAAGGCTTTGTGGGTCTTTAGATAATTGATTAGTTGTATAAACGATAAAGTCGTTTAGATATAAAATGTAATAGACTGAAAATGTACATATGTATATATGTATGTATATATTATATATATATATATATATATATATATATATATATATATATATATATATATATATATATATATATATATATTATATATATATATATATATATATATATATATATATATATATATATATAACTATATATATATAGTTTATTTGTTCCAAAAGGTAGATCATGGTGATTCACGTTATATGGCGAGTGGCAGTTGGTTATGTTGTGTGCCATGTTATTGGCTCCGGAGAAATAACAGTGTACACAAAGCGTCTTTGGGCGTCGCGACTCTTCTAGTCACATCTCTTTTGGTTGCGTCGCCTGTTCTATTTTTAATAAGCTCTGTGCCAGCCAGTGACGTCCCTCGTGATTGTAGAATACAGGTATGGATATCTATCTAACTAACTAACGAACATACATTCTGCTATTCTATGAAATAACTATAGTTATTAACGCTGCACTTCAGTTAGAATATAATATCACTTAATAAATGTTCTATACTTCAACTAGATATTTTATGAAATTCCTAGTATTTATTTCATGTAATAACGAATTATAAATCTTAACTTTTAATTCTTTTACACGTTTTTTTTTTTACCTATTTCTCAAAATGTGCTCTTAAGCAACTTTGAATTAATAAGAGGTGACGGTACCTACAAATGGGCCGCCCATGGGCTAATGGCTAACGCTTCTACCTCACAATAAGTGTACTATTAAGTTTGCCTAGTTCGAATCCTGCTTAGGTGAAAATGGAATTTTTCATCTGTGATTTATAATTTGGTAAAACGGTTATCCCCTGTCTAGGAAACACACACACACACACAAGACTTGATAATTTGAGAATTCCAACACGGTTAGGGTAACCATGTATGCACATACATACATACATTCTCTATGACGGCGCACGCAATAATAAATAATAATCAATTAATAATAAAAAAATAAATCTCCTTCAGTATTGTATTTAAGAAGCTTAATAATAAAACATATAAATTGTTTTCTATTTTTTCTTTTAAACGAATTTTGTTCGAATGTGTCTAGGTGGATGAGAGTTGCTTGTATGCCGGGGAAATAGGTCCGGGGACGGTAGACGGCGGCTCCGGCGGTACGGAGTGCCGGGAGCCGGCGTGTCTAGGGGCAGCTGCCCGCCTCCTAGCCGCTTTGGACCGTCGCGTCGACCCTTGTCGCGATTTCTATCAATTTGCGTGCGGTCAGTGGAGCACAGCACCCAAGGGACCAGGGGCGGTGCTCAGTTTACACGATATGCAAACGCTTGTCGATCAACGTATACAAGGTTCATGACTACTATTTACCTACGTTATATTTGCAATTTTATTCTAACGAAATACGTAATATTTGTCACACATACATACTAGATCTACTTGCCAACAGCACAAATAATGGTCCATTTCACAAATTAGGACAATTTTACCACAGTTGCGTCCAGGATAAAGACAAACCGGTCACTATGGCACCAAGTAGGTTTTAATTGAAAACTATATATATATTAGTTAGACTGTTAAAACGATAGTTTGATTTGATTTGATCTAGTGTACTCGTTACTGGAAGAACTCGGGGGCTACTTGCCTCCTGGAGTTTTAGGGCCCACAGATTTAACACCATTGTTATCAAGACTGTTACGACTCAATGGGGCGCCTTTATTTGATATAAGGCTCGAGCAGGAGCCGACAGACCCGACCAAATTAACTGTTTTTGTTGATGTGCCCCGAAGAGGTGGTGCCTTAGGATCTCTACTAACCTTTCAGGCTCAACAAAAGGTCATTTCATTTATTAAACATAAGAAATGTCTCGTTGCGGAAAAAATGACCACTTGAAATGTATTTATTTTTGTTTAATTTTAGGGCCAAGCTATTCGTGTTAAACGGGATGATTCCAAGGGTAGTAAAGCTTATGTATATATAAAGGTAATGTATAAGTGTATACAATATACGCATTTGTGTTTTGATATACTACATATGTATGTATGTACTACATACATATATCTATAGGTACTATTGAACATCTTCTGTATACTGTATTGCACTGCACTTTCTTATACGTAGTAGATATCTGTTGATTTGATAGTATATAATTAATTAAATATTAATATCCAACGATTCCCGAACTAGAAAAGTTATGATTGAAATTTAGGAATCTGCTGAAGAAAAACGCTTGTTACAAATGGATCAACTATTAACAGGATTTCTTCCGGTGAAAATGGCCGCAAAACAGCGGGCAAATGAAGCACAATTAATTTTGTTATTCGCTACAATGTTGAGTAAGGTATGTAGTACATACATACATACATACACCGTTCGAAACAACATCAATGTAAAATTTATAATTAGGTAATTGCATTATTTTGTAGTTGTATCCTCGAGAAAAAGACGTGATGAGCTTATTCCAGCAAGTGGATTCGTACCAAGCGTACAATCTTACACGATTACAATCTTTATTTCCAATTGTATGTTGATTGATTGTTTGTGATTGCTTTTTGCGCGGTTACCAATTTTATTTCGATTTTTCAGGTCAAATGGGCTGTATTATTCGAAGAGGTCCTCCAGTGGGACGACGCTTCTGATGATGTTGTGGTGTATATTATGTCTCCTGGGTATTTAACAAGTTTAACAACAATGATGGCAAGATTTCAGAAGAGGTACTGTTCATATTCAGGTAGTAGTTGTTACCCGTATTCTTTTAAAACTAGCTTTTTAATCAATTTACTTTTATCTTATTCAAATTACGCACAAACTCTCCCAACTAAACTATAGTTTGCGCTGTTGTCGATTTTATGACATGAAATTAATTGTTTGTCATTAAAATAAATAATAATGACATGTTTTTAAATTTCCGTGCAAAAGTTATTGTTAGGTAAATGTTTCTTAAATCTAAGTTTTTCGCGAGAGTAACTTGAGCTCCGCCACCACGTCAAGGTAAACTCCAAGAGGGTTTCGTTTAAAAATCAACCCCAAAGCTAGACTTGGATTAAAACATATTGGCTACGATTTATGAAAGATTCTATATTGAGATACAAACTTATATTTTTAATGTTAAAATCGCAGTATAAGATATCATTTTGAAACGTTTCCCGACGGGAACCTACCTAACTGAAATATTCCCACCCCCTACCTATTTGAAGATATTCCCACCCCTACCTATTATTTGAGATACTTATTCTAATTTGTGCTGTGCTGTGCTGTGCATGCATGATTTATTTGGGTAACATTGGGTAAGACACAATGTTACATATCTGAAAGAAATTTGGATTAGAAGGCGAACTGCCATAGAAAGGGTGCAGTGTGCAAGTCTGCTCACACACTGCGAATACTTTAAAAGGTGGACACCCAGTTAACCAGGACTGGGACGTCCGAAAAACGTTCAATCTGAAAGTGTGAAAGTACAGTTAGTTATTGGGGGCCCACCTCGCTCCTGCGGCAGGCCCAGTGTTTCGAGATTTTATTATTATGACCAAACGGAATGGTCAAACCAACCAACAAATCAATCCGGTTCCCAGTGAACCCAGTTCGGCACTTGTGCTAGCACTACTGCACCCTGGTCGTACAGTAGAGAGACTCGTAACCGTTCCAGAGACACCAGGCACCCACTGCACATACAATGTACAGATAGGCTTTCTTGGACGATTCGTCAGTCGGTTGTTTGCAACGCGCCAATATTAACAAGTGCCACCTATCTCATTTAACCGACCGTGTACTTAGGACCCTGCACATGCACGAGCTAATGTACCTTTTTACACCGCACCCCAGACCATCCGTGTCACTGGCAATGACCACCATATCGGTATATCCAACCTTAAGGCACGTCCACAACCGCCAGCAGATTTACGCTATACGAACACGTTACTCACGCGAAGCAGGACACAGAAGGAAGCTACGATAGGCGGCATGCCAGTGAACAACAGACCCCCAAGATGAGAGCATATACTTAGTACCTCCAGCACTCGTATCAGATGCTGATCGACGTGTAGTGACGCAGTCAAAAGTACAACAATCGGCTAACATATTGATAAAGTCACACCTAATGATATCAGCGTTAGGTATATGACTTGAATTGTCGCGAACCGCCCACCCCAAAACACCCGAAACCCGAATTAAACCAACCCAACCTGAATGAAAGCATACAAACACCCGAGAATCTATATCACGCGATCATTTTGAAATACAACAACGATCTGCACCCGGAGCAGAACTGCCTCTGTGTGTGTGGTCAGTACGCGATATCGATACAAAAAGGTCTTCATGTTGCTGTTGTTGTCTAGAAGTCCAACGATGGTTGCTCCAACAATGTCAAGGAGGAATGTGTATTTTTACAAACGGAACGGAACGGAACGAAACGAGAAGGAACTGAAGAAAATATTTGCCCGAACCTCCGAAGGTTGCTGCCGCATATATTTGAAATCAAAGCGCGTATTTCAGACATATGCAGACATTTGTTTAATTTAAAAAAGTTAAATGAACCATGGTAAGGTTGAATTGCTTCAACCACCACTTCATCAGGTTCTGCAATAAATTATCAGGGGTGGTTTGGAACAAGTTATTCTCTAAGATTGAACATTATTTTTGGGGCATGTGCTATTTTATATGATTTTAATTAATATCATTTGATTTAAAAAAGTTATTGATCAATATGAGTGAATTAATTTATATTTCCCAGTAGTTTAACCATTTCTGAATATGCGCCGTATTCAGAAATTGTTAAAAGAAGATAGAAGAAGAAACATTATTACAATATATAGGTACTATATACACCCGAAGACAGTGGATTATCTTTACATTTTGTATCCTATAGTAGAAAATCACTGCCTGATACGATACGTACGAAGTATATTAGAAGTAGAATAAATGGTACTCACCAAATCCGCATCCAATACTTGTTCCTCTCCTATACCACAGCTGAAGTTCTAGTTGATCCTCTTGGCAGCGATTGATTCATTGATGATTGCACTGGATTTTATTTCGCGATATCATTTATTTTTTATCACTCACAAGTAGCACAATTTTTAATCATGAATTTACGACAATTATATAAACACTCACTTTTACTATCACAGACTTTTAAACGGAAATGCTAATTTATTTTTAAGAAACTTTCGATAATACTTTATAGGGAATGGCTGATATTTTACGTAGTTATTTCACTAATTGATAAACACTCGCGGAAATATTCAAATTAATTAATCACTTATTTACGAATCGGATGGTACATACATACATACATACATACATATATATTTATAGGCATATAAACAATAATAAAGAAAGAAAGAAAGAAACTGGGAAATATAAAGATAGCACATGCTGGATAATAAAAAAATCACTTACTTTTTCTATTCTTAAAGCCCTTTGGTTGTTGTGGATTGGTCGCCCCTAAAACATTGGCAAATACATTAGTAATCATATCTAATAATTAAACAGTGCTTAAAATATCCCACGCGAACTTTATTAAATTTTAATTATTAAATTTAGAACTCAAAGTGAACGAAAATAAATTAAAACACTAAATTAATAATCAAATTTTGTAAACGGAGTGCAGGATCTGAGATAGCCATGCCCGCGTCACGTCATAGACATTCAACGAATATGGTTAGAAATGAAATATTTTCGCAAAAATCTAATTTATTCTATCAAATTGCACTATAAACTTTACTGAATATCAATTATCATTACATTAGCACTCAAAAAACATATAAGAACCGCGTTATTAAACCCTTGTTTTATAAAATTAGTATTAACAAAATATCTGCTGTCAAACATATGTAGGTGCGTGTGCACTTCAAAGTATAGAAGATGGCTACTCAAGCACGTCCTATCTCGTTCCATTATTATTAACAGTATAATATAATTACTGGTTTAAACTGTAAAAAACAACTAAAAATCGCAATAAAACGCCAAAAGTACACAAAATATATACACATTCTAAGCTCAGCAAACAACCACCTCGCCCTGCTTAGCGGTTCACAACTATGATCGAATTTCTACATGATTTAAAACACAATTTCCATTTCACAAGCATTACACATTGTTTAAACCGGCGTTTAAATTACCTATATTATTTAATCACTACATCAGTGACAGACTTTTATTCCACACTTTTAAACGGAAAGAATAAATATTTATTTTAAGTTTAAAGTAGGTATACATAGTAAAAACTTGGTACTAAAATCGCGGCACTTATTTAATCATTTAATTTCTAAAGGAAATTTATTTAAAAAATTTAAACAAATATCCAAAATATATAAACCCCCCCCCCCCCCCCCCCCCCCCCCACCATAGAGAAACATATTTATAAGATGGTGACTGAGAAATATAAAAAGGTACATGGCATAATAATAAAAATTACCTTAAGTCTCTGCTACTTCGAATTTGAGGGACTGCTTTATGAATGACCCGATTGATCCTGCAACAAAAAAAAACATGCAAATATTTTAAATAATATTCTATAAATGATTGTGGTTAGTAACGTTGATTAACATTGTTAAAAATCCTAACATGGTCTTTTGCAGTATCAGAAATGGTGTAACGTTATTTAAAACATATACTCGTATGTATATCTGTAGAAGAATCTTAAAATAGTAGTATTTATATTAATAAAAAAAGTAAAAAATCTTTATTACCTATGGAAGATTCGCGAAAAACACTATTTTTAAACAATTTAACGCTATTTAAACAACAATTTCTATAGATTTATATGCACTAAGCAGACATAAAATGAACTTTTCTGGTCGGCGTCTATCGAAAAACTAGTTGTTCCGGACCAATTTCAACAAGCTTGTAATTACGTAACAACTAGTTATAGCAATAATAAAATAAATTTCGGATCTATAAGATAAACAAGGATAGATACATTTCAGAGTGCAAGTGTCCATTTCTGTGTATTATTTTCTAATATATTTATGTATAGTTCCATAGACCCCGGACGTGCAATTTAAATAGCGGCAAGTTTAAGTTAGGTATATTCAAAAAAATCTTAAAATCGCAAAAATGCTACAAAATTAATTAATACAAATTAGAAATAAATGCAAATTACAAATACACATCGAACCTGTATTATTATTATTATTATTATTTTAAACAATCACGATGTTTAAGCGAGCTTGATGGATTACCTTAAGTGATTCTGTATCTAACAACGTTTTATCGCGACTTGTTTATTTCGATCACGAATAATGTGTTTAATATTCTAAATTAGAATTAAATCTGTATTTTTAATATAATTATTCAATTTATTTACAACTTGGTTGGCTAAAGGAGGATTTTTTTTTTACTATGTAGTTTAGTGGGTTTTCCCCCACAATGAATTATAGTAATGTTATAATATAATAATTTTTTTAGGGTGGTCCACAACGCACTTTTGCTTCTGTACGCGCGGGACCGGCTAGAGGAGCTTTTGAACGCTACTGGACGTGATCAGGGCCGGTTTTGTTCACGTTTAACAACCGGAGTGTTCAGTCAAGCCGTTAGTGCTATGTATGTTCGACAATACCCAAGGAATTATTTAAAATCGTTGGAGGATCGAGTTGGGTTGCTGTTTAATCAATTAAAAACGACTTTACATTCGAGGATGAAATCAGCGCTTTGGTTGGACCCCGAAACGAGGCGTCAGGCGCTGGAGAAACTTAAATTATTGCGGGCCCAATTCGTGACGTGGCCTATGTTTTCGGATAATACGTTTATTGCAAATTTAATGGAAGATGTAAATATCTCTGAAGTAGCAGAGCTGTCTTAACATACTCAGACTTACAGAGGTGAAAGTCTTATAGATTTTTGCGCCTATTGCTACATAGGTACTATTTTTTTCTTCAATAATCAATGTTTTTCGGGGTTTTAAGACAGTTCTACATTAGTAGTGCAGTATTAACAAAATCATTTTTTAAGAATTCTGTAACTAAAATACTAATTTCCACTGTGACAAACGGTCAGTTTAATTACTAAATGTACGTTAAATAGACAAAGTTGAGATGGACAAATAATTATGTGTGTGTGTCTTGTCTGCGATTTTAATGAGGTCAAACACAGAATTCTTTTAAAAAATGAATTATAAATAGTAGAACAATTTTCTTTTTTCAAATAAATAAATAAATAATACGTTCTTATTAGGTTCAAGTTGACACAAGTGATTTTTTTGGAAATATTATCAATAGATATAAACAAATTCGAACAGTTTTTACTGATGTGTACAACAATAGTCAACTAGCTAAGTCGTAAGTGCAGCTTAATGTTTAAGTTGATAATGTTAAAGCAGTATTTTAATAATAATAATTTAAAAAAAAAAACCGTACATATTATACTACCGTATTACAGATATGCGTTTCCGTTCATTGTCAACGCGTATTATGAAGCTCGAACAAACGCAATAAGTATGTACTACATAATGATTACTTCTAATAAATGTTGTAAAATTGTTAGTACATACCTAAAGTATTCTTGAATTTCTAGTGATTCCTCTAGCCTTATTAACTCAACCGCACTTCCGATCGGACGTGCCCACTTGCTTAACGTACGCTACTGTAGGTAGTATCCTGAGTCACGAGCTTCTGCATGGCTTTGACCTTCACGGAGCACGCTACGATGCCCAAGGAAGACTCCGGGAGTGGCTCAGTCCGGAAGCTCGCCTGGGCTTGGAAGCACGCATCGATTGTGTCGCTAGACAATATTCGAAGGTGTTTCGGCGCCAGGTTAAGTTTATGGGGAACAAGGTGGATATACAATTCGACTGGAACGTCACACGAAATGAGAATATGGCGGATATTGGCGCTCTTCAAACTGCCCATCAAACATGGCGGCAATCTCAGATCCACAAGACCCAACAGGGCGGGGTGTTGTGGCCAGAGCGCTTAGCTGGAGTTGGCTTAGGCCCCAGGCAATTGTTTTTTGTTAGTTCGGCGCAGATGTATTGTTCGGTGCTCAGTCCAGAGAGTTACATTATGTCTGTGGAGGTGGATTTTCACGCGCCGTTTCCGGAAAGGTTATTAGTTATGGACTTTTTACTTTATTATACAATTTTTAATCTTATTACCGTATTACAATAGTTTTCTTTTATTGTATCTATGTACGTACATATTTGTGGTATTTCTAGAGTCAATGGTATAATGATGAATTCACCGAGCTTCTCTGACGCATTCAACTGCCCCGTCGGTTCGCCGATGAACCCTCTGAAGAAGTGCTCCACCTGGTAAAACATGCTCACAAAACCTTACTCAGAAAAGATTATTATTATTATTATGACGAAATGAAAGTCAATACCTATCTTTAAACGACATTTTATACCAATTTTAGGAAATTCAATAACGAACAATTGTTTTGGCAAATGATCAATTTTTGTGTATTTCGACAGCTTTTCAATACATTTTTACATGAGTACCCAAAAATGCGGTGGCAACATACATGTATGTATGTATATATATATATATATATATATATATATATATATATATATATATATATATATATATATACTATATATAAAAAAAAAAAAAGGTTCAAATATATTTTGCCAGACCTTAATGTCCAAATATTTTAACAAAACGTTTACAATTATTATTGTGTACCTACATATGTATATTTAAATGTAGTATACGGAAAATTTTTACAAAATTTTATATTTTTTATGAAAGCAATAATTAAAATCGCTTGCGCACATTAAAATTTGTAAACAAAACAAACATGTTAGTTAGGCTAGTTGAAAATTAGTGAGACCATCGCCAACTTTAAAATGGAAATATTTTAAATTAGCGATTGCAAATTAGCTTCTCGATACACTAGTGCCCTCAAATTAATAATAAATAATTGTTAGTACGTACCTGCAATAATTAGAATATATCATTAATTGTTATTTATTGAATAAAATTATTTTTTTGTATTCATACGTTGCTGTTACACAAAATACTGTGATAAAGAAAACAATAAATTTCTATAATAAATTACAATCGACATTTATTTATTTATAGGTATTACCAATTATTATTATTATTCCTACTTATTCATTTGTCTACGAAATGTAATGCAAACTTTATACTAAAATTGTGTGTTTTATTAGCGAACATTTAAAAATAATGAAGCAAGATGGTTCATCGGAAGATCATCTTCCGATGAACCATCCTGCTTCATTAATTTAGTGTATATGATCACATGTTATTTTTAAAAATAATATGGACACAATCTCGAGAAAAACTCAGGTTCCACCGAGATTTGAACTCGGATCGCTGGATTCAAAGTCCAGAGTGCTAACCATTACACCATGGAACCTCTTATGAAATTTGTAAGTGTTATAAAGTACTAAAATTTTATATATACAGATTTAATATTATTTTTGAGATGTAGACTAAAATTATTTAATTAAGCAAAATGTTATTGATAAAAGTGATAGATAATAAAACATCAAACAACTTCTATCTATTAAGTATTTTAATAACTATTACTATTTCTGAGATATCAATCAAAATATGATATATTTACTTAAAACGTGCTACATGGCGGTACCTATTGACAAACCTCAGAACTAAAAATAAATCCATAATATTTATTTATTTATTTCAGTTTGGCAACACTATTTCATAACATGAGTATGCATCAGTAGACGTCCATTTTGAATATTGATTTATTAAGGATTTATATCCAGTGATTTTTGACTAGATTTATATTGTAAATTGTAATTTAAAACAAACTTTTACATGTGCACGATTTAATTATCGTGTTTAAATAACGGTAAGCTCAATTTAGTTTCTTTGTGCGCTTTTTCCTGATTTATTTTTCAGTAGTAATATTCAACTATGGTAATACGACGTTGCATAAATAAGCGAGATGTTCTTAAAATGACTTTTTTTGCTATCGCCAAGGAATCTGGAAGAACCATGTTTGCAGTCGGGTGTTTTTCAGGTAAGCTCAGCTTAATTTATGCTAAATAGTTAGTAAAATACAGAACAACAGTTGCGCAAATTTATGTTATACTATGGACAAATAAGCTCAATTCTCCTCGGGATATTTGCTCGAAGTGTAACATTACCATGACACGGCATTTTTGTAAGGGCTCTAAAAATAAAAATTGAAGATACAATTTCAGTCTGTAAGCTAGACGTATTTTCTTAGATCTACCCTGAAATGAGGTTTTATATTGAACTTTAGGCAGGGTTTGGGTGTTTAAATACTCTAAATTAGTTGGCCCTCAGCTATTTGAGAGCCTTTTGTGTACCTATATTATATATTTCGAACCGTCTGTTTGCTATTATGTCTTTGTGAATGATTGAGAATGCAACCGCGTATTCAGTCCCTAAACGGCCGTAATATATTCAATAAAAATCAGCCTGTTCCAATTTGCACCGAGTTTGATACTTTGAACATGCTCTGAATACGGGCCTGTGTGTGTCGTATAGGCCATACGCTCCAATTAGCAGCCTCAATATATTTTCTTTAACGACATTCGGCCATCAAAATTGCGTTTGAGTTAAAAAGACATTAATATTGCAGTTGGCACACTTGTGAACAGTTGCTTGTGTATTGTTGCCCCCGAGCACGCTATAGGCGGCGCTGCGCCCCCGTTGCCACTTTATATAAACACATAAATCCGTTTTATTGTCCCGCTAAGGTGGAACGGTCATTTGGGGAGCCCCGCAACGTAGGTACTTCAGTCTCCCGCAACGCCTAACACAATATCGTTACCTTGAATCGAGATTCCCCGATTTTCACTCCTTTCGCAGCTATACAACCTGAAGGGGAATACACACTCCCTCCTCCCTACTCCCCTTCTCTAACAGCCACCAAAACACATTTAAAACATATGCAAAAAATACATTTTGCAAATTTCATTAATATAGGTGGGCCATCTGTTAGTTTCTTTTTGAAGTTCGTGTTATTTCAACAGTTCTCGCTTGACATTGATAGATAGGTAGTGTCAAATCTGTAAGGAGGTTTGACACTACATATCTATCTATGTTAAGCGTGTCGAAATACATGTACTTCAAAAAGAAACCAACAGATGGCCTATCCTATATATTTATATACTCAAAATGATCTGTAAGATGTTCATTTATTGGTATGTACATACTAGCAACACAACGTACATACATACATACATGCATACTTACAATAGAGACAGATAAACAAACATTTGTCGATATATAAAAATGTTCGCAACACGCGATACATGTACAGAGTATATTTTTGTTTTTTATTAGTGCCATTCTTTCAATCGCTTTGTTTTCATTCTCTTACAACGTTTTTTATTGTGTATTCTTGTGCACAGCGAATGCCACGTTGAATAAAAGTGTCTCTGGTGGGTACATCCATTTTCACACAAAGAAAATCACTCTTTTTCTGGGTAGAAATATCGCGAAAATCACCGAAAATAAATTCTTCTTGTATGTATGTATGTATGTATGTAAATACATATATTTGTGACGGCGCGCAAACTTATACATAAAACCGAAATGATTGAGATAAATGGACATATGTATAGTAGTAAATACTTGTCTCAATAAGTAATTTAGCTAATACATTTGTGTAATGCGAGTTGCATACGCGTAAAAGTGTACATTTCAAAAATAGTTGTATATATGTACCACAGATAAAAAATCTAAACACATAGATATATATATATATATATATATATATATATATATATATATATATATATATATATATATATATATATATATATGTATGTACATAGTTGAATTCTAAACATCTTTCGTTCTTATAGTTTTCTTCCGTACTCGTCTAATTCCGAAGATACAAGCACTTTTATCTCAAAGTCCACGTTCCTTTGGGAATCAGGGTGTGAGGGCCTATGCGCCGGCGTCATTTCCAGGCTTTTCCAGTCATTCTCGCCCTACCCAGTCCTAGGCCAGTGTTTGCACCGAGCACCTCGCTGCCCAAGGCCCTTTCCTTCTTTCTGACATTTCGTGCGCTGTAATTCGTGCTTCAAACAACGTCCAGCCAGCTGTTTTACTTGTGCCGGTACCGACCAAATCACCCCACTATTTCACCTTCACTACTCAACCAACCAACAAACAAACAAACAGGTATTTTCATTTTGTATTTATCACATTATTTCACACTTAAGTTACGCTTATATTTTTATTTTTTATGATGATACAATTTCTATTCTAAGTGTACCACTACGTCTATCCATGCCTTGAGTAGCCAGTCCCGCATTACACTTATGTATGTATGTACATACATACATATATAGCGTTGAGTAGTTGCTTTCCTGTTTTATGAAAACTTACAACGGATTTATGATTATGTTAAGAATATCTTTGCATAATTTACGCTAAAATATTCCTATACAACGTCCCGACTAGCGTTTGCAATTCAAGTTCTTTCTTATATACTATGTATTTTATACAGATTTATTTATGGAAATTTGATCGAATCGATAAAATATATGTTTAAAAATATGTTTTTTCCACTCAACTAAAAATCATCTTTAATACACATATGTATGTACATGTTAACAGATGCTGACTTAGTATTTTAGTATTAAAATCAATAGAAAACAGCAATAGATTATGTTTCTGATTGATTTCAAATCTGGTTTGACACAAACTCGAACAACTGTCTTATAGTTTTGATTTATCTTAGTACCATTTCGTATCGTATCGAAATTTGATTGAACAAGTTGTCTGTTAATTTCATTGGAAGTTTATAGTATTTCATCTCAGAATAAAATGTTTATTTCTCTCTCTCGCCACATTTATAATATCTGTTTATCGGAATTTAGTCTGTTGGTGAGTGAGATCGCGTTTTTTTTTTTTGTTAAGAATAATCGTAAGAAAAATTGTATGTGTCCGTCGCAGAAACATCAAGTTTATTGGAAATAAATTAGATAGAACCAGGGCAGTATTGGCCCATTGTGGTATTGAGCTTTAGTTTTTTTTTTGTATTCGTAAGTAGTTTTCGTAAATATATTTATATTTAATATGTTTCGGATTGTTGAGTGGTGTGAAGTAGTCTTTGTGTTAAATGACCAGTTTGGTTTTAATTCGAATAAAGTACGAGCTTAATGAAATTTTAAAAGGGGAAACTTCAAGGTGGGCCGGCTCGGTGGATGGGGGTAAAGGGGCAACGAAAATTCAAATAAACGACGAGCGTTCTATTTCAAATTCATTGCCACATTTAAGTGAAGGATGCGATGTACCCAAGGCAGCACTCCAGAATCAACGATATATTCACTTGAGTTAACTGAACATTATGAACATAGCTACAGAGCACCAGATTATATAGTTGTAGACTAACTTCATGGTGCTGTATAACGATAACGATTAGCTCTTGTTCCTACATTAACTCTAAACTTTTGAATACTTTAAACATTCAAGTGTTTTTGATATACAAACCAGTACTCACCACTCCAATTTAGTATTACACACTTGGTAACACTGTCTATGTAAGTTCATTGGCTAAAAATTGAGCGCGATTAACTAATTCGCAGCACCGCGCATTTTTTTTGTGGTCTGCGCCTGAAAGAAGACTTTTTGCTGTTAAAATGTTCAGAGAATGCATATTAGTGTATTCTTCGAGCAAAGTAGTTAAATTAACTTTGACGAAAACTTTATGTATGCATGATACGGATGACGTACACGTCCGAGTAACTTTATTCGAACAAGAACAACGCTGCATTTTCTTAACATCATCATTATATTGCGCAAAACACATAGAATTTAACTAATCTAATAAGAGTATTTTATAAACTAAAGTTCAACGTTCATTTCTGCACAAATGTGCAAAGACACAGTTTTATTCACTAGTTCCCTAGTACATTTATGTTGTTCTAAACAACTTTTATCCGTATACTTTTTATTCTAAAATCACTCTTAACTGAGTTAAGGGAACTTCTATGCCACCTCGCCATTGATTCAATTTATGGTGCACCAATATTTGTTGTAATCCCAAGTTTAACTTTGTTTTCTGCGCAAACCTACCATGAAACAGATCTAAATGCAACTTTTCTAATACAACTTTTTATTTTAAACAACTTTTATTAGTATACTTTTCACTCTAAAATTACTCTTAACTGAGTTAAACTCACATTTGTCCACACCCCTACTTTTTTATAAATTTTCGTTTAACTTCGTTTTTTGGGGTATTTATTTGATAAATATGTTATTATAATTACAAGGATAGGGAAATTGCAACGTTAATAATGTTTTACACAACACAAACAGTAATCCTCTTAACATTACGAGCGTTCGAGACAAATCTGTTGCTAATATGCAAAAGTTACATGTTCACACGGTAATTTTAATAAAATGGATCAAAAATCGCATTTGAACCGTGTGACATTTTGAGAAATGCTGGAAAAATGAAATGCATTTGAGTGCGAGTTGAGATTGTATGGAAGCGAATCAACATTTGTCACTAGCGGCAAGGGAATACCAGTGACGTACGTCACGCTGGGGCACTTTTCATATCTTTACATTTTTTGACTGGTTTTCTTTGACGTCTTAAGGGGCGGCCGTCGCTTAAGGGACCCATAACATTTTGTACGCTTTGTTGAGTCGGAAGAAATGTTATTTTGCTGTTATCAAAAGCGTGAAATAACATTTTTAGAACATAATTAACAACGTTTCTTTATTGAGCTACGTGAAAGTTATGTTTTTACACAGTATTTGGTTGTGCTTTTGGCGATTTAGTGGTGACTATAGCGATGCATCAGATGTACTTTTAGATATTCTTAGAGTTACAGACTGTTGCTAATACTCAAAGGAAACACATTATTATTGATTAAGCTTGAGCGACAGAAACTAAAAGGACTTTTAAGATGAAGTCCTTTGACGACGTGGTCTTATTAGATTTATGTTTGTACTATATACATACATACATAGCTGTATGCATGAAACGCGTCTTAAATGCTACTATGCGATGGCATACCTACATATGTACACCTTCGAACATAAGTCTTGTCCGTCTGTATAGCCACCTAAAGTCTCGCAACCAGCATTGCATGATTTTAATGCAAGTTATGCACCACGTACAAAATCAGTTAAATTACGTAGATGAATCCATATCATTCGCTTATTATGGTAGGGTGGACCACCCTTACTATAATAAGCGAATGATCTGGATTCACCTATGCAATTTAACTGATTTTGTACATGCTACATAACTTGCATTAAAATCATGCAATGCTGGCTGCGAGACTTATGTTCGAAGGTGCTATTAGTTTTGCTAATACGTGCAAATAGTTTAAAAATTATGTACATTTACTTTGATTTATTCTATTTTTAAACGTATATTTATCAAGAAATCTAATTTTGAGTTCTTTTTCGTTGCAGATACATCGAAATACATACATACATATATAACATAATTAATTCAAGTTTAAACGAAAGATATATTCATCAGTTTTATGTCAAAAATAAAATAATAAATCCTCACATAAAATTTACAGTTCAAGTTGATAAATATCTTATTCCTCGTTAGGTTTCTCGACCAGCGGTAGTAAACATAGGGTGTTTCGAGTCGAAAAGTGACCCGAACAGTGGCGTCGGTACGGTTTGGTGTTGTGTATCGCAAAGTGAACGCGTTTTTCCGGACAAATCCGGCTCCAGCGCTTCTGGAGCTGATTCTGCAGACATCTGCGATGGAAGTCTACCTTTGGAGAGCCTGTGGGCGGCGGGTTTGGACGGTGGCATGGGCCTCGAACAACTATACAGACGCAGATGCCCCCATTCAACGTACACCGCTGGCGATGAAGAACATGATATAACAGTAAGTAGTTTTTTAATTCTAAACTATCCCCCTGCACTACCCCGCCTATGGTTTCGTGTGGATGTCAACGGAAACAAACTTAATTTATTTTAACTGTCATAAAATGCAAGGGCCCGTATAAAAGTTTGTTCTGTGCGATCACACTTATATAAAACCCAGAAAATATAACATTTTTGATTGTTTCTGTTTTTTTTTTTCGGGTTCGTACTTAAAATGGACCACAGTTTCAAGGTTTTATATTCTGTAAAAATTGATCGAAGGTTCAAAGTAATAAAATGTGGCAAATTGTGGGTGAAAGTAACTCGGATCACCTCGGTAATAATTGCTGTTTATTTTGGACGCATTACTAGAAAAATTACGTGTTTATTTCCGAAATTATTTGATACTTTTGTTGTAGTTGTTTTTTTTTTGTACGCACGACTAGAATTCTTAACAAAAGAAAATTCATTAGAACTTTTGCTATTGTTGGTCAGGCACGTATCAGCCTCAATGGACCAATAAAAATTGTTACACAGACGTGATAGAATTGGTTTATTGCCAGAAACTAGGCCGTAGTATGTATTAATTACCGCCTACTAACTAAGCTAGAGTATTCATTAACAAACAATACAATAAAATGATTTAATCGAAATCAGTTTTACATGAATGTTATGCGAATTGCAGAGTGCTAAGCGCTTTCTATTCGTTTACCTATATATTGTGCAAAAAAAAAAAAAAAAACTTATATAATCAAAGCACATCGCTTAAAAGGCAATGGCGTAGAATTGTGAAGAGTCATTTTAGTTTTAATTGGGTAGAGCACCTTTACAACCCTGAGCAAGGGAATTTGATATTCAAAAGGTCTATTTGAGTATAATATAAATGCAAATTAGTTTAATTTCATTTCCGAACGATTTTTGTCATGCAAAGAGTACCTGATTTAAAATAAAAGTATTTTTCCATCGTAATTAATAGTTTGTTTCATCCATAAAAAGTGTATTGATTCAACAAGCCTGCTGTGCATTTGTGTTGCGTTGGTAAAAAAATAATCTTTTAGGCTATCCGCCGCATGTGTGTGTGTTGTTGACGGTTTTTGTGACGATTAGATTCGTTCGTCATATATAATTATCCATAAAAATTCTAGTTACTGAAGTGGGCAACTTTAAGTTCCCAAAATGGTCGTCATGGGAATCGCTTGCATTGCGCTCGTAACCTTCTCGGCTTTATTGTTTTCCATTGTACATTAACTGTCTTCCACTCTCTTTATCGCCCTTCCTCTCCAACGACGGTATGTTTTAACACTTGGGTCACTCACAGCGACGGACTATACGAATTTTCGCTAGGTTCAATTGATACTTTCGTTCATTTTTAAGTTTTTATATAAAAGGTAACAAAATCGCTGGCGCTACTAGTATTAAATCAATGTTTAGGCAATTATTTAATATGTTTAAGGGAGTAAGGTTTTCATTTCAGTATCTTCAGAAGAGAAAGAGCGACACATTTTGGTCTTACGAGCGACGATCAACATCCAAGTATATTCGTTCGAAAACCAAACAAATGTACAACCGAATGCTTTAGTGATTTAAAAAAAATTAAGAATTGTGTCCTAAATTGAATCGTTGGTTTAAAATAGTTTTGTGGAGGGGGTACTAATACGTTAGTTGGTGGCTCCTTTTAGTAATGCATATCGACTACACCACTGGTGGTTGTACAGTCGGACAAAGCGCTCACGTCGCATAACACCAGACAGACTGAAACTTTAGCTTCAGGATTACTTACTGAGTAGTTTCAGTATCCGCGTAACAGCGTAATAAGATTTTACTCTGTTATGCTATTCGCAAATATTAAACATATACATAAGTTTATTTACCTTCGAATTTAACACTCACCCAATTTAAACTCACATTAGGAAACTAAAGTAATAGAATCTTGTTTTAATGCTTAAAGGCGATTTAATTATATTTAAACTAATTAACGAAAGTATATTTACGGAATGAATTAAAGATTTATAAAAGAATTGCAGTAGAAGAAAACAAATTCAGAGTACATAGTAGTATGTTTACATTTTAATGACGTTTCGTCGGAGCTGTCTGTTAAAATGTAAACATACTATTTCGAAACGAAAGCTGTCAATGAGTAAAGGATTGATCACAGTGTGCTGTCGACGCTTTCGTGCAAAATGTTTTGTACAAAACCAGTCAAAGTTTCAAATTGTATCCACCCTAAAATATGCTTCGATCATTTATTTCGCGCACGTTGTTCAAAAGAAATACTATTTAAATTAAAACGAATAACATGACTAGCAACCTTAAATAACTCAAGTAAATTTGATACTTTTTAAAATATGACTATTAGGTATAACATTGACATAATGATTGATTCGCGACTGAATTTCGAAAATGATTTATTGGTTTTTAACACAGTTAAGATATAAATTGTAGGTGTAAACATACATATATGTATATTATCACTCACACACACGCACTCTAATGTACATACACACAACATGCGGATATGTGAACGTACTATATAAATATATTTTTAAATTTGATTGTAAATCTATCCGCATATGAAATAAAAATTACACAAATCTATTCATGAAATATTGTGTATTGATTTCATATATTTATGGATACTATATTCGGGGCTGCCTCATCATGTATGTATGTATGTACATACGTATAATAATTTATGCATTTTGTGGCATAATTATTTTATTCCCCCGTTACTCTGTGAGAGGCGGCTGTTTATGTATGTAAATTTTCGGAATAATTCATTTGGTTAACTAAATTTTAAAAAGGTTTCCATGATTTTTTTTTTTTATTGTTGTTAAACGTTTGAAATTCCTTTTTAGCGCATCGCGCTGTGAAATAAAAATTGTTACTATTTGAGTAAAGTTTTGACTACCTCGAATACTTTGAAATACTTAGTTTTCAACTTGTGAGTGAAATGTTTGGCAAAGTTAATATTTATGTATGCGCGTTATTTGAATTGACTAAAATAACAATATTTTAAATCGCATTAATCGTTTTTGAAAGCTTTTAATAAAATGATAATAAATTGTAAGTACATACATACATACATACTAGCAATCGTTAAATAATAAGAATGATTTAGGTTGTACCGCGTAAATAAGCTATTATTCAATTTATAGATAAAAAATGTTTTCCACACTGGTTCCGGTTGTTTATTAGGTATAGTTATAACTTTCTTTCGCTTTTCCTTTCGCATTCGTTTCATTTCCGGTCACCGGATAATTTCTACTGTTTTTCTCGTCGGAGGATAATATTCCCGAAGATTTAGACATCGCGACAAACGATAAAAATACACTATTTATTACACAGAACAAGATAAACATCAATCGAACTTTTAAACAACAAACAATTAAAGATAAAATAAAGTTTCTAAAACTAAACATATTTAGAGACAAACACATAACTAAATCCCGGACCCTGGAGCGAAGTAGTATGCATATTATTTATTTTAATTTTAAAGTAAATGTGTTCTAAATATTATGCGCATATATGTATGTACATTTATGCGATACAGTAGTAACGCGATTGGAGTGACCTTGCAGTTTTCTGTTCCACTTAGGGAACGGTCACTGAAAGGTGACTTTAATAAATTATCAGCCCCGTGCACGCCACTGGTGATACACAGCGTATTCCGTGCGTTAAACTCTTAACTGCCTCCTCCCCAGCTAGCATCACCAATGTCTGGCGGGTTCAAATTGGTATTCTGTTAACGTTACCAGCTTTTGACAATACACTGAGAACTAGAATTTATTTATAGGAGGAAAAAAACATCAAATAAATTATTATTCCTATTTAAACCACAGTTTGGGAAGACCTGACACCTTATAATATATTACCAACACAAATGATCAATTCAAATCAGTACCTATATATCAATTTAGTAATAAAACATACTTAAATGAAGTTATCGAGCAATGTACGATATATAAATCATCATTTTCCCGCTAGTGAAATCTCTCGGCCGAACACGTCCGATACATACATTACGTACATTAAAACTATTCTGTAATACTATACCTACGTGTTACCTTTAGAAAATATTAAATTTTGTCTGCATATGATTTATTCAATTCGTCTCTATCAATGTCAAGAACGTCAGCCAGCGTTGCAAACTGTCGAAATAACACGCACTTCAAAAAGAAACCAACAGATGGCTCACCACTAAACTAATCTTGCTTTACTATATGATGTACTACGTACGTATTTTGATTCTATTACACATGAATCGTTACAATTTGGCGTTATAACATTTAGTAAAGTCGCGAATGAATAATGGCGTTCGAATTTAAAGATGCGCGAAAACAAATTGAATTTCTATGTGAAAAACATCGGCCGCCGGGCAAATTATGTAAAGCAGGGGCATTACCAGGGCCGTAGTGCACTCATTCCGAGCGTAAGTAATGGGCCGGACTCGCGTTAGTGAAACTTTCACAACCGTAAATCATAGGCTTTGGTGGTAAATAATGTAGCAGATAAATCCCGGTGTCAAATTTATAGTGATCTGCGAAAGTTGCTCACCTTTATAAGTTTGCCAGAGTTGGCACTATCTACTATCAAGATGCTTAATACGTGTTTTATTAAAGTTGGGGCATTATTTGCCTTAATGTGCAACCAGTTTGGCGCGTTAGCTGTGCAGCCTTGCGAAAAAACAAAAGATCTAAGCTATGTTTGAATTTTGTTTACGGCGAAACTATACAATCGGGACAAAGTCGATGTTTCATCTGAATGATGACCTTTTGAAAGTAGAATTCTTCAAAAATTGCGTAAACTTTTTACTTTTATGTATTAAATCAACATTTTAATGGAAATATCCATCATTTCTATGTCTGTATGCATACATGCATGTATACAAAAGAAACGCAGTGGTTTTTTGCAACCGTATTTATTACTAAGTTATGCGGCACTGTATACATACTATATAGAAGCAGATCTGTTGCGTCGGATTAGGCAGGTTCAAAATACGCAACCTGTAACACATATAGAAGCTGGGTATTTCGTCACAAACAGTAAAATATTCATCTAAAAACAGTGCCCTGTGCCCTCCGGTTTTCAGTGGCACTGGCGCGTCGCAAATCGCATTCAATGCATTTTGGACACAATTGAACTGTTCAAGACACTCTGCTTTTAGCCAAAGCTCCACCAGACCTGAAGGGGTTCATAATAGTAATAGTTTTGAACGTTATAATTAATTGAGAATCACTAGAAATGACATGTGAACATGAACAGACTAAAATAACCATAATTAATTTGATTATAATCTTGAATTCAAGTTTGACTAACCGAATAACAACTTAAGGGTGGTTTACTAGCTTAAATATAAGTGGAGTAGAATTTATATACGTATATATATATATATATATATATATATAAATTACCATAGTTTAAGATATCGGTAGCGCTTTAGGCAAACAGCTACGTAATGCGGGCAAGTTAACATTTAGGCGGTTACAAAATAACTATTATTATAGGCTATAATTAACAAATATAACTCATGTATGTAGTTATCTTATTATTAATCAATCCTTTGCTGCATAGAGATAGTTACAGTAAAGGACAAAATTAAATATAGCTACAAGCTGCGTTAATTAATTCAAAGAAAAAAAACTAACTCTCTTTAGTCTTGTAGATGTGTGGTTATTTTTTATATAAAACACCCCCTCATTGTTGCCATATCTTCCCGTAATAAATTATGTAACCCTTCTGAAAAGCGGGCGTCGATAAAGTTTCAATGCCACTGGTATATTCGTCGTAAATTTAATAGTGAAAGGGGAGAGTTGTATGTATGTACATACATACATACATACATACATACAGTAGAGATAAACTCCAGCAACAAACGTTACGGTGGGGATAAATGGAACCCCCATCCACCCATCTACCACCTACAAGGATCTGTTTCTAAAATCAACTTTGCATAATTTAGAAGGCTGTCGCACGTGTCCTTGTTGACTAGTGTCCTTACGGCTAGAGTGCTTTTGACATAAAGGCACCCTTCAATCTAATTTCATTTCGTAATTTGTCCCTAAGTCATTGTTATTTTGTATAAACCTATTGTTTTATACATATGCGAAAGGGCACCACAGCGTTGCAGTTTTGTTTCGCGGGTTTGCTTACATTTGAAAATATTTGCAGTTCTGGTTGCTAGGCAAGTACTTCAAGGTTCTATAACATTGCTTACGGTTGTATGTATGTATGTATGTACATCACATTGATATGCAAATTGACTGAAGTACTTATGTATGTATGTACGTGTTGAACTGAAGATATACTCTGTGGTTTAAAAGTGTTGACGGATGGCGTTATATATTACAACAACTAAAAATAGGGCGTTCAGGGAAAGGAGTAAATAATTAAATTAAATTTACTAACTAAACAAAGACGTATACGTATATATAAATTAAGTTTAGTTGTCTCGTTTCCTTTAAATATCACATGACACGCAAACAAACAATGTTAATTAAATGAACAGTAATTCGATATAGTACCTATGTATGTATATAGGGCTAAAATAAACAACACGATTCTAAATGGATTGTTGTATTTTAAGCGTTAGTTTAAATTTAAATAATAGATAACCATATGGCTAAATGTGTGAATGCATTCTAATATGTTTTAAAATTTGCAGTGAAATGAAACAAGTGAACTTTGACATGTTGGTAGCGAGTGAATGTAAACAAATGTATAACAACTGTATAAACATAATGTGGTGGCGTCAAATGTTGTAGTTTTGTTTGGAAATGCATGTTGCCACTTATCTTCATACATACAGGCGTATTAATTACCAACAATAAGTTCTAGAATTAATTCTAGTACTTTAAAATAATTAAATACACCCATAAACGTGTTGTTCCTACTTGGAAATGTCAAAGTTAATCTATTTGTTGAGTATACGTGCCCGCAACACATGCTCAATGTTCAATTGGTGGATTGTGTTGCGAAACCTAGAATTACATTCGTATTTTTATTTACGATTGTCTCATCACTTTCTACACTGGAAATGCATTAACATTCGCATTATAGATGAACAAATAACAAATATTAATCGAGAAGGTATATGTATATATATATAGGTATATTTATATTAGGGCAGCAGCTGTTATTAATGGTATTTCGGTAGGTACATATTTTAAAAATATTTTATGTACAGGGCGGGGGATTTAATTAGTGCGTTGAAAAGCCTGATGGGTTTGTAAACTATATTTAAAGAGTTTAACGGTTGTTAAGCGGTGGCGGTGGTAAAACACGGGTGGAAAGGGAACGCGACCAATAAACTGTGTAATGAAACGATACAGCGAAATGGCGTATGTACATACATACATACATTATTGTCGGGGCATCTAATATATCCATAGATTCATAAGCGAGACAATACAATTCTAAGCGCATGGATATCCGGATAACATACACATGTGATGTGCGCGTCGTATCGCCGTATAGAAATACACAAAACAGAACATACGCGAATCACACGCTCACGCGGCGACGATCGATGCAGCATAACTCTTCTCCCACCTCGAACCAAAACGCTCCCTTACAAGTACCAAAGTACCCTTACCACTCGATGTATATGTATAAGAATAAGTGCTATCTACTTGTATAAAGTAAATTGCAAGTTCGTGAACACTAAACCGGAAGTGGCTATCTCCTATCTGAAAGAAACGAGTTGCCACGATCCGGGGTACGCGAAATCGCGTATTAAAAAATATATTTATAAGTCAATTTGTCGTTATTTATTAAAAACGCGTGGAGCCTCTTTGTTTGCGCTCAAGTATCATGTACGATACCTATTTTACACGTAATTCGAGGTTCATTTTCCGATATTTATCAAAAACCTCGTGGTAACGGAACCTGCTTTACACGTAAAGCGAGTTGGTAAGTGTAAACACTGTTACTACTTCAAGGTCGGCTTCACGTTGATAGAGACCCGGGTACATCTGTCTTTTCTTCTTCTTCGGTTAGTCTGATGTTAGTAAGGAACCCCCTTGTACAGACTTCTGTTGTCCTGCTACTTTTAAACTAAAATGCAATGCAAATGCAGAAAATATAGGGTAGTCGCCATAGCGTAATAACCTATTTTAGTGTGTTTAGGTTTGTGTTACATTCCTGAAATTTCGAATATGCATTTAAAAAAAATGAATATAGTATTTTTGCACAGGTTCTGCTTAAGGGATGATCCGTAATATATTGTACCACTTAAATTGTTAATAAGTACATTTACATATAGGTGCATACATACATATATGCATACTTATATACGCAGTTGAAAAACAAATAATAATTACGATATTTATCGCTCGATATATTCAACAATAACACGTTTTATTATTAAATTTTTAATATGCAAATAATATTAAATTTCATGGCTACCAACCGTATAAGGGCCTATAAAATTATACTACTGCCAGACTAAGCTTTTTTATTATGCAATGTATGCCCTAGTTAACTCTGGAGTTATCGAAAATAACATATTTAGGTCACTCGAAAATTCATACCTACATATGTATGTATGTATGTATGTATGTATTACATACATACGTAAACAAGAAAATATTTTTACAAACAAGTACCTAAATAATTTAATTAAAACCAGTGTGTTATAAATAATGTTTTCATATTTTATATTTGTTGCAACATAAATCTGCAAGGAAACAGAATCTTTTTATTGGTTCCTAAATCAGAAGGAACAAAAATTGTTCCACAAACAGCGACAACATTACCATATTTTGGGGGACAAAAGCGTTATAAATATATGTACGCTCCTCTCCAATATGGAATTGCAGCTTACTACATGTTGGGGAAAATATGATATACATTTTATGGCAAACACATTCGCGCGAATTCTTTTAATAATTCGCTTTTTATTAGAAAAATAACAGTCATTTTTTGATATTTACACATGAGCTGTTTGCGAATAACAAAAAAAAATATATATACATACGTATGTATTTAACTCTGCTTTCCTGCGTCGCAATGGCCACAGAAGCTCCCCAATTTTCGTTGCCTTACTTATCCCACTCATACCGGAGCCTTCACCTCAGTTGGTATATATTGGTCGTTTGTCGCGGAAAAGGGCATAAAACGCGAAATTGCTACTGGTTTCATTACAGAACCCACATACGCCACCGCTAAAACATTCTGAAGGTACTTTTTGGTTCAACATTAGAAAAATATTTTAAAACACACACACACACACAGTCTAAATTGCAACGTAACTTTGATTAATAACATTTTTCATAAAATATATCAAAAACATTGTTTCACTAAAGGTAAAAAGACAAACAACAATACAAAGACAATCATTTTACTCGAGCAATATCGAAACGACATAGAATTCCATCTGCAAATATCTATTTCGATTCAGTTGTAAAACGACAGATATAATATGTGTAAGTCACTGTGCGTCTAGGCACGTTTACATTCGGCAATTAATTGCCCGTGACTTAATCCGAGTGCGGTATTGTTTTGAAGTTGAATTATAGTCAAGCAGACCCAACGCTAAGTATCTTTTGTTGTCACGTAGTATCTTGACAATACATCTTATGCATATATTAAATAATACAACAGCCGCGACACAACATATACTAAACGAAACATTAAATTGTACTTTAAACTACCACTGAATCCTTCCTAGTAATACTTAAGTCTGTGGTTTAGTTTTTCTGTGACCCGCAATACACACCGTTGCATATTATCAATGTATGTACTACGTATGCAGTTGTAGTCTGTATGGATATATTATTTAATAATTATGTTAGAATCTTAAAATGAAATTAGTGCCATTTTTTGTTACCTACGTCAAAATAAAAACAAAGAAAATTACATCTAGGTAGTAGCCCCATGTCGCTCTTAATTTATATGATGTAAAACACTTTTAATCCGGCTCTTATATATCAATGTCTGAATTGTGAAGACAAACAGCTCATGTTTCATAATTATTATTTTGACATAAAACGTAGCCTACTTACCTATGTAGAGCCGGCCGGTGAAAACAATTTTATTTATTTTGAGGGCTGCGAGGTAAAATAACGCACGCCTATGTCTGGAACGTAATAAATACCGAGAATATATAGTGTATACGTATATACCGAAACCGCAAGTGGGACCACTTTAGTTATTAGATTAAAGTTATATTATTATAAGCTTTCCTTCTGCGTATGTATGTATGTATGTATGTTGAATATTGTTCATGCACATTTTTGGCCGTTGTTGTCTGATGTGAAATCTGTAGAATTTCTAGAGAAATTCTCCAACGCTATTTATTATTTATGCAAGTTCTATTTTAGTACGCGCCATTGTTTTTAATTATATTAGATTTCATTGTAATTGATAGATGTGTGCGTATTTTATTGAGCAAGTGCAACTGAGTGCGATATTATTTAAATATCGGCGTATGTATGTATGTATGTTTGTATAATTAATCCAATTGGCTTATACATAGTAATTCAATTTCAAAATAAACTTTGACGTTTTATGATTAAATATCTCAATTTAATTTAGCCCGGAACCTTGTCAACTTGGGGTTAGTTTGAATAAGTTTAACTTAAGGGTTTGTTCACGCAATAAAAGCCATACATTTCGATGTGGACCTTCGCTTGCTTGCTTGCGTCCCTTTAACTTTAGCGGAACTATTCGGTATATTAATTACACCAACTTGCTTACCATTTGTAAACATATGTGTTACGAATGACGGAGACAGATGGCGCCACATTATTTATTTCCTTTCGCACAACCCCAAACCGTTGATTTATTAGAATTTTTTTTATTTTTTCTGATGTTCACTTTGAGAAATATCAAAATAATCAACGCTATCTTTTACTTTCTTATTAACAGAAATATTCGTTTTTACGCGTAACTATACGAATCTGAATGGTTATAACTAAAGTTGGTATACAGGTGCATTATAGCACGTATCGTACCACAAAAATATTACAGTATATTTACATACGTGTATCGTGAATCAGTAAAGATAATTTGAATGTTAAAAATATTTCAAGAGGGGATTTCTTAGATTAATTAACAACTAATTTGTGTCCAAATGGCACAAAATACACTCACACATTAAAATCCAACCATTTATAACGCATACAAATGTCCCTTTTTAACGACCAAACGCGCGTGCTACGCCGCTGATATTCGCATGAAATCGTCGTCGAAAACAACTTGACCCCGTTTTGCGTCGTATGTTCAATTTAATATTCATCCGGCAACGTAAAATGCAACGAAACATTCCCCCAAATTATCCCGAAGAATATGAGGCCGAAAATAATATTGTCTACGGTTCACTCTCAACTTCAGGCTACTTGGAATTACTGCTTCAGCAGCTGAAAATCCCATTTCAGACTTGAAAAATACGACTTATCCCCCGCATAACAAATTTCCAATTATAACTATTCAATTTAGAATAAACAAAATGCGTATTTATTTACGTTAGATTTAGCGGGAATTTCTAAAACAATGTAAGTATGTGGATAATCATTTAGGACTGCTGACACAAACAGAAGTGAGAGCAAAAACATAGTATGAAGCAGACTTCTGCATTACGAAAAATAAATAACTATTTTTCCGTGGCAAAACTTTTACTGTTAGTGTTGGTGATGTAAGATTGATCGCTTATCGTTAACGCAAATAAAAACAGATCACTTTTGGTTGGCAGCAATGCCAGTTTACTAAACTGACATAAAATCAATTCGTCGTATGAATGTATACATCACCCTAGTAGACTCATTTAACTTTATTTCTGACGAAATAACCACCCATCGAAAGTTACATATTTAAATATCCATTTGATATTATCAACGAAAGATGCAATTAAAAGATACAACTACATTTAGGGCTTACGAATTACATTACAGTTCATCTGAGAGCATAATTGAGTCCCAGATTTAAGACCAAACTCGATTTTTACAACTTAGTAATCTGGGGTAAAAGTAAATATGGGTACATATAGTAAAAACCGAGTTTGGGCTCAAACTAATCGAAAGTTTACTCTATAGTTTAATTTAACACTTTTAATTAATACTTTTATTAACACGAAAGCTAATTTGACTATTAGGTGTTAAAAACACTGGAGGCACGTTAGCGAAAGTTACTCGTAAAAATGTATTATAGCATCGGTCAAATGGGCCATAAAATTGCCAAGAACGTGAACATTTCAACGTGAAAATCGAATAGTACGCCTCCAGTTATATTATAGTGTTTCGAAACGCACTTAAACTTAACCATAAACGGCTTAAAGTTTGCTTATTGTTTTTGTTACATGTTTTCGTCACATACACGCGAAATGTTGGCGCTTTTGTAAAGTTTAGCGTCGGCAAACCCGCACTTCATAGCAGTAAAGACGTTATTTTGCATTATTATTAGTATCTATACAAAAAAACGTATACATTTGCTTTAAAATGTTAAATGTTTATTCACTTTTAAAATGTATAACTAGATTTTTGAATATTTCCTTCAAATATGAATTAAAATTACTAATCGCTCCCTTTGGGGTAGTTAAATGCTGACTAAAAAGTACTTTTAAAATTATATCGGTACTGGGACCGCCAGGGATCTGTTAAATTGAAAAAGTTTTCGGGCCATTTAAAGATTTTCAACTTTATTTCATTCCAATTGGATATTAATATCAAATTATTCTATTGAGAAACTTTATTGGATTCGTTTTCGTGCAAATATGCCGATAAGAGTACTTCAACAAAATTTAATTAATTTCAATTATTATCTATATAAATTTTAATATATTACTACGAAAAAATTATAAAGTTTGAACACATCTGGGGAAAGTGATAAAACTGATAAAAAACTGTCTAAATTATGAAACTAAAGTTCCAGTCCCTGTTGAGCGATACTGAAGACGGTACTGAGTTTGTGTAAGATGAAGTGTGTAAAAGCAGGGGTGTATTAAGTGATTTTGAGGTAGCGAAAGAATGTACAACTTTATTAGTTTTAAAGACCCTCTGGGCTTGTTGGGCCAACGCCCAAGCCCGGTTTAGTGATGCCTGTAGTACATACATACATACATACATACATACATACATAGTATGATGGTCTCTGTGTGCCAAAGCAGGGCTGTATTGAGTGATTTTGTACCGGAAAAGTTCTGTTTCGACAAGAAAGTCATTAACTGGGGACAGATGTTTGGGTGTCCCGGTTCTACCGATGCCGAGATCGGCACACACAGGCGACAAAGTGCCAATTTACCCTCTTCTCACACCAACCAACCTTTTACAAGCTCGAGTTCAAATGCTCTTACACCGAAAACAAGCCTGTGTAACCGCATTGTTCTATGTACAACCAAATCACCAAATAGCAGATTTAAAGCCCCGTTGTCACTGTAGTTACGCCACTGGAAATATTTTTTAAATTGAGAACAGACCGAAGTTAGGGACACATTAAAGCAAACTTGTCAACGTTCATTTCGATATATGTACATATTAGCGTTATTCGTGAACAGAATTGTCGTTGGTGGCGCTAGTAGCATTAACAAAGTTGACTACACGTTGCCCACGAGATGTGAATCGAACTGAACTTAAGTGATCCTAATTCTGTTCTTTAGCAAAAGATCAGTCTAGGATTCAAAAATTAATGATACAGAAAAAAGTAAACAAATCAACAGCTGACTGAATAACAATGGCAATTTATTTAATACTTCAACGTTTTATCGCTAGATCACGAATAATGTGTTTAATATGCAAAATTAATATTAAATTTGTATTTTTAATCTAATTTTCAGTGCTGTTTGTGTTTATTTAGCGTTATTCTATTTATTTATAACTTGCGGTCTCTGGGAAAGGAGTAATTTTAATATATTTTATTATAAATTCCAGGCTCCGAAGTGCAAATAATTTGGTTAACGCGTTTACCAATCTGCTTCCAAGTTTGATACGTAGGTAGGTAAAACAAAGTGCGAATGTAGAATTCCAATAAAGATTGGGGTTAATAGTTTAAGTAACAATAATTATGTATTAGTATGATTCGTTATAAATAGTTGGTTCTAATATTGACAGAAAATCGTAACTAACAACCCCTATTCAAAGTATGTATGTATGTACACAATATCCTCGAGTCTATCTGACAGAGTTATCAATAAGTTTGCCTGGCACCATGGTAGATGGCAGTGCAAGCCTATCACTTACCTCTATATTCTGTGTTATATGTATTATTCCACAGCTTCATATGCATACATATGTATGTATACATGTGTGTGTGTGTGTATGGGTAAGAATTCTATTCACTCGTAAAAATACTTTATGGCCATGCACAAGTTACCTACATATACGTATATCTTTATAACTTCTTTTCATGCCAATATCGGACGTAAATCAAATTTATTTTCTGCATTATAAATCAAAGACTCGATTTTATTACGGGCGTAAATCAAAAATTGGGCACCAATCGAAAAGGTCAGCTGCTTTTTTATAAATATCAATTACCCCACTAAATATGTTACCATTTCAATAAAAATAAATAGCATCGTATTGAATTTCATTTTTAAAACGCCAAAACACATTTGATTTTGGGCTTAAACCTTAATTCGGGTTAATAGATTAAATTAAATCCGAACTCAAGTATGATTCAGTTTTTATTTATAAATCTTTAGTTAAAAAAAGAAAAGTCAATTATTTATTTTTATACCTACACAAACTGATAATCTTGCTACGATAATTTGACGTGGCCTACTGCTAGCCTTGCATTATGTATGAAATGTATACGTATGTATGTACATACATACATACATACATACTCGTATGTATATAAATAATATCACAGACTATAAACATACTTTATTGTCTACAACGATAATATTTTAATCTATAATTAGTTATTTAAATAATCTTATCTTATAAATTTAATAAATTATAATGAACCATAATTTCGTGCCTTTGCCGGCTTCAAAACTAGTCATCTTTCTTTTAGAGTGTACTGAATTTCCTCCAACGTTTTCCCTTTAGTCTCAATAACAAATTTCCAGCAAAATCCCGCCCCTAAACAGCTACAAATTGAATATATCCAAAACGGAAAATGCACCCCGTATGCTTCGCGGGTAAAACTAAATATATTCGTAGAAATGATCATAGGCAGAGCGTACATAGCTTCCCCAAACGTCACCCCAAGCGCTTTGATTCTTGTGGGGTACATTTCGCCCCCCAAAATAAACGGGACTATCCCTAAGCCTATATTATAACTAGAAATAAATATCACCAGCACGGTTAGGGGCAACCATGTTTTTAAGTTGGTGACGTCATAGTTTAAATTGTCGCGAACGTAGAAATAGGTGCCTAACGTTAGGAGCATCAAGCACGACATTGTGCAGGAGAATATTAAAAGGGGCTTACGCCCTATCCGGTCCACTAACACCAAGCTTAATAAACACGAAGCCAATTTACTAATTCCAAATATTATAGACGAATTTTTATCTTCGAGAATGAATTCTAAAAAGATTAAAATTGCATCAACTCCTGTTAATTGTTGAATAAATTGTAAAACTACGACTATAACAGTAACAAGTCTATTGTTACGAATCGTCACTAATTCCAAGATTGGAATTGATTTCTCGCGGTTCAAAGTCTCTTCAGTTGCGGAAACTTCCATATTCTTGAGTTCTTCTTCGATATGCGCACCTTCCCCATGGAGTTTCACCAGAATACCTTTCGCTTTCTCCCTTTCACCTTTCACTAACACATGGTACGGACTCCTGGGGGCCCACACAAATAGCGGCCACACAATCATCGCAGAAACAGCCCCTACGACAGCAGTGACCCATAGGGGCGCAACCAAAGTCAAAATATACGAAAGCAACACTCCAATATTCATCATTACGGCCACAAAACTGCCCAATACACCCCTGATGTTCGCATTAGCAATTTCTGCTGAATACATCGGTATGACCGTGAATATAACATTGCCTCCGAGGCCTCTCAAGAAGCAGCCAGTGTATATAGTGGTTATTGTCTTTCCGAATATTATGAACAGCCAACTCGTGAACGTTAGGGTGCAACCCCATAATATAGACCACTTGCGCCCTATACGATTGGCACTGTAGATGCTGATGGGCGCCGAACAAAATATCGCATACATCGGCAGGGTTCCGATTAACGCCGCTTGGTTTGCGTCGATTTCTAGTCTAGATGTGGCGTTTGAGACGTTATTTGTCAACATTTGAGCGATCGCTGTTGAGGTCCAACCAGTGCTCATGCCGTCTGAGAGGTTACTGAAACTTGCTTGAAAAGAATTCTTTTAATTTTTGCGTTCTGTACATAGGATGAACTATCTGTTGGTTTCTTTTTCAATTGTGTGTTATTTCGACAGTTTGCAACACTAACGCGCTTGACATTGATAGATATGTAGTGTACTCTCTTCAATAAAGCAACAATCGTTGAAAAATATTAAACGGTATGGTTTTAATAGCAATTTTCAAAAGAAACCAACTGATGGCTCATCCTATTATATATTCATAATAATTAGTATTATTTATTATTACCTGATAAAACAATGAAAGCTTGGAACAATAATTTATTTTGTAACTGTGGTATTTTATTTATGCTATTGTGTTGATTGCTTTCAACCAAATCACTATCAGTTTTAAACGGCATGCTGTTGATTCACTAAACAGAATAACAATGAACTTAAAAGTATTTTCGCTGGCTTATCTTAAATTATTTAAACACGTGGTTAAGTACACTCGCACGTAAATATGTATATAAGGATGGATTTATTTTTTCAGTTTTTTTATTGTCCAAAATTAATCCATCTTTATCAATAGCAAAATTTTTTTTTAACAAATAAATTTGATAGTAAAATTATATTTTTATAGGATGATGATGAAACAACCGCTGCTCCTATTTCTGGTTCGCCGTCTCCGCCGCCGGTTCCCCGGCGATACATCTCTAGTCTCCGTGCTAGAAATCGCCGCTCTGGGTCCTTGGACACCTCAAACTGCGACCCTCAGACACGCCTAACGCGTTGTTTGAGAGCCTTCTATAGAGATTTGGCAGCCTGTGATACAGTCACGTCACAATGGGCGCCTAGTTTACCTCCTGGAGCCTTATGTCCAGCCTATTTCCGGCCTGCGTTGGAACTAGATGTTGGAAGAGGTGTCGACGCGCGAGAGCCTGTTGGACTGTGCGATCTACTCTCACCGGTCACTGTAAGTGCGAATTTTGTTTTATTCTCGTATGTGTTTAACCATTTTGTTTTTGCAGACCAAAGGAGGCGCTGTACTTGAGTCTCCTCGTAAAGTACTCGTCGAAGGCACTCCAGGAAGTGGTAAAACTGCTCTAGCTCTCCGCCTCCTGCACTCTTGGGCCACTCAAAACAGCTGGTGGGGCCCTAGTATCAGCGTAGCTCTGTTTGTACCTCTGCGAGAGCTTAAAGGTCGCTCAATTTGCCAGTACCTCTGCCGAGAGCTTTTACCAAGGTCAGCCGCAGCAGATCTTCCCACACTATGGAATAGGTTAGCTGCGTTAGAAGACCGGCTCCTGTTTGTCCTGGATGGCTACGACGAAGTCATTGGACCATCAGCGTCAGATAAAACCTCTCGGTTAAGTGATGACGCGCATGATTTAATCTGTGGTCGTCTGTTCCCAGAATGCAGATTGGTCGTTACAAGTTGTCCGGAGTATGGGGATCGCCTAGCGCCGTTTGTGCAGAGGAAGGTGCGGCTTTTGGGGCGCGAATGGTCTCAGGTAGAACGGTTCATTGGCGTTTATTTTGGGGGCCCTAAAGCTGATCGGTTATTAAAAGTTATTTGTGACAATAAAGATGTTTTGAAACCCCTATCCCAAGCCCCTCTTGGATGGCTTTGTCTATGTCTTTTGTACGAAGAATCCTTTCCCCATGATTTCCCCAAAGACCTGCTGCGAGTCTACGAATCCTTGACCCAATGTCTCAGTCGAAGACGTCTAGTTAGACGATCTGAGCGAAGCTCAACAACTCCAATCCAACCCGAACGTTCGCTAACTGAATTCGGACGGTTGGCTTTGGACTGCATCAAAGCAAACGGACGATATGTCTACAGTGAAGCAGAAGTTAAACGCGCCCGCAGACATTCTGGAACTACAGATATTGCTGGATTAAGTATGCTGAATCGTAGCACAACTTTTGGTCGAAGAGCTCGAGCAAGAACTCGCGATCATGTCTACACGTTGGTCCATCCTTCGTTCGCAGAATATCTCTCTGCAAGACATATAATGAAAGAAGCTTCTCGGGGAGGGCCTCAAGCCTTACGGCGAGAGTTAGAAACTTTACCGGGCATCGGAAGAAACCGACAATTAAATCCAAGCACTGTCTTAATCTTAAGGTTCCTCATGGGAATGCTTGGAGCCCGTGGTCATCTTATCCTAGATCTATTATGTCCTCTTGACTTATCTACAACCGTGGTACTATTGTTACTAAAAGAAGCTGGCGCCCATAGGTCCAATGTTACAACAGTTTGTAGGCTTTTAGGCGGCTCGGTGAAGCCTTCAACTGAATGGCCTCGAGTACATACGACCCCAGCCGAACTGGAAGGCTGGACATACGTACTTCTGAGTGGGCACTGCAGCTTAGATCGCTTGGAGTTAGTTTATCAACTTGGGAACTTGGAAAGCGCTTATTTAGAAATGTTCTTCAAAGCATTGTCGTTCAACGACAGCGTTCGCCTGGTCAAGATTTCATCTTTACTAGACGAATGGACAGACGTCGAAGGCCTCGCAGCTAATGTTTCAACAGCATTAGCCAAATCCAGACTTTCGTCTTTCGAATTAGCTGTAACTTGTCTCCAAGAAGAGTCTCCAGATCGTAATAATCGCTTCCAGTGTGTTGTGGATGAAATCTGCGCGCGGTTAGTTACAAGATCATCGAAACTGGATCGTCTTTCATTGGATTTGAGTTTAAGCTCAGTGCAAGTCCAACAATTGTGTAGATCATTAGAGTCTGGTCGTGGCGTATCTTCGCTACATCTTCCCCACTTGTGTTTAGACGCAGAAACTGCAGCAAGTGTGGCGAAACTCATATTAGCAAGACCGTTAGCTGCGTTGAACGTTACAGGCAGTTGGTCAGCTGTCTCACACGAAGATGTACCATCATCTAGTGGTGTTAGCAGTATGGGATCTGGGTCTAAGTTGAGTCCGAACGGTCCCCCGTCTCCACCACATGTGTTTTCGTCATTGCCACGTGGAGCTATTGGTACACATGGTAGTGGAACACGTCCTGCGACCTTACCACGGCAACCTTTACTGGAACAGTCTACTGTTGAAGGTTCTAAACGTCTATCGGATTCCTTGGTGTGGCAACGACATTTCCACTATCCAGGATGCAGCGAACCTGGTTCCGTAGTCGGATGTCTTCACCAACACGGTTTCCATAAAATATTCGATGCTGTTCGGGATAACCGGTGCGTTTTGGATCATCTCAATGTAAGTAGATGTGTTTTTGCTGGAAGTGAGGATGCTGCGTGCTTGGGGGAGAGTGTGCGAAAGTCCAGGACTTTGCATTCTCTTCGTATGGAAGGTTTTACTAGGTTTATCGAAGTACTCCCAGTAGTTTTGGCACTAGCCGAAAACAGTTCATTGCAACTGTTAGATTTGGGTTCGTCTAGAGTGACGTTAGAAGATAATCAAACGCAGTTAGTTTGTAAATCATTGGCGCGCAATATAACTTTACGTACACTCAATTTGGACGGCTGGACTTATCGTCTAGAGGAGTCAGGAACACTAAAACAAGCAATGTCCTTGGTTGCATCCACCAGACTAGTAGAACTAGTTCTGGATAGCTGCAGAATACATTTAGCCTCTGGTGATATACCAGGGACTGCTACGCGCAATCCAGTTGCCACTTTTCGTAACGAAGCCTTACGGCACATCCGTATGGCCGGCCTACAAGTCACGATCAATGACAAACTAGCCGTGTATGGCCCCACTTTACTTCCGTTCCTAGTCGGGTTTGCCGCCTTGGCCCATTTGGACTTGAGCGTTGACAAATCCCAAGCCAATACTGTGGACGATCAAGCCTTATTGGAGTTTTTCACGACGCTATCGCGGCATTTCCGCTCGCTCAAAGTCCTTATAGCTAACAACTGGGCGTTGAGAATTGAGTCTTGTGAAAAAACGTTTAGAAATATGCGTAGAGCCCTTGAGAATTGTACTTTTACAGTCTTAAAAATGCATGGGCTGATTGCAACGGCTCACAACACTGCGAAGCGAACTCCAATTGAGCATGTGTTCCTTAAGGCTTTGGTGCATGGGGTCGTTGCGTTGGGTAATTTAGATATTTCGGGTATGGCGTTGAGCAAACGACAAGCAGAACATTTCGCGGGCACTTTACGTACAAGGCCAGGTGGCTCAAGGTCTTTAGATGTTAATGTTGATGGTATGGCAAGTGAATCAGTGCGAACGATTGTCGCCCAAGTGAAAATGAACCCTAAACTGCAAGTTACCTATTTGGGCGGATTGGTTTGTGTAATCCGGGTACATCCGGTGCGGGATAAACAGCAAGAGGAATACCAACAGCAGTTATTACTTGCTGTGTGAAGTATTCAAAGTTGGAACTATAATCGAAACGATTTAAATGGCAGAAAGATTCTCAATGTTTGTAAGTATGCATGAATAACAAGTCTTTGTCACCCCATTTTACAGAAACTCTGGATATGATGCGATGAATTTGTATTTTTAGCAACAATATCTTACTCTAATTTTTGTACCATTAACATTATCTCAATTATAAGAAGGCCGTTTGTGATTAGATATATTGCTCTAAAACAAACTTAAGTCTGCAACCTAATCAAAAATGCTTCTAAAAGCATGGATGAGTTCCAAATTTGGTACAAGTTCGCCAACCCCCTTCCCCACCGCCCCTATAACTCGATGTTTACAATTTTGAGGGCATTTAAGAGTGTGTAATGTTGAAAACAATCGAGTTAAATCTAACATATCTAATTTTTATTGATGTATTTCTTCAAAAAAAAATCACGATTTTATAAGCTACACCTAAAGTAGGATTACTTAAGATTGTCATCATGAACGTAAGTTTGTATAGTTGAGAGGTCCTTATATCAAACTAATAATCAACTAATTGTTGTTTTGATACCATTTTAAAACCATATTTTAACGACGCAAATAGTTAAAATAGTCGAATTTGTTGGTAGGACCAAAAATCATCGCCGCGCGCAACGAGTATTTGGTCAGACTTTTTAGATTGATTCATGTCTGTTAATGTTTTATAAAATGAATGTTTAAATTTTTATATTGAGACAAAAACGGTGCTAAATGATAAAAAGGATTTGTTGTTACTTTTGTTATTACATGTACTGTTTACTTAGTGTAATCTTTTCTTTTTTTTATGTATTTCGGGTCCGAACGACTCGATAGTGCCACAATAGTCCAATCATTGAATCGAAAATTCATATCATTTTTATTACGATTGTTACTCATTTCAACATCGTTTTTAAACAGTGACAGCTGGTCTTTACTGCCTTTTTATGTTTTAAAACAGCTGAGTTTTTTCTGGACGTAACGGGACCAGCTTTTTGAATAAATAAACATTTGATGCGTCTGGCATTTTTCAAAACAAAATTTAGAACTAACAATTAATAAACCAACAGTATTTTAGTGAAACATCCATTTTTAAAACGAAAGCTATTATTGTTGGTTGTAATTAACAGATGCAATAATTATTCTTTATTTTAATCATTCATTTCCTCTAGAGACAGAGTTGTAATGGTTTAGGGAAGCTGGATTCGGGTGATAAAAAGAGTACGTCACATGCTGTTAGCATAAGTGGCGCCATCTCTTTTTGGAGCATCCGGCGTTGCATTTACTGAAGGTTGGATTTGTTTTCGTATTTGTTAAAGAAAAACAATTTTTGTAAATGTTAGACGCTTTAGAGTTTCAAAAAACAGTCCATAATAGTAAGAAAACATATCTTTCGTTTTTCAAATAATCAAAATAACATTTTCCATTAAAGAAACTATTAGTGATAGTCAGTGCCAAAAATGGTAAATTTTATAAGACAATTTTATAATATTTGCTACGCAATGGTAACTCATATTAATTTACCAATGACTTAGACATTTTAAACAATTAGAAAAAACAATAAAGAAAATTAGCTTTTTTTATATCACTTAGGACCTATTAAATAAAAAATAATAATATCAATGGCCAATTCAATGTTATATATATATAAAATTGTTATAATGTAAAAAAAAAAATGTGATACACAAATATTTGATGTTGCTATAATAATTGTTTATTCAAAAAAAAAATATACATTATTATAAACATGTAAAGATGCTACGTTCTTTATTTAAGAACAAGCATTCGAAAATATCGTTATAGAAATCCGGATAATAATCACAAGCCCTCTGACAATCCGGCGTCCAGTTGATTTCCAGTAGTTTTGGTTGCATATACGAATCCCCGATTTCATTCGTCTCCCACGACAACATCACATCCGCCGCGTACACCGCGCGCGATTGGGGACTAGGCGCAATACCTTTCGGGGGTTCCACCACGCTAGCGGCCTCTAATACTTCCTTAAACATTTTCACTATCTCCACCTGGATATCCGCCCATGGATAATTCGGATACTGCTGGTTCCATTCGACTAGAAAATCCGCGCATGGCAAGTGCTTCAAATCGGCGTCCTTATTGTAGTTCATAACAGTGAAATGCGTTTCGTAGTCTTCGAAATTTAATAGTACAAATGGTTTATTTGCGAAACGCAGGAAGAAATTGTTGTAGATGTATGCTTTAAGTGGAGCCACGGATTTTAGTAGTATTACGTAGCGTATATCGAATTTTACTTTACCGACTTCCGGTCGATCGAATAGGATTGGGTTATGTAGGTATTTTTGGGCTATTTTGGGACCTGTGCTGGGTAATCTTAGTATGTAATCTAGATTACTAGTTATGTGAGTGTCTAAACTACGGGCTAAGTTCCAGGGTTTGCAAATCCAGTGGTTATCAAAACCGCGCACGGCGCGGTTTTGAAAGTAACTAACAAATTTTGGTAACTCAGTTTTTAGATTGTAAGTAGTTGGTAGCCATTTTGGATTTGTTTCTAACGTTATGGGATCAGCCTTATTTATGGTATTACGTCGACAAATAATGGATAATAAGTCTTTAATAGTTAAAACATTTTCAAACGGAAACTGATTAACAAATTTATTAACTTGCGACAACTCAGCGTACGCCTTAAAATGCCGAGTAAGCCACAAAACATCCGCAGACGATTCATCATCGACAATTTCGAATTGTGGCACAGTTAAAAACATATTTACTAAACTATACTCGGAAAACACCTTAATTCGGTCAGGTGTGATGAACTTAAAGTCTAAATTAATCGGTAGAGATTCCTCAATATGTCCCGAAAGGAAATAAGTTTCGGACGGTTCAGTCTGGGAAAAATCGATGGCAGACAAATCAGTGGGCAGCCACGGTATTAAAAGTGCCTCGCGGTCATTCAAATCCGTGACACCGGCGATAAAATCACGCGTGACAGTTTCGCCGAACTCAAGATCTCGTACAGGAAAGATAATTGTGTAACTGATTTGTTCGGCTGCATAAACGAAAGGTACCGCTTGGAAATTCGGATCATCCGAATGCTGAATGCCGCTACCTAACTCATCCATTATAAACCAAATCGGCAGGCGGTCTTCGATGTTGCTTGCATTACTGACACTATATGTCTGGCAATATTTCCACATGAGATCGCAAATAGCTTCAGGATTACTTGTGCCCATTATTTTCTCCATTCTAGCTTGCAAATGCCACATAGATGACATGATTTGTTTAGCATCATTCATGCGAAAAGTCCACGCGTGGTCGACCAAATAAATATGTTTTTTATCCGCAAATTTAATACCGTCCGGGTTTTTAACTTGAAGCACCCATAATGGATCTTCTGGTTTGCGGGTTTCGTCGCCATAATCAATTTGGAGCAAAGTGAAACTATTATTTGAATCAAATACTAGATTCTTTAGTTTTATATATAAAGTTTGCCAAAAATGGTGTGGAACACCGGCCGCCACTAATTGCGCTTCGTGACTCTGTACAAATTTAGTATAATCTATCTCTTGCACCATGTTTTTCGCGTAGCCCTGATATCTAACCTAATTTTTATTTTATTTATCATACACCGTAATTAGGATGTAAATCCTATTAAAAAAGATAAACGCTATCAATACAAAGTCCATAATGAATTATAATAGTAATAACTTACAATTCTTATTTAAATAATGCTGAACATTGACTACTTTAATATTAGAAATAAATAAAATGGAGGGTGTCATAGCCATAGAAAACGAACCACGCGTACATTGCAGTTTTATTTAGATGTAAATACATTAAGGTGTTTGAATATTATAATTGATAGTAACACATTTATTAAGTTTATTTTTTAAAGGTATATTTTCATTTATTAAAACATATTTCACGTCCTTTTCGTGTTAAATAATCAACGTGTATAAATATGCTTTCTCCAAAAATTTTTACTTCCATGGCAAAAGTTCTATAGGTTGTACACAGATGGTGCATCACTGAGGTAAGAGTAGTTAGTCAAGAGTATCCGATAGAACAGATTTGAATCGATTTCGTTTCTTGTAGTAGAGTAGAGTATTTTTTGTGTTATGATATTGCATATCTTTAATTGTACATTATTTATAAATTTATCATGCGTTCATTGTTCGCTCTAAAAGATTGGTATTAGTTAAATATTAAGTGAAATATTGAAAAGAAATACTTACCGAACATGTAATTGAGGATTAATTTTAAATCTAGATTTCCTTCTTTTGTAGGATATAAATAAATAAATAAATAATAACGCTGGGAAAATTAACATTTCCAATAAATGGGTACTTAGCCAATTAATGATTAATTCGTCGTATGTTAAAACTTTCGGTTCTCCCTAAAAATAATACGAATTGCAATCACTTTTAGTTTAGTAACGCGCATTTGTAACAATTACAACACATAAATGCCATATCTTGTTTGCTACGTGTATTATAAGCTCCCATATAAGTAAACAAATTTTCAATAATGTACTCATAAAAAACATTTTAAACTGCAAATTTTGACATAACATTTAAAATTAATTATCATTTTTTTTGTTTTCGTTACTATGGGCCCCTATTTTGTTAGAAAATATTCATTTATTTTGATAATATGTATTTGTTTTTATTGCAACAGTAAACACTCATGGTTTAACTGTTATAATATGCTAATTTCTTGCTTCGGTTTTCCGGTTTATTTTTATTTAAATTCCAAGTTCAAAATTGTTATTTTGTGCCAAAATATATACGTACATATATGTATATATATTTGATTAGAAACATATTATTTTTCGTCTCAATTCTCGTTTAGACTGAACGTAGAAAATGCTTTTACACTTTGAGAAAGTAAACATATTTAAATTGTACAAGATAAAATAACAAAATCGATTTTATCTATAAAATTAGGTACAATCTCATGTAAATCTCCTCAAGCAAAACCAATTAGCAATTAGTATAAACAAATTTTGCACTTACGTTATTGACTTACGTAATTTTGTTGCAAATTGCTTGAAGATTATTGCAAATATACATTTACGAATTAAAATATATAAATAAATAATCAAATTTTGTAATATTTCACTGAGATGTCTGGGAATTACGGTCCCCTGCCCCTCTCAACCGCGTCGTTTTTATTAAATTATCCATAAAATAAAATAAGAAATAAATACAATAAACAATCATATAAACAATTAAATTAACACTGAGAATAATCTCAGACATTCTCTTTACTACATAGATCTGAAATTCTGAATTTATTTTAATAAATTAATATGTCACAACATTCAGAGGGTAGTTTTAACTTATGCCTAACTTCAATGTATCTAAAGGTTTTAAAATATACAATATTCCTATTTCTATTAGGACCCTAGTAATTTGATTATTAGGAATTTCCTTGCCTTGTTCCTAAACTGATAAGGGGTGTTGTAAGGTATAGAACAGTAAAATGAAAGCTTGATCTGATTATTTTTGGAGAAACAAATCTAGATGCAATAATAACATTCTTTAAGGTGTAAGTATAAACTAGCTATAAGTTTTTTTAATTTTTTTTAATTATTTATTTCGTTTTCTATGTAAATTGGAACATTGAAAACTGCTAAAGAGTGGGAATCGCGAGAGAAGGGACTAGGTTCGATGCCCGATAGAGTCAACTCGCAATACTCAGTTTAAAATCGCGAACCGCGTCGGTAACATCTTCAAAACAAATTTATCGCTATAGAGTAATCATTTAAATACAACCACGCGGTTGATCGTTAAAAATATGTTTTATTATTCAAATATGTAGTTGAAATATTTGGTTTTAAAATCTTTGTGTGGAACATATTTAGAATTTTGATTTGTTTTTGTTTTTTTATTGAAAATGATTGAATTTTGTGCAAATATCTGTGATACAAATTATTGTTAATATTATTTAGAGCCAGTGGAGTACGAATCTAATTTTTCGGGGTGTTTATTAATCAAATAGAAATTCATGGCCTTTAAGGAAGATTGTGTTAATATTTTTGGATATGTCCGGTGCAAAAGTGATATTTTTATTATGTACTTTTTTAGTTCCTGTTTTTACTGTAAAGGTAATTACGTCCCTAATTTTTATCTGATTTTATTGCAAATTTAGGATGGCATCACTAAAATAATAATTCCTTGCTTGATAATTTAAAAAATATATATATATATTACTAAAGCCTAAGTAGACAAAACAAATTGTATATTAGTCAATGTTTGTATTCAACATTACTGCCCCTAATTACACAATATAAAAGATTAAAAATTGAATAATTGTTATTCATTGGTAATTGTATCAAAATGTTATCTTTAAGGGTTTCGGAGTGGTATATATTTGTAAAACTTTTGTATAAATTGTTTGTTAGAAGATAATTTTCATGTACTTACATTGGTTAAAATTCAAAACTCCGATTTGATAACATGATTCTTGTTAGGGATAACTCTATTAGTAAGCCGCCCCTAAAGCCTATACAATTCGTTCCTAATTTGAGCGCTCTGCCACACTCAGCGTATTAAAATACTTCTTCAAGTATCATGTTGGTAATGCCCTGTTTCTCAAGCGAATTCATAACAATTAAACAAGTTAATTCTATTATTGTGTGCATTGCGATTTACTTGGAATTGCATTTATGGTAGCAAAGCAAAGCAAAGCAAAGCAGTTGAGGAACAGTTACCTGAAGATATACCTTCTTACTCCAGTGCTCCACTGCACTATTATCATTATATATCGTTTTTTAAAACACGTTCCGGAAGTCAATTACAAACGTTTTATTACATACAACATATCTGGAGTGTCCTGCACTGGACTTTCTCATACGTATGTATATCTGTGTGGATACAAATATAATTAATCAATTGTTTATATCAGAAACATATTTGTATTCGTTGCTATTTACATTTAGGCTCAAAATCGATCACATCAGTTGTTTCGGCGTCGTTTAGTGCGTCATTTAAAACGCACACATTGCAGATTAGTCTTTGCTCTCGTGTAGAGCACTTGTCGCTATTAAATAGATTAAAAGTTACGAAATTTCAAACATTCATAACACGTGAACCGGAAGATGCATCAAAATACTTCTCAAACCAAAAGTGTAGACAATTATATTGCCTCTCGTTTACTTCAGACTGAAAAGAACTCTGTAAGGCCTAAAACTGCCTCCTAAATTATGTAATGTAGATAAATAAAGCAATTTTGAAAATGAAAATCAATCTCGTTTACTAAATAACGTTTAGTTATTGTTAAAAATGGTCTATTCTAAAGTAAAATAGAGCATTATAGATGTATTGACTATTAACAAAAATGTATGTGTATACATTTAGAGAAATATCTACATACATAGTACATATGTATAAACACGGCCACCGAAGCATAGAGAGTGACCTCTGCTTTTCACACTTAGTAAAGAGCAGGTTCGGCCTCTATAACACTATAAGGCTAGTTAGCCTCAACCGAAACCGAATCCACCTACACATTATACAGCTTAACAATATGTTATTACTTTTTAATGATAATTTATTATTTCATAATCATAAACATTGCTGCTCACACACACACACACACACACATATATATATACTTAATATGGATGCAGCAACAATTTCTTGTTGAGGATACCCCTACTGTCTAAAGGTGCATTCAACAAAAAAAAAAAACACCGGTTCATTTGTTTACAAATTGAACCAATTGTTTAGCGGTTGAGTGCACTGCATATCTTACCAGACTATTTATCTAAGATGTATATTTGATGTTATTAAGCGTAATTTTTCTTCGGTTCCCGTTCGTCGGCTCGTTTCTCTTCCATGTCTTTGTCAAACATTTTTTGCCTCGTCTATTCTTTGCTCAATTTAATGCAAACTTAATAATAATTGTTTTAAATTACTAAAAAAAAACGGTATATTTACGTATTTATATAGTACATATAGGTATGTATGTATGTACATACTTACAATACACATGTGTTGTCAGAGCACAAAAGGGTTATGTATGTTGTACCAGTGGCGTAGAATAGAATTACGATTTTGTGAAATATTTGCATTACACGTCTTAATCCATACATAATTAATATATTAATATCTAATTACGGATGTCCTTACAGCTAAATGAGTACTTAGCTGTTTAATTACAGGGAATTGAAAAGTAATTACTTATTTATATTTCCGACTTATCGTAGTGTCATTTTGAACTCCGATGAATCCTGTCCTGAATTTCGGCCTGTGATCCCGGATTCAGGACCGGATTGGATGCAAATCAAAGTGTATCATCTGTATATCCGGTTGATTTGCATTCGTTATGGCTTTAAACAATACAGTATTTTATGTTAATTTATTTATACCTACTTTTATTCATGAATTAAAAGTACCTATATATGTATATTACTTGTGTGTCCCTTGACAAAAATGTATTAACAAAATATTTATACGTAATATATTTAAACATAATTATATATAGAAAAGATATGCCATATTTTGACTATATAATACTTTTTTTAATCATTTATTTCAACAATGCATTAACAAATCTATTTAATATTAACATAATAAGATGAAGTAATTGTTAATTACACTCAGAAAGACTCTAATTAGGAATTCGACACGTTACTGAATGAATTAGCGGTTGAGTTCCCATCCCATTACTAGAAATATATTCTATTTTTTTGTTGCGCATGCAATATATAATAATAATAATACTATTTGACAATAATGATGGTATAAATAAAGTGTGTATGGGGGGTAGATGTGCAACGAGTCCAAAAACATAGAAATTAAGAGTGATTTACGATCAATTTTAGTAGCACGTGTGTATATGTACGAGTATAATTTCGGATATAGTGAATATTGAATTAGCAGAGTAACATGTCCGGTGTTAGAGGTGATGTATGTATGTATATGACCTGACCTCTGACTGATCACGATTCGTTGGGCACGCATAAAGCCCGGTAACGTGCGCGATTCTGTGCCGAAACTTCTAACCAAGGTCGCTAATCTCTATTATATACATACAACATCCATAACTATTCTGCATTTATATTATTACATCCTCATATATTTTACACTAATTGTCCGATTTTACATACATCTATTGTTATTTATAGAACATTCTAAACTATTTATTTGCCTCTCTATTATTCATTCTTGCCGAACTTAGCTGCGTTCGCTAAATGGGAGAAAAAGAGTACAGCTTGTGACGTCACACTAATATATTGAGCATCGTCACGTATCTTACTCTATTCTTCGCTCGAAGTGCATCACTACCACTCTGCATTTACCGAACGCAACTTTTAATAGGATGGGTTGGTTTCTTTTTGAATTGCGTGTCATGTTATTTCGACAGTTTGCAACACTGACGCGATTAAGATATTTAATGTCGTCGTCGTCAAAGTCAAACCTCCGAACCTCTTTATTATTATAACAACTGCTGGTGCTGCTGCTGAGTTTATTTTTAAAGGAGTCGAAGATGTTTTAGCGTCACGTCAACTCTATGCGGTTTGTGGTAACATCAGTGAAACGATAGTTACAACCGGAATATGTTGTAATTGTGTCAATAATCAAACTGTCGGCTTTAGAGAACAATAATCAAATGAAATGTTCATTTTTCGGTAATTCTTGAAATTGTTAGACATTTCACAACCGCATCGCATTTCCTTTTCACGGTGGTGTTGATTGAAGGTCCTGACAGAGATACTCAAACACATTTTATACATACAATCAACTACTTATACACGAGATTTACCTCAAATATGATTATTGAACTACATTTGAAAGTATGGTGGTATACTACTACTACTACAAATTGTGTTAACTTTTATATACATATTTGTTGCAAAAATATGTAGTATATACTTACCTATTCATACTTTCACTAATCTCACAGGAAGAATAATATGTTATTATTAACACCAAAGTGTCACACATTTAATTATGTATGTACGTATATACCTAATATTAATTATTAATAAAAATGAAATATTAGTACCACTGCGCGCCTAAGGCCTCAACAATGATGAATCAAATTGACTTTTAAATACACATGTTTCAGATCTCAGAAGATAACTTAAGACACCTGTTAACGTCTTCAGAATGGACCACCATCATGGGGACTTCAGATCAAGGTAAAATAATTATTACATCATTTTTAGGTAAATGTAAGTAGTAAGTATGTTTTATTATATTAGCAACAACAATTAAAAATTGTTACTATAACATCCTTAATTAGTTACAAAATTGTCTTAAAATGTGTTTCACAATCAAATATATTTGTAACATACGTATATAAATGAAACACATAGATAATTTTCAGTTTGCGTTTTATAATTGTTGATTGTATTTGGCATTGAATTAGTGACCGGAAAATGGAAAACAGACGTAGCATTTGTTTATATAAATAATAAAACAAGTTCATAGTACTTGTGAAGGCAATGTTATGGTGTATGTACACTAAATAAATACAAATCTGGTTTATATAATATAAATTAATTCAAATAAACAATATTTAAATTCTGATTTGATTGAAATTATGATATTAGTTAGCGCCCAAACACAATATTTAACCCGCTTCCGGTTTCCGCGTGAGACGCTACTAAAGCGGAATATTATTCGAAATATGTTTAAAACAATATTTAATTTGTGTAAATGTTGAGAGTTAAAAACAATATTAATTGCGACACTTTTGGAGATGTACAAACGAAACGAAATGCACCTACTCCTTTGTTTAAAACGAAATGTGTGAACTTATTAAAACGGTTTTCGAAAATCTTCTTCCTATTTCGCTAGACAAAGAAGTAAGTAATAGCAGCTAGTGGTAACTGTGCATGTGTTCGCTGGCAGAAGATACAATCATTTAACTTTCTCTGCGATGCGATGGTTAGCGCGCATTGTGCATCTTCTTCCGTTTTAAATTTAACAAATTAATCATATTATCCATCGCTTGAGCAATGCACAGACTACAAACTGAAATGTAACAATGTGTGAATTTTGTACGTTACGTAAAAAACATGTTTTCTATTATTTAACAAGTAAAAGTTACTATTAAGTATATCCCAAATATAATCACCAGGTCTTCGTTTTACTTTCTTATACGAATGTATATAGCAGGGATGGCCATAGCGAGGTTCGCTATAGGTATAAATAGTTTGTTAGGTTTTTAGTTCATTTAAAGACTAAAACATCTGCAGTAATAGATAGAAATGTTATTAATGACCTAGAGGTCCTGGACACCTAGATTCTTAAGTCGATTGTCCTTAACAGTTCCAGAATTCGCGGTGGTTTGGCCCAGGCACCGGACGAGAACGCGCCGTTCCTCCGAGGCATTAGAACATCGACAAATACTCATAGATGCGGTTAGTTTGGGTCAGAAATTCGACTTAAATATGACGCCGTCCCCCAAACTGCTGTCTCCAGACTTTCAACTAGTAGCCCGCTGGAGGAATCGTTCAGAAACACTGCCCCACACTCCGGAGGAATGCTTCTACAGAAGTGATGGCGCCGCGTTGGGAATCTGCGGCGGAATGGTGAGCTGTTTTTATTCGCGTGATTGAATTTAGAACTAGGTCGATTGCGTTCGTGATTTGTAACTGTTAAAAACCACTTTTGTTTTGTTGATATTTTGTTAAATTTGCAACACAACAACAACAAACATCGATGACTATTGTTGAACTACACACGCAAACAATTATTTCTATTGTATTTATTTATAAAATTCTTTAGCGTGGAATAATCTCATCAACCAACGATTACTTTTACATAATCCATCCACTGCCCCAAAGATTACAAGACCCAAATCTATCACTCAAGCCTCACGTCTTAGTGCGCCGCCCCTCTTCGTATTTTGGTTCGAAATTTCCAAAATCCAATCACACCGAAACGCTATGTGCGCATGAAAGTGTTGACGATTTAAAAAATGTTAAACACTGGAAGAAACATCGAAGGAAAACCATTAACCGTCGAAGACGACGCGCTATTCTAGCACTAGGAAGTCCAGTATTCGTTGAAACCGCTGTCTTCGTCGACAGAGACCTCTACCAGCACATGCGCACCAATTATCCTCTGGACACAGAACGAGAATTAGTTAGATTCGTTCTCGCAATGATAAACGCTGTAAGTTAAATATTAACACTGTTATTAAGGATAACCACGTTAAGTTGTTTCAATATAATTTATTTATATGTTTTTAAACATTTAGGTTCAATTGTTATATCATGATCCGTCGCTGGGAAGGCCAGTGAATTTTATGCTGAAGCGTTTAGAAATTTTGCACGATGAACCAAATGGTTTAGCGCGTCCTCATGATATCGATCGGTTTCTGAGTAGTTTTTGCAGTTGGCAACGAACGCAGAACCCGCCAGGGGATCAGGTTCCTTCCCACTGGGATCACGCATTGATCCTTACTGGATTAGATCTATATGTGGTCAGCAAACACGGGAAGGTGTCCAGTCAAGTTGTTGGTAAGTCTTTAATAATAATTTTTATGCGTAATATGGCTACCCTAATTGTTCTATGTCCATGTATAATGTGCATAAATAAAATAACAAATAGTTCGAGCCTCCACATGACGTTTAATAACTTTCGCGGGTGAACTGTTTGGTGCTTCAGGACATAGAGTAAATTAGTTAGTTTTAAAGTTGATTTTCGATGGTTATTTTTGAATGTGTATGTGAATAGGGTTAGCGCCTGTCGCAGGTATGTGTACGACTACCAGTAGCTGTACAGTGAATGAAGGAAGACATTTCGAAAGTGTATACGTTGTTGCCCATGAAATTGGTCATAAGTATGTTACTATACTATTTTGCACACTTTTTGGCAGTGTGGTTAGGTATGGGCAATGCTTTTCTTATGTGTTGTCACTTATAATTAAAGTTGGTACACAGATACATTATAGCACGTATTGTACCACAAAAATATTACAGTATATATCGTGAGTCGGTATACCATGTTGTGTTCGTCAGTAGTTGTCAACTCTTCTAACGAAGATGATTTGAATGATTTGGTCATTGCCTGAGCTGATAATAATAATATTGTTATTAATAATAATATTTCAGTTGTTTTGGTGACGTTGACAATTTTAGTTTTGTGCTTATCTGAGGTTCCCCATAAGACTTCATCACACTGCCAAAACGTTTGAAAAATAGTATAATATTGTATGGTTGTTTGGCATTATTTCATATATTTGTAATTTTGTACAGTTTAGGTATGCGACACGACGGTCCTCTAGCGGACAATGATTGCGACCCTAGCAGTTATATAATGTCTCCTACTTTAGGGAGCGGGAAAATCACATGGTCTCCTTGTAGTAGGCGATACCTACAAAAGTTTTTGGAGTAAGTTAAATCAAAATGTGAATTTATTTATGTTTATATATATATATATATATATATATATATATATATATATATATTTAAATTAAATTAGCACTTCGCAATCGCGATGTTTGTTGGACCATGGAAGTTCGGCGGGTCAACTGGACCATAGTGCTGAAGGGGCCTTACCAGGGGAGCGTTTTGATGCTGATCAACAGTGTAAGTCCACTTTAGATTCCAATACAAATTGAATTATCAGTCATGGAGCTATTTAACATAACTTTTTAGTTATTTGACTGATTTGGCTTGTTTTATAATAAAAAGTTCGGTTGACGAAGCAAAAATTAGATGTACATTTCTCACAAAAAAAGAAAAATGCCGGAAAATAATGTTCCTATATTGGAATATATATCTCAACTTTATAAAAATGATTAAATCAATACTTAGTCCACATATTTAACAATTTATTTAAAATAAATGATGTATTGTATTGTTAATTTTGGATTTTTAGGCATGTTAAAGTATGGAAAAGGTAGTAAGCATTCCATACAACAACCCCTGGATGATGTATGTCGCGATCTACACTGCCAAAGAGAACGATACACTTGGACATCTCATCCTGCGCTTGAAGGTAAATAAATCGCAATTTCGGTCACGCGTTTATAATTCTAAATTCAAATATCCGTAACACAGGTACGACTTGTGGTCACAATCAGTGGTGTCGTGGAGGTCGATGTTTAGCTAGAGGCCTCGCGTCTTTGCAGGCCTACAGTGCTGCAGGTTCTTCCAGATCGGCTTCCAGAGTAGATGGTGCCTGGTCCGACTGGAAACCCTTTAGTGATTGCGCCTCCGGGTGTCTGTACGGTGAAGAAGGTCGTCTACGTGCTGGAAGCACCGGAATCATGGTTACCACTAGACGATGCAATAATCCTCGACCGGTAGGAGGGGGTCAATCCTGCCACGGCCCAGAACGAAGATATCAAGCCTGCAGCGCTTCTCAGTGCCTAAATGTGCCACGGATGACTGTCAGAGAGTTTGCGGTTCAAATTTGTCAAAGAGCCAAAGAAGTCGATACGGATTTAACCGGAAGTGGCTTGCAACGCATTAGTTTGGATCGTAAGTTGATTATAATAACTCATAAACGACTTTTAGACAAGAATAAAAAAAATTCTAAAGTGTTTCCCATTACTTTTATTATATATATATATATATATATATATATATATATATATATATATATATATATATATATATATATATATGTTTATATATATATATATATATATATATATATATATATATATATAAAATTAATAAAAAACAATAGATTTAAAATTGAATTACGCCATAAAACTGCGTATTATTATTGCAGCCGAAGAAGCGTGTATGGTGTGGTGTTTGAAACGAAATGGTGATACGAAAAATCGTGGTTGGACGTTTCCTGATGGGACCGTATGCCAAACAAGGCGTCCAAAATTTGGACGACAATCATACTGCATTAGTGGTAAATGTGAGGTAAGTTAACAATTTTTTTATTCCATAAATTAAATATTGGTCTGTGGTTAAATTAAATATGTTGACAGGAATTTGAATGCGATCGATACGAAGAAGTTCCGTATGCTCAACACCCAGACCTTTGTCCAACGGACCGCGACGAAAATGAACTGGTTTGGCGCTCCGGAGGTAAACAACGACGCCGGGATAGCGGAACGCATTGGGTCAGCGCCTCCGGGTGTCATTTTAATTGCATGAATCCCGGATCTGGCATTCGATTGGTGCACGGCAAGAACAACAAGAAAAAGTCCAGTATCCAGTTATGTACACCGGATAAATTAGGATGTGGACGAATCAAAAGTCCATTCCAGCATGCGACAACAGTTTGTAGTAAATACAAGGAAAGAGTTCGACGTTTATCCGGACTTGGGATGCAAATCTCTGCGGCCTTAGGTAACTTATTAAATAAAGTACTTCTGCAAGTTAACTAATTATAAATCGTTTATGTGCGTTTTAGAAGACCCAGATAGACCCTGTCGAGTGGCTTGTCAAGATGAGAACGTTTCTCACCGATTCTATCTGGTGAATGGCGAAGATGGTTGGTTCCCATTCGGTACAGATTGCTCACGAGGTGTATCCGATAAGAAATCCTATTGTATCAGCGGTAAATGTTTGGTAAGTAAGGTGTAGTATTTGCATTCAAATCTCGAGATGGGTTTTATTTTTCAAGTAAAGTAAAACATCGTGCTCACAAAAATTGTATGCATTTTACTATGTTTTAGGAATTCGGTCCAGATGACACTCCTTTATCGGAAAATGAGTTTTCTTTGCCGTTATTGTCGCGTTCTAAACGAAGTTTAGAAAATAACTCCACGAGAGTTATAGCGATTTTAGAACAACAGGATTTGGATCAATTAATTTTCAGACTCAATAAAACGTTATTATTAGGTAATAATATGCGTTATTGACCTACTCTACTAGTTTACTATTATCTATTATATACTTAACAGGTACTATAACGACAACAACCGAAAATCAAACAGCTGATTCGGGCTCATATGATATCGACCTCATGAATCCGATCTATTTTGAGATGAATATGCCGCCAGATGCGATGCAACCATACACTTACCACCGAAGAAATGAACTCAATACAAGTGATTTTATTCCCAATGTTTATATTTACTAACAAACCCCTTCAACTATGTATATATTTAAGTATTATTATTAAATTGTAAAAATAAATATATAATCAAACATTTATTATTTCATGTTTAAATTACACAGTGTAACCAATAATACTTCACCAGTGGTGAATCTTCAACCTATTTTAATTCGAGTAACGATTATTTATTTATTTATAGTAATATATTAAAACATCATTGTTTCATATTGTTGCAGAAACAATTCGCTATCAATCAGACTGTTTCTGCTGGAAATACAGACAAATTCTGGTGGAACTCGTCTGTGAGGATGGTTCAATGTTGAGCGAAATGATCATCCGAATGTGCTTGTCAAGGATGTGTCGAGGCAGCTGCGCCAGCGAAACAACCCGGCGTTTATTGTATATAAACAATGCAAAAGACACATATTAAATAGTGTGCCCATATAAGATAAATATACGCCGTTTTCTAAGAACTGTTCCTAAGGGACATACCTATAAATGTTGGCGGCGTCTCCCTCGTCACTGACGGCCAGCGTATATGCACCTCCGGGCTATTTATATTAAACATATTTGTTGATACATGTATAAATAATAAAGAAAATAAATAGTTATTACAGTATTTATATTGTTTTCTTTAAGAATAACCCATTGACAATTGTTTACAGAGTATATACAACAAATTACAATTAAATATAACATCTAAAAACAATAAACTGCTTTATTTAAACAATACACCGTATAAGTACGTTGATTATGTACACAAAAGATGCGTTTCAATTAAATATACCATATAATAACAATAAACAATCCAATAATATGCAACAATGCCTTTAAAACGCATAAAAATAATTTATATATATGTGACGTCACTTCAAACTTTTCAGTTTTTGTGTTCAAAAACGCGAAATAACGATTTGGTATCCAGGTAACAGGAATCAGAAAAGGTCGCCAAATGACGTCATAATGTGACGTCGCAGCAAAGACTCTATTTTTTTGGCGGCATTCAAAATGAAACAAAAATTAGATGTGACGTCACCATAAAGACTCTATAATGCAGTTCAATGTTCACCGTAAGATGTCAGTCAAAGCGAATGACAATTTTTTATTGGCGGCATTCAAAACGAAACCAATATACGATGTGACGTCACAATAACGACTCTATAATGCAGTTCAATGTTCACCGTAAGATGTCAGTCAAAGCGAATGGCACATTTTTTATTGGCGGCATTCAAAACGAAGCAAAATTAAATGTCATCTGACTGTGACGTCACAGCATGGACTCTATTTTACATTATAGAGTCTCTACTCTGACGTCACACTGTAACACTGCATTATAGAGTCTTTACTATGATGTCACACAACATTATAGAGCCTTTGCTGTGACGTCACACTGTACCACTACATAATAGAGTCTTTACTGTGACGTCACACTGTACCGCTATATTATAGAGTCTTTACTGTGATGTCACATTGCATTATAGAATCTTAATGTGACGTCAGACTGTAGCATTGGATTATAGCATGGGATTATAGTCTTTACTGACTGTCAGAGACAAGCTGACTGTGATGCCCGACGGACCGTGCTGCGACTGTTCTTGTATTCCCAGCTCCAGGAGATGCCGCTCCACAACCATCTCGTATCGTTATTACGTGCCCCAACATGAGAGCGCCGACAAACTTGAGTGAGTACGCATTAGAGGAGGACTGGACTAGAAATCAATCAAAATCAATGTTGTCCTGTCATCAAACGCGTCGGTTGTATCTTCAATGGGGCGACACATTCCGTGGGGAGCCAGTGGCAACCTGGGGTGGATCCGTGTGTCCAAGAGCAAAGCAGAGTGACTGAACGTGAGAAAGACATAACTTGTGATATTAGTTGTGATTTAGGGCAAGAGTATGTTCCGCCACGCCGGTGGAATTAGAGGTAATGAAGAACAAGTTTTTTGTGAAAATTGTAAACAGAAGGTCTGCGTGTGCGATGGACTGGTTCGGGAAGTGGGTGAGCAATGGAAAATGGATCGGTGAGTTTTTGTTCGTCGTATGAACGTTTCTTTCGACTCTTAGCGTCTGACATTTGAATGTGTTTCAGTTGCAAATTCAAAGCATCGTCACAATTTGTTCTACTATCTCTGAGGGACTACGCGAGGATTACCTGTACGTGCACTACCCTGTGGAGGCGTCTTGCTGCGGCCGAGACGTCGCCAGTGCGTGCCTCGTCCACAACACCACCTATCGCATCGGAGACCAAGACGGCTGATCCCGAAGGAGATCCGTGCGTCACCATTCATTGCCTCCACGATAGCGTGTCAGGGGATGACTTGGTGCAGGCTCGTGCAGCGAATGCCCACATGGTTGGCACTATGTCCCTCCGCTCCCAACGGCTGAAGAGTGTGTGCAGGTCGGTGCGGCATTCAAAACGAAACCAACATTTTTCTCATCAACGTTTACAACATGTAAGTACAACATGTTGCCGATCCAAAATGATTTAACGATTTTTTTAAAGTTAACCATCCTTTTGTTTTTTGTTCATATATGGTACATTTATTATTAATAATTACACAACAATATTGTTTATAAATGAATTGTTTCCATGTATATAAATTTACAATTGATTTGTTTATATTAAGGATTAGAAGATAGTTTATAATTAAAAAGTACAAAATAAACTGTATTTAACAAATCAATTTATCCTTTGACGCCGGGTCGTTTCGCTGGAGAAACTGCCTCGACGCATCCTTGACAAGCACGTTCGGAGGACACGGTGATCATTTCGCTCAGCAAGAAAACACTTTCGATGAAATATCTGGAACCATCTTTCAGCGGTCATGTCCTTTTTTTTTGCTAAATGTTAACGAGACCTCCTAAGACTCACTTTTACCCAAGAAAATGTTAAATTATAATTATTCATTTATACTTTATTAGAAATTACTATGGCCGGATGTTTTTATTTCTTATACGAATACCTATAGGTATTTACACTCGAATGGATAAATCGCATCTTCACAATCTATAAGAGAATAAAACAAGTATATATTGTGCAATTATTTATTTAAATGTAAGCTGATTTAAACTTAATATAATTAAAAACAATAATAAATAAATGTTGGTATATTAATTAGAATTTTAATTGTCTAGGCGTCATGAATTGTTTTAATACATCTTCAGTAATAAGAGCTCGTTGCTCTTGATGCTTAGCAACAATAGGTTGAATAGTTTCAACCAAAATCTTCTTAAGTTCCCCCGTAAGCAATGCCCCAGTCGTATAATCAGTTCTGATCTGTTCCAGCTTAAGATCATCCTCCATAAAAAACCTCAGATACTGATATGAAATATCCACGTCACAATTGCCCCCAAGTGCTCTATGCTCCTCAACAGTCGTTTGCCCCCCAGAAAAAGCATGTTTATTGATTTTATTTTTGATTTGTTTCGCAGTGTCCGTCAGGAATATCGTCGCATTCGGCTCCGACGCGGACATTTTCGTTTGGGCCCCTTGCAACGCAGGGAAAAACGAGGAATGAATAAGGGTGGGTTTGTGTTGCCCCAATCGAGGGGCGACATCCCTGGTCATACGGAAGTAAGGGTCCTGGTCAATCGCGCACGGGATCAAGCACGGCAGTTTTTTATCGCCGAAAATAAACGGGAATGACGAGCTAAATGACGGGGCGGCTTGTACAGAGGGAAAACTGATTTTTCCGATCGGATCGCTATCCCCAAACCCGAATATTCCCTTGACCTGGTTGTAGGTCACGCATTTTTGAACTCGTAACATATTGCGGTAAAATGCTGGACATTGTCTGTAGCAAATAATTTAAAATTGAATAAGAAAACACGTAATGATTTAATACGGTAGTTTAATCATTCAAACTTGTTTCTTACCCAATAAAATCGAGATCAGAGAAGATGAAAGTCTTTTCCACATCAAATCCAATCGCAATAATATCTTTCGCGTTCTCGTACGCCATTTCATTCGCTTCTTCGATCGTCAAATCTTTCCACAACACTTTTTCGTCATCAGTCAACTGAATAACAAGCGGCACATTAAAAACATCTTGCAACCACTTACAAACTAAAAACGGTATCAAATGCCCCAAATGGATCGACTGTGAAGACGGCCCGCGTCCCGTATACAAATAAAAACCTCTACCCGCCTCGAATTCATTTAAAATTATATTAAAATCGCGATGTGAAAAGAAAATGCCGCGTCTCAATAGATGATGGACTGGTTTACCCGTAACTCTCTCGAACCTTGCTAATAATTCAGCGTCTATTGGAGAGCTACCGAATCGTTCTATATACGAAAACATATAAATTAAATATCTAATTACACTAAACATTGATTGATTAGTACTTATAAGTTTGTCGTAATCGATGCCTGTGTTTGATTTGCTAACCACGTTCCACGGGTCAACAAAATCGTCACCGTCTCCAGTAGCTCCGACGTGATTTTGATCGATGTTTAAATCAGACATGTTCTTATTTAAATCAGCCATTCGGAATAGTTTAAATTTTAATAAATATGTTACATTGACAAGAGTCTATAGAAATATGGTTAAAAAAAAAAGGTGAAATGTCAAAATAGCAAACGTTGTACAACGTTTCTAAAAGCATTTATTATATTTAATTCATTATATTTTAAGATATTTACGCTATTTAATACAAAATAGGGTTAAAAGACAATGCTTAATTTTCATATTTGGGTGTTTTAAATTAACTTTATCTATTAGTTTTTAATTCGACTATAGTTGGGAACAATGAATTTTTTTCAATTTTGATTGGCTAATAGCTTTATACAGTCAATCAATCAAGCGGCAATTTTTCTAACCCTTAATTTTAACTATTGTTTAAACATTTCTACAGCTAAAAATGGGGGTAAGACTACTAGAATACTTAAGTTTCGATACTTATTGATATATATATATATATATATATATTTTTGGGGTATAAATAGAGAAAAGCTAGTTCGAAAGGTAAGGAAAAGCGGTTACAACGCAAAGAGGAACAAATGAAATTGAGCGTTTCCAAAGCAGCCGTAGACAAAGCCAACAAACTCACAGATCCTTTAGAGCCGTTCGTTGTTTTTAAAAAATATAATAAAAATGGTATTACGGCTGAGTTTAGTGTGAAACGGGTGCACGATTTGGATGAAGCAACGAAATCGTGGGTTTTTCATCTGACGAAACAAAACATGCAAACAAAATATGAACAGTGCTCATGGGGCTGGAAAGATTCACAAAAGCTGGAAGAGCTAATGGATGAATCTGCTTGGTATCTTTTAGCCAGAGGGCCTGAGGGGCAAAATTTAGGTTTTTCACATTTCCGTTTCGATTTAGATTACGGTGACGAAGTTCTATATTGGTATATCACACTTTCACCTTTCCTCCCTCTAACATGGTGTTTAAATATGTTACAAATATTTTTAGCTATGAATTGCAATTGGAAGCGTTTGTGCAGCGTAAAGGATTGGGCAAATTTATGATGCAAATTTTAGAACTTGTTGCTTTCACAAACAATATGAAAAAAGTGATTTTGACTATTTTAAAAAACAATTCCGGCTGTCATTTCTTCAAAGCCATCAAGTAAATAACTGCTGCGCGCCATTATAACGTTGAGTTCGACGCCATTTTAACTTTGATTTTGACGCAATTCGTTTTAGTTACCAACTTGACGAAACTTCACCGCCGGATGATATAGACACGGAGTATCCGTACGAAATACTGAGTAAATTAAATAAAAAAATGATTCCACCACCGACACATTCCAACCATGTACATTCGCACTGTTGTGCTGGGCACCATTAGGCTAATTTGGGACTTTATTCAACTATCGTAACACCATCGTAAGTAAGCTGAACTTATTAACATACCTAAATATATTTGATCTGTATTTTTTTTTTTTAAAAAGCACTGCCTTTTGTAAAGTAGTCAAAATAAATGATGATTTTAAATGGATTGCTAATTGTTCGACAATCCAATCAGTACATTTGCGACAGCTTTTAAACCAAATCTGAATTGATTTAAATGAAACAATTCTAATCGTACTGTTTATTATATTATCATATAAATAAATCTAGATTTGAACATTTAATTCAAATCCTTGTAGTACCTATTAAGTTAAAACAATTGAGCATATAAATTATTTATTTTTTTAATACTAATACTACATATAAGAACAATTCATAAAAATTCAATTTGGCAAAAACTTTTTATAATATAAACAAAAGCATCTAAAAATCACAATATTTCCACTTAATTGTTATCATTTCACACAAGAAATTTCACTGTAACATATTCGCTAATTAGATAAAAGCGCTTTCATTTTCAAGCTAATCGACCCGTATTTTTCCGTCGAATATTTATAATATATATCGCGGTACTTGTACTGTTCTTCCTGTTGCATCCGAACCATCGCGGTCATTCGGCCGTGCACATTAGTCATTTCGTTCAACGAATGATAACCCGGATACGATTTAAGGATTAGCCAACGGTTTAAAGCCACTCGAAGCAACTTTAGCGACAATAGAACCGCGGCAGCCCCTTGCAACGACACTGGTATTGTGTTCGATTCGGGATCCAACATAAAGCAATCTAGTAAATAATTTGAGCACATCGACACAATCTAAAACAAAATTGGTTTCTTATTGTTTTTATTATTGGACATTTGAAATGAATGAATTTATTTACTTACGTTACTGTTATCTAGTTGTAAGTTATAAATATAATAACGCACAAATAACATCGGCTCTTCTACAATTATATTGAATTTCAATAAATTTAAAACATTACATTCAGTTTTATAGATTTGTTTATACGTAAACGCACATCTGCAGAGTTCTAATATTTTTGATCCCTATTAATTTAAATATATATATAATAATAATAATTTGAAAATGTATTAATTCGCTTACGGTTGGCACATCGATAATATCACCTAATTTGCAAGAAATCCAAAAACAAACTACTCCGATCAATTGTAATAATTTGTCTTCGATATGTGTGATTGAAATAATTTTATCGAACAAACGAATACTAGTAAAGAAAACGGTTGAATCCGAACCTAAGTGTTGCTAAAATATTTATTATTATTATATTGTTTAACAAACATGTTTGCTAAAGATACCTGTAATTTTATAAGCCAGTTAACAACAGCAGCTCTGTTCATATTTGAGACATTTGATCGTTTAATAAAATATGGTTCTAAAGTATGTTCATCTTCCTTCGTTAATATATGATCGATAATCTCCTAAATACCAATCAAAATTTATTCAGTATATCATATAATGTAAATAAATCACGTGTTTTTTTCGCAAATAAAATGTCAAGTATAGACATTGATCCAACTGAGCAGCTAAACCAATTCTGTAAGTGCAGCCGTTTTGGAGATATTGCAGAATTCACACAAAAAATGACTAGAGTTTATATGCACTTCCGGACAGAATGCCGAAAACAGTCAGACTCGACTTTGGGAAGGTCAAAAAGTTTATTTTCATTAAAATCGTAAGTTCGTATAAACAAGTAATGAACATTTTCTATTCTTAAGAGATTTAATTTGCAGAAAAATTCCTCTTCATATAAATGAAGCTTTAGAAATACTTACAAACATATATTCTGAATATAACACACATGGATGAACTATAAACGAAAAAATTAGTAAATAAATCAAATGAAATTAATACAAAAATTAGAATACTTTTCTCTACGTTTTGATCTAAATTCACAACGCCTCGATACTCAGACTGTCGAGGAATACGCCGGTGAAGCGTCTTCTTGCGCAACGATGGTATACCATCATTGATCCTCAATAGGTTAGGTATTTCAGCGATTGGTTCTAATGGCTCCCGGTAATACGCCAACGATTTACGTGCTTCTACCTTCGGAATAACTTTATACGGCATATAAGAAGCTGCATCGTTACTAGTTTTAATCGTATCCCAACCGAAATCAGTATCATTCATTTCTGAACTATCATAACTACTTTCGCGCTCAAATGTTACGTATTTTGAGGCTTCTAAATCGGGTATACATGGCTCAAAACTATCATTGACTGATTGGGAACGCAACGCGGTATGATACGGATTTGATTTGGTTGCATTTGCAACGCTTTGTACCCAGTCTTTTGTGTATGATTGAGACGGTTTTAGTTTCGGTTTTTTAATTGTTGAAGTTATTGGTAATGATCTACTGGTTTTGAGTTGGTTTTGAGTTGGGTTTGTTCTTGCAGGAGGTACCACTGTTCTTAAAGCGGGTACTACAGTTCTTGCGGCGATTCTTTGCGGGGGTACTCCGATTTTCTCAGGAACTTGGATGAGTTGTCTTTCGTTTACGTCTAGTAACGGTGCGCGAGTTTTTCGAATATCTTCAGTTCGGAACGGATTTGTTTGATCTACATTCGAGTATTTACAATATTGTTCGGTTCGAACTTCTTCTGTGTAGACTGTACGAATTTCTTCGGAGTAATATGTAGATGTGCTGCGCCGTATTTGGGATACATTTTCTTTTTCTGTAACTGGATGGGTTCCATTGCACCCACAACCGAGCTCCCTTCCAGAAGCGCTCATTTTTGTTTGTTTAGTGGACAAACTAAAGTGATATTTTATTGTATTTACAGTTAAATACTTACAGATTTCATTACTTACATATTTAAAGACGGAGCACCCGTGAAATTTGTTAAAAACATGCAAAAGTTGATAAAAAAAAAAACTACAATAATTACAACATGCTGTAAGAAAACTTATCTATACAAGAGTAATTCTAATTAATCTGCATGTACTTGTATGTACATACATATTACATACGTATGTACCTAATGGTTCAACTTTTTTTATTATTACTATTATCGTAAATAAGTAAAATTGCAATACAATCTAGAATATATGGAATTTTATTTCATGTTTTGAATAAAACTTTAAATAAAGCATCGGAAAATAAATTGTATGCGCTTAAACGCAGGCAATACCGCAATTCACGAATGATTGTTAGATTGCTTAATGCTATTCTTAAATTTAAGGTTGGTATTTCAGCAATTTTAAGGGCTAAATTACTCAAAAAGATATTGTTTTCCATAGATTTGAAGTGTTTTGTTGTCTATGATTAATTTAGACTTAAAATTTATAATATTTATTGACTTTCAGGATGAAGGATTTAATTTTAAATCTTTAGCGATGCGAAATTAATTGTGTACTTATTAAATTGAGCTAGGCTATTATTGTGGAGGTCCTTAATTATTATTATAAATAGAGGGGGTTTTCGAATAAAAAAACAGCTGATTTGTTGCTGAAATTTAAAAATAAATAGGCGCTGTTCTGGAAAGCGCAAGCGCATTTTCAGATGCGTGCGACAGTGCGCTCTCGCGCCAGTCTTGTTTTGGCGTTTGCAGTGAAAAGATGGCTGCTAATCGGACTCAAATAAACGGAGATTCTGTCGCATCACCGCGGAAAAAACCGCGGACAGACCCCGTGTCCAAGGTGACAGTGGTCCTGGGAGCCCAATGGGGCGATGAGGGCAAGGGCAAAGTCGTTGACATGCTCGCTACGCACGTAGACATAGTTTGTCGATGTCAGGTACGTTTAAAAAACACACACACGAGATTACTCACATGAGACATGTGCTCTTCCACCCAAACATTATTTCATTCCCAGTGAATTCAACTATGATTTTGGTTAGTTTTTAGCTAGCCTAACTCTCACCCTGATCAGTTTGATCATCTAAACAAGCCCTCTATAAATAAATTGCTCAGAAGTTTGGTTAAATATATGTAATTTTTGGTTGTTTTAAATCGAATTTATGTTTGTTGTTCTGTTTACGTCAATTGAAAATGAATACATTCCGAAAATGCTTTTAAATGTACTGAATTCTGGCTAGTTGCCCACCGTCATGTGATTGTGAGTGCAGGTTCGGATTTAAATATAATTTACGCCCCTTAATACTCCGGATTGCATCATTTCCTATTGCACGGAATTCAAAACAATTAGGAGTATTTTTAAGTTTTATCAAGCACTTTATTAAATAAATAGATCTTCTACAAATAAGATAAAATCAGAGCAACTGTATATTGCGCCTCTGATGCAATTTGATATATCCGTACGTACTACGTATGTATAAATAACAAAACATTTAAGCGCTCTTTAGGGCCGACATTAGAATGACCCGGCCCGTGAGTTCGCATATAAAAATAAATAATTGATTCAATGTTTGTATAATAAATCTCAACGTTATTTTAAACTAATAAACACTTTGATTCGACCTTTTGTTTGAATTTGACCTTAATTTTTTTTTCTTTTTGATATTTATAAAAAAACTATTAGGCACATTCTGTAACTGATTATGCAAAGCTGTAGAATGTATGTATGTATGTACATACATACATAATATAGGTATAGTCGTTGAACCGATGTTTTTAGCTTTGGCAGCGAAATATGATCAACGTAATGTAATATTTGCACACAATACATCCATCCATTGTGCAAATACTGTTGTCATTATGAATCAATTAGTGTCGATTAAGATTCATTTTCCACGTTTGTTTAATAATGTGATATGCAGCGGCAGGTGTAAGCAAAAGCAAAACCTTGACTTGGCTAGCGTTTTTATTATTTGAACGTTTTCATGGCCGCATGCATGATAATTGAATTTTCGTTGATTTCAGGGCGGGAATAATGCCGGACATACCGTGGTGGCCGAGGGCAGCGAGTATGACTTCCATTTATTGCCTAGTGGTATCATAAATCCAAACTGCATATCTGTGATTGGTATGTATGTATGTATATATGTGTGTGTATTTACTCAAATTTGTTTCCACCCCCGTATTGAACTTGACTTTTGTTAACCTTGTTGCAAATTTCATTGTCCGATTTAAATCGGTGGCGTGTTTTATGGAATAGCTTTGCCAAAATTCATCAAAAGTTATATAATACAACATTGGGCGCAGGGCCAACTGGTACCATCAAAATTATCTAACATTTTGACATACATAAATACAGAAAATCGTGTGACATCATTTTATGTTTGCAAATAAATTACTATTAAACTATCAAAATAATCGAATGTATACCCAATCAAGTTAGATTAGCAATCTGCAGATATTTTTTACTGCGCAAACTATAAATTGTTTATTATATAATACAATAATAATCTATTGTATTCTTAATAATGATAATATTTAATTATATTGAATAATAAGCACTGAATATATAATTTATTACGGGGTCAACCTCAACATTCACACATTCTATGCATGTATATAGCATATATTTATCCGAATTATTCAATTGTTTTATCCGGAACTCACCGCAGCATGAAATTGTAATTGCGGTATTTTTTACTTAAGGTCGCTAAAGTATATGTATATATATATATATATATATAACTTTTGTGCAATAAACAATACGATGAAATCGTTTTCGTTTTAATTTAATTTAAAAAATTATATTTATCAACGAATTCCTGGAGTGTAAAGTTGGTTGCGGACAACAAGGCGTTTCCACTGAATTTTATTGTGGCCCCGATTCGTTTCGCGACGTATTTACATTAAAAAATATATAATTACTTTATAATAGATTATATTTACATAATATATTCTGTGCCATTCTCTGTTTGGTACCGCTTTTAAAATAAGCCAGTCATAATTAAAATTGATTACTGAATAAACGGTCTTGTGTTAGGTAACGGGGTGGTAATACATTTGCCTGGGTTGTTTGATGAGTTGGAGAAGAACGTCCAAAAAGGCCTTAAAGATTGGGACAAACGACTAATCATCTCGGATCGGGCACACCTCGTGTTCGATTTCCATCAGCAAGTCGATGGTTTACAGGAGCAGGAGAAAGGCAAGAAGAGTCTAGGAACCACGAAAAAAGGGATTGGTCCGACATATTCGTCCAAAGCCACTAGGAATGGGTTGCGAATAGGGGATTTATTGGGCGATTTTAATCTTTTCAGCGAAAAGTAAGTTGTGCTTTTATTCCGTGACGTCTATTTTCTTCAACTAGATATTTTATGAAATCTCTAATTATTTCATGTAATAACGATTGTATGCCAGTTAAAGTTAAAAAAAAAACAATAATATATATATATATATATATATATATATGTATATATTTTTTTTTTTTTTTTATAAATAACATAAACTAAACGGGGGATCTTCCTGCGATACAGAAAGGCTTAGATAGCATATATGTATGAATTAATTGTAATTGGGGGGTAAATTAGGTATCACGGTTTGTCTGCGATGTACCAAAGAATGTTCCCGGATTTAACAGTTGATGTTAACGATGAATTAGCCCGATATAAAGAGTATGCGGAACGAATTCGGCCGTTAGTCCGTGACACTGTTTCATATATGCACCAAGCTTTGCGTCAAGGCAAAAAAGTGCTCGTTGAAGGCGCCAATGCCGCACTTCTTGATATAGATTTCGGTGAATGGTAATTGCTGGTATTTTTAGCTCAATGTCTAATTTTTACCTTATACGTTAGGCACTTATCCCTATGTCACGTCATCCAACTGCAGTATCGGTGGAGTTTGTACCGGCTTAGGGATACCCCCGACGACAATTGGCGAGGTGATCGGTGTTGTGAAAGCGTACACAACGCGTGTCGGAGACGGGCCATTCCCAACCGAATTGTTTGACGTAAGCATGCCGAGACATGACGTCTTTCGTATGAATATATATATATATATATATATATATATATATATATATATATATATATATATATATATTATATAATTTCAAGACAATTCTATTTAGGATACGGGCGATTTGTTGCAAAGCCGCGGTCATGAAATCGGCGTCACCACGAAACGGAAACGACGTTGTGGATGGCTAGATGTGCACATGCTCCGATATACTGCGATGGTTAATGGCTACACTGCGCTTTGTCTTACCAAATTGGACATTTTGGATACTTTACCTGAACTGAAGATTGCCACAACGTATAAACTCAACGGCAAACCTATCTCGTATTTTCCTTCGTGTTCATCGGCTGTTGAATCTTGTGAGGTAACATCATTTCTACAATGCTCGAAAACCAATTATATATCTTTGTTTCGTCAACTTTAAGCTCTAATACTTAACTGTAGAACAATTAGATAGTTAGTGATCAAATAATTGAAAATCTAGATTTTAAATTGCTTTAATTATTATTAATCATTTATAAAATAATATTTTGACGCAGGTGGAGTATGTTACTATGCCTGGCTGGGAAACTAGTACGGAAAACGTAAGAGAATTTTCTGATTTACCTGAAAACGCCAAGAAATACATTGAGAAACTAGAGGAACTTCTAGAAGTCCCAGGTAAGACATGAATTCGCTTTTCGCTCTTGCTTCAATCTAAATCTACAATTCTAACTTGAATCACTCATGGCTTGCTTTTGTTCACGTGATCATTATTGGCAAATGAGATTTATAGCCCGCTATCTTGCGGCAACTTTGCATGACCCGAAATCGCGTGCAATGAGTCACGGGCAGTATCAACACTAATATGCTTTCACTAATCATTTTTAGCTAATGAAGATGAAACTAAAGTGTGTTTATTGTTGAATAAATATTTGTTGTATTTCAGTTAAATGGATAGGTGTCGGCAAGGGCAGAGAGTCGATTATCCAAGTTTATTGATACAAATAGCTTCGAATATATTTTTTAATTGTGAGTTGGTGTGTGTTATTACTGACAAATAATTTTTATTTCACTTTTGTTTCATTGCACAACCTGTACCACAAATCAATTTTTAAACGGTGCTTTTAATCTTTTTAAAACCCTATTTTAAATTCTGTAAATATGTAGTATTATAGGACGATTTTACAAAACAAATTTTTGTCAGTATTTTGAGGTGAAATGTATTTTAAAATTAGGTATTGTATATTTTTAATTTTTGTCGAAATTCACAAATAAAATATTTGCTATTTCTTTGGGAACTTAATCCCGGATATTTTCGCAATATATAACGAATATTTCGCAATTTTTTAGGCGTACATTCGATTTTATGATCCAATTTACTTAATACATTATTTTATCTTTACTAACAAAATCTTATTATAATAATTTTATTATTAATAAATTAAAAATGTACAAAATTAGATATATATATATATACATTACTTTTCTAGATTCATTTATCTAGAAAATAGTCTATATTTTTAAAATGATTATCTCTAGGCTTTTGAGTAGGTAAACTACAAACATAACTATTAATAAAGGTCTTATTTTCTTCCATTTTCAAATTTGAATAGTTTTGGACATTTTGATCCACTCTCAGGAAATTTGTTTTTGCAACTTTGGTATCCTGTGCAGTTGGCATCAGCCCAGATTCGTCTCCACGTTCACGTCGTTCTCTTGCTCGTCTATTTTGGAACCAAATTTTTACCTACATTACACAAAAAGAATTTAGGATATTATGTCATTTCATATTTCCGGATATTACAATGACAAAAGTCTCATTTCTTTATTATTGTTGAGCTTATTTAACTAATAATTCATGTAGCAATCTTATTTTAAAGATGACGTCTTTCGTACGTAACTTTAAAATGGTGACGATTGTTCTTATTCCAAGTTAACTTGTGATTCATTTATTTTTGCGTACTTACTCGAATATCAGCCAATTGTAGAGTACGTGATAGTAGGGTGACTTCAGAACTGCTAAGGTATGGACTTTGTTTGAATTTCTCTTCTAAAACTTGTAATTGTTGACTGGAAAATGGTATTCTTGGATGTCTCCCCAATTGACGCTTTTGTGGGCCATCTCTCTTTTGGGAACCTGTTAGGAACTTATAGTTAATAGAGCCCGCGAGTGGAACAAATGGCGGAAAGTCCTGTGTTTGATTGATTATATTTAAAAATAAGAAAATAAAAAACTTACGTGCTAATTTTGGGGGGCAGTATCTAGTACAATTTAGCCATGAAAACGTAACTAATCGTTGTATTTTTTCTAAATTTTCACTAGTTTTTGGCCCGGCGTGATTCAAAATATGTTCAATACTGAAATTCGATTTTTTCGTACTGGTTTCAGGATCATTTTTTGATGAAGTCATTTCACTTATTAGTTTAAAAAATATATATTATGCTTGATTCAACTATTATTTCTTATTTGCAATGTAACAACCACCAATTGCTCCCGACTAATAACACGAAAAATAGATAGTCTGAGGTTTTTATAGGGTACCCCGACGGTTCCCCTGTGACCAAAAGGGCCCCCTTCTGTCCCAGTCAGAGGCAATTATGCGTAAAACTAGTAGTTCGGCCAGCTACTGTTCCTTATCTTGCTGGACCATCGTTGTAGTACATACATTCATACACCATTATTTGTATTTTTATTATTTAAACATCTTAAAAGGTAAACTACCTTCAAATACATTAAGGCAGCTTACCAAACACATCCAAGCGCTTAATTATTTAATACATACATACGTATAAAACTACGTTTAAAATTACGCACACACACACAAATGTGCTGAATATACATACATATGTATGTATTATTTATATAATCTACATATGTTAGGGCAACACGGCGCACGGACTAAATATGAGTTGAGGCAGTTTATAAAGCGTGTCCTTGAGCTCAATTTTGTATAGGTATAGCCCGTCCTAAACAGATGCAGGACAATCCAGATATGTTTAAGAGTAGATTAACTTACAAATTAGTTCATTTATTAATAAATTTTATTTAAAATTAAATAGACATGTAACTCTATCTATACATTTCGATAACAATTGGGTATTGTTGTGGCCACAATGGCTTTGTGAAAGGGTTAAAGTAACTAATGTGTGGTATAATGGTTGTCAAAACAACTTGTTAAGACCCTTTTAATATTTTGAAAAACTACCCTCTTTGTGATTTTATCATTTGAATTTAAATACAGCGTTTGTTGGGGGTTTTTAGACTTTTGGAGCCCCATAAGAAAATCAGATGCTCTTTCTGGGTGATTTTGGGATACTATTTAATTTAGTAACGGGAACTCTAATAAAGGATTGTTACGTAGGAATCTGCCATTATACTCGTCTAGTACTGAATATATGTATGTATAATGTTTTCTAACCAAAAATCACCAACAATTTATATAAATTCCTCTAGCTGCTCAGTAAATGCAGATATGTGATTACTATTGTCGTTATAATACTAAAATGGCAGTGTTCATTTAATATCTAGTAAAAGGATAGTACCTAAGTACTGAAGATGTTTATAATCATATCTTTGGCATGCGCCGACACTGTTAAATATCTTGTGTCCACATACGTAACAAGCTTTTGTGTTCGGCGGTATTTCGCCTGTGAAATGTACAACCGCCAGTAATCCGATCTGTTGCGTGCGGTCATCCAGCTAATATGTTGTGATGTTTTCAATTCTTCGCTCATCACAACAGCTAGCGGATTTCTGCAAACAGCCAAGGGTGTCTCTTACCCTTGTTGCTTAAATATTAATTTGTTTTCGCGTAAACTCAAATCTACCTGAACCCAAGTCAGAATCTTACAGATTTTATTTTGTAAGTATACAGATTATTCTTACAGATCTATAGAATAACAATTTCAGAAACACCATTAAATAATGTATTAATTTCAGTTTTTATAAACCCTAATCAAATAGAATATTAGGGAAACATAAATGATTTTATTTATGAAGAATTAATTTATGTTTCCCTAATATAAAGTTTATTAATCTATTTCGTTTAGTATGGTTTAATGTGGTAAAAAAAAATTATGTGGTAACCTGATAGGATAAGTTATCAGCTCAAATAGATCAGAGTTAAAGCCCTAATTACCTCTGGATACATCTGTCCCCGGTATACCAATATATGGATTTCAATGGGAACAGGCACGAGTCCTGAACAAAAATTATTTTCTCGTAAATGCATCGATGCAGGGACGGCGTTAAGTAATCGGGTCCGAATTGAGATTTCAATCATCTCTCATCATTTATTGTTAAAAACCATTTCAAAATGTGAGTTGCGCGTTAGGGGTTCTTTTGTCATGTCATCATCATCATCAGAAAGATGTCTAGTGAGTGCTTTCTATTATAGCTTACGATTGGCGATACCTTGTTACACTATGAGTTGCGTTGTAACGTTATGGCATATGTGAGTGGTGACAAATACGAATTAAATTGTAACGTATTTGACGACTTTATGTCAACCAGAGGGCGCTTGGTTTTATTTTCTTTTAATCCTGGCCATCAGAGTTTTCTAGTAATATTAATAATAACATTTGTGTTGTATCATATTACGTTTTAAATAGGAAGAAAAAATGGTACCCCCAAACAATATGCGATCGTTTACAAATTAATTTGAGCAGTGGCTATGTTTTTATGGGGGGGACCACCAACTGAGGTATTTTTGAACAGTATACATAATTAAAATCAAAATAGTTCCGATGTCTGAACGCATTTGTTCCGGTGTCTTGGGTGCTAGGCGGTTTACCAACAATATCAGGTTCCCGGTTCCCCCCAAGTTGATCTATGTATACATGAATTTTGATTGATTTTTCAACATACATACATATGTATGTATATCTTTATCACAATTTCCACCGATTTGTTTTAAAAGATACAAACACGGGATTTCAACTTGAAATACGTCGCACAAATTAATTCTTATCTGATAGCGAGAAGAATAGGTTAGCTAGTTAATTGTGGTAGTATTTTTGCTATTGTTCATTAGAATATACATTTGAATACATTGAAGTAGGTATTTGACCAAAATTATCTACACACACATATATATATATATATATATATATATATATATATATATATATATATTATATATATATATATATATTGTCAAATGTTTATAACAAAACAAATTCAGTTGTATGTAGGTACATAATACATACGTTTAACCACTAAGTGGTTTTCAACAACTGGTTCTGCAGTTAGATTGTATAATAAGATGAAGCAACTATTTTTACCCTGTTTGCGTACCGCACAACACAATCAGATAAGCAACCCTCCACTTCAGCCACTTCATATCTGTAACATCTTTTCCGTAACATTTTCTGCTTCGCCTAACACCAGCGGGATATCATCTTTTATATAGTATAACTTTGTCATTGAATGATTGGTTGATGACTGAAAAATTGATTGGGTCATTTAAAATAAAACAAAATTTAAATGTTTATTGTGAGTGAAACCGCGTTACATAAATGTTAACCGGGTTGCGTGCTTTATAAATATATATATATTTATACAAAGCTTGAATTACACGCCGAGTGCATTTTCGGCAATGAAATCTCAAGTTTTGTCATTTGCGTAAAACCTCGTGAACTTCTCATAGTGTATGTATGTACGTACATCGGGTGTAATTCCTGGAAATTGTACATAATTTATGTATGTACCATTATTTGTAGATAGATTTAAGTTTAAATCGTCGTGTGTTTCAGCAAATATTTCAACACTTTCTTCACACGGGTGTTAAGATGAACTTCCTCTTGAGTTCATCTTGCTACATGGAAAGTGAAGGTCGTATTTCGGTCAAGGCAAACGCTCATTTCATTACCGGGAGGGGAGTGTTTTTTGTGTGTGTAATAGGAAAGCATATGATATGAATCAACAACCGGCAGTTCCGACGCATATCTCGCGGTTACAACAAATAAAAATCGTGCTAAAAACTTTGTTTGAAAATGGTGCCCACAAATTTGGACCTTAACGGCGGTTACAAGATGCCCATTTTGGGCTTTGGGACATGGCAGGTAGGCGACCTATATTAGAGTTTCAAATAAATCAAGAGAAATATGCAATAAAATTATATGTAGCTGAATCAATTGCAATTAAATTTTAGTAGGTAATTAAATGTATCAATTTTTAATTGATTTTTAAGTAATTTTTTAAAATCAAATTATTGATTATTTCATATCGATTACAATCGTAATCAATAATTCCCGGGCTTTGCGGGGGCCATCTGTTGGTTTCTTTTTGAAATTACTATTAAAACTACACCGTTTAATATTTTTCAATGATTGTTGCTTTTCCAATTATTTATGGATATATCAAGCGCGTCATGTTGCAAACTGTCGAACGCTACTATAGCTTATATACATAGATAGACGCAAATAAAATGATCGATAGAGTGGGCCGTCTGTTGGTTTGTTTTTGAAGTGCGTATTATTTCGACAGTTCTTCTTAGGTTTTACTTTAGCCAGAGATATTACCTGACACTGCCCCCCCCCCCACTCCTCCTTACCCCTCACTGGTCTAATTATTTTTTGTTACTGATGATGACAACATAGTTGTCGAAATACCTATTTAACTTTTCAAAATACTTTGTGGTAACAGACTCCACAGTTATACTTTCAGGGTTATATTTCTAAAAGAACCATTGCAAAATAAGATTATATAAAACTACAACTGAAAGTACGTGTAAAAAGATTAGTCCTTGATATATGTAACCTTCCATTGCTAAAAATAAATATGCAATTACTTTTCTATAAGCAAATGCAATAATTAATAATTTTAATTAGATAAATGACTCTTCTTAATACATATTTATGTATGTATGTGTTCGCTCAAAGGCAACTGACGCAGAACTCGAAAATGCAATGGAGCTAGCTTTGGAGGCGGGCTACCGTCACATTGACACCGCTTTTGCTTACGAAAACGAACATGTCATCGGAAACGTCCTAAACCGTTGGTTAACTTCCGGTAAACTAAAGCGTGAAGATCTTTTCATTGTAACCAAGCTTCCGCCGTGTGGGACCCGTCCGGAAACGGTGGATAAGTACGTGAAAAAGTCACTGAAGAGTTTACAATTAGATTACTTGGATCAATACTTGATTCATACACCATTTGCTTTCATTGAAGTCGAAGGCGAACAACATCCGAAGAATGAGAAAGGAGAAATGTTGTATGAAACCGATACTGATTTAGTCGCGATTTGGAAGGTACGATGGTGCAAATCATGATTTCAACTATTATTTATATAATCATGTATCAACAGCGTGATTAGTTACATATTTGTGTCGTTATTTTAAAATTGTTTGCTTTTCAGGAAATGGAAAAATTAATTGATTCCGGTGTAGCCCGAACAATCGGCGTTTCTAATTTTAATATTCGGCAATTAGAACGACTTTTGGCAAACGGCCGCCTTCCCCCAGCGACCTTACAGATCGAACTGCACCTGTACTTCCAGCAAAATGAGCTCGTTGATTTCTGTAAGAAAAACCATATAAACGTGACCGCTTACTCGCCGTTGGGTAGCCGCGGTCTAGGCGAGCTGCTCGCCAAAATGGGGGACGAGTATGGCAACTAGAAAGACACAAATTGCAATTGCACACACTATCTATAACCATTAATTCTATACGGTGTTTTAGAAATAAACAATTGGATCTCATTGACAATCAAGTCGTTAAAGAAATTGCTGCTAAACACAGTAAAACTCCAGCGCAGATTCTACTGAGGTTTACAGTGCAAAGGGGCATTGCTGCAATCCCGAAATCAACCAATGCTGGACGATTGAAGCAAAACATATCGATTTTTGATTTTATTTTAGATGATTCTGATACTACGCAATTGAAAGCTTTAAATAAGGGGCCCGCCGCCAGGGTTTGTGATTTCACTTTTTTCCAAGGGTGAGTTCTTTTAAATTGAGACAATTATAATATATATATATATATATATATATATATATATATATATATATATATATATAATCAAATACCTATACTAATTCATTTACAGCATCACCAATCACCCAGAGTTTCCATTTTAAATATTCATTTAATACCTACACGAATGATTTTTGACAATAGTATATAGCAAATGCCTGATGGACTCCTAGAGAATACATAAACAATAAACATAATAATTAACTAGATAAAAAGTAGAGATTTTGCTTATTTGATTTCGATTTATCTATGTATTTATATTCGTTTACTTTAGTAACATGTGTATCTTAAATATTTAATACACCTATGTAGGTAGATAAAAATGTGTTTGTATGTATGTTTGTACATACAACTCTCAGGGCAATGACTGATTTCTCTGAATCCACATTTAAATAATCTTATTTGGTGGAAGGGGCTGGAGTTGGGATGGTCATACAAAATTTATTTGAGCTCTTATTATTTACAGAATAGCGTTGTTTTCAATTCAACCTTATCATAACTATCTATTTATATATTAAAAACCTTAGAGAAGGATCTAATACCATTTTAAAACTATACTTTCCATTTCCAGACACAATTTGTTATAAAATGGCATTAGAAATAAATATGAACCCAATCATGAATTGTAACCTTTATTATTTAGAAATGAGAAAAAAAAAACATTGTCTTATTGCTTTTTACTCTTTTTTTTGTTAATATTGGTGTCAATTTTGAGAACATACATGAGTACTCGATTTAGACTCGACTTTCTCGAATGTCTTCTTCACTAGCTGCAATCCGATCGCATTCTTCTTCGGCGATCGGGCACATATTTTCGTTGATGTTCCTCTGGTTGCATTCGTCTTCACTTTGCGCTAAAAGTCGTCGCTGTAAACTGACTTCACTGTACGACGGCGGCAAATCGTTCGTTAGTAATCGCGAACCGAATATTGATTCGTACGCAGGAGGACAATGATCTAAAATCGGCGATAATCCTTTACTAGTCGTTTCTGAATCGACCTAAAACGAACATTCATGCACTTGAACATTGTTAAAAGAACCGTAAATATCTTGGAATCACCTGGAAAATACTGGGGGAGCTCCCAGTTTGGTAACGTTGTGTCCTGATGATATTTTCGCCCAGCTCCATCAAGTCCAGACCTCTGGAATCGGCTTGGAGTTGGGCGAACACTGACCCATCCACTACTAACATCCTTCCAAACGGTAGGAGGATGATCGTAGGGGTAGGTGCTGGAATATCCGCTTGACTAGTGGTTTCTAGGCCCTCAGGATCGTCCATAGGACAAAAACAGCAGACTCTTCTTCTGCAGAAGGCTCTACACCAGGGGGCACCCCAAAAGCAGTACGCTAAAAGGATGCACAACACTGCTATCATGACTAGCAATGCTGTCAATCCTTGTGCTGGCTGTTGGGGGTGGTTTTGGTTCATGTTTCCTCCTGATGAACTGCCCATTTTACCTAATAAACATCATATATATATATATATATATATATATATATATATATATATATATATATATATATATATATATATATATATATATACATATATATATATATATATATATATATATATATATATATATATATATATATATATATATATATATATATATATATATATATATACATATACATATATATATACATATATACATATATACATATATACATATATACATATATACATATATACATATATACATATATACATATATACATATATACATATATACATATATACATATATACATATATACATATATACATATATACATATATACATATATACATATATACATATATACATATATACATATATACATATATACATATATACATATATACATATATACATATATACATATATACATATATACATATATACATATATACATATATACATATATACATATATACATATATACATATATACATATATACATATATACATATATACATATATACATATATACATATATACATATATACATATATACATATATACATATATACATATATACATATATACATATATACATATATACATATATACATATATACATATATACATATATACATATATACATATATACATATATACATATATACATATATACATATATACATATATACATATATACATATATACATATATACATATATACATATATACATATATACATATATACATATATACATATATACATATATACATATATACATATATACATATATACATATATACATATATACATATATACATATATACATATATACATATATACATATATACATATATACATATATACATATATACATATATACATATATACATATATACATATATACATATATACATATATACATATATACATATATACATATATACATATATACATATATACATATATACATATATACATATATACATATATACATATATACATATATACATATATACATATATACATATATACATATATACATATATACATATATACATATATACATATATACATATATACATATATACATATATACATATATACATATATACATATATACATATATACATATATACATATATACATATATACATATATACATATATACATATATACATATATACATATATACATATATACATATATACATATATACATATATACATATATACATATATACATATATACATATATACATATATACATATATACATATATACATATATACATATATACATATATACATATATACATATATACATATATACATATATACATATATACATATATACATATATACATATATACATATATACATATATACATATATACATATATACATATATACATATATACATATATACATATATACATATATACATATATACATATATACATATATACATATATACATATATACATATATACATATATACATATATACATATATACATATATACATATATACATATATACATATATACATATATACATATATACATATATACATATATACATATATACATATATACATATATACATATATACATATATACATATATACATATATACATATATACATATATACATATATACATATATACATATATACATATATACATATATACATATATACATATATACATATATACATATATACATATATACATATATACATATATACATATATACATATATACATATATACATATATACATATATACATATATACATATATACATATATACATATATACATATATACATATATACATATATACATATATACATATATACATATATACATATATACATATATACATATATACATATATACATATATACATATATACATATATACATATATACATATATACATATATACATATATACATATATACATATATACATATATACATATATACATATATACATATATACATATATACATATATACATATATACATATATACATATATACATATATACATATATACATATATACATATATACATATATACATATATACATATATACATATATACATATATACATATATACATATATACATATATACATATATACATATATACATATATACATATATACATATATACATATATACATATATACATATATACATATATACATATATACATATATACATATATACATATATACATATATACATATATACATATATACATATATACATATATACATATATACATATATACATATATACATATATACATATATACATATATACATATATACATATATACATATATACATATATACATATATACATATATACATATATACATATATACATATATACATATATACATATATACATATATACATATATACATATATACATATATACATATATACATATATACATATATACATATATACATATATACATATATACATATATACATATATACATATATACATATATACATATATACATATATACATATATACATATATACATATATACATATATACATATATACATATATACATATATACATATATACATATATACATATATACATATATACATATATACATATATACATATATACATATATACATATATACATATATACATATATACATATATACATATATACATATATACATATATACATATATACATATATACATATATACATATATACATATATACATATATACATATATACATATATACATATATACATATATACATATATACATATATACATATATACATATATACATATATACATATATACATATATACATATATACATATATACATATATACATATATACATATATACATATATACATATATACATATATACATATATACATATATACATATATACATATATACATATATACATATATACATATATACATATATACATATATACATATATACATATATACATATATACATATATACATATATACATATATACATATATACATATATACATATATACATATATACATATATACATATATACATATATACATATATACATATATACATATATACATATATACATATATACATATATACATATATACATATATACATATATACATATATACATATATACATATATACATATATACATATATACATATATACATATATACATATATACATATATACATATATACATATATACATATATACATATATACATATATACATATATACATATATACATATATACATATATACATATATACATATATACATATATACATATATACATATATACATATATACATATATACATATATACATATATACATATATACATATATACATATATACATATATACATATATACATATATACATATATACATATATACATATATACATATATACATATATACATATATACATATATACATATATACATATATACATATATACATATATACATATATACATATATACATATATACATATATACATATATACATATATACATATATACATATATACATATATACATATATACATATATACATATATACATATATACATATATACATATATACATATATACATATATACATATATACATATATACATATATACATATATACATATATACATATATACATATATACATATATACATATATACATATATACATATATACATATATACATATATACATATATACATATATACATATATACATATATACATATATACATATATACATATATACATATATACATATATACATATATACATATATACATATATACATATATACATATATACATATATACATATATACATATATACATATATACATATATACATATATACATATATACATATATACATATATACATATATACATATATACATATATACATATATACATATATACATATATACATATATACATATATACATATATACATATATACATATATACATATATACATATATACATATATACATATATACATATATACATATATACATATATACATATATACATATATACATATATACATATATACATATATACATATATACATATATACATATATACATATATACATATATACATATATACATATATACATATATACATATATACATATATACATATATACATATATACATATATACATATATACATATATACATATATACATATATACATATATACATATATACATATATACATATATACATATATACATATATACATATATACATATATACATATATACATATATACATATATACATATATACATATATACATATATACATATATACATATATACATATATACATATATACATATATACATATATACATATATACATATATACATATATACATATATACATATATACATATATACATATATACATATATACATATATACATATACATATACATATACATATACATATACATATACATATACATATACATATACATATACATATACATATACTTATACATATACATATACATATACATATACATATACATATACATATAGATATACATATACATATACATATACATACATACATAACTTAATGCCTATGCCCAACATGTGGGGTGGCAGAAAACCCTTTACATTCACCTCTTCACAATCTTTCGCCATATATACATACATACATTGAGTTGTGTTTCTGAACGAAGCATACCTACCTACAATTTAATTATAATACATTATTTATCTAACTAAATATTTAGTAGGTAATCGTGGAAGAAATTGTTTGAATAGCGCTACAAACATAGACTTATTGTGTCTCAACAACATACCTGTAAAATAATTCATCATAAAATAAATAAATGTGAATTTTAAAATCATAAATAAACATCTTAAAAGGAAGCGTAAAGTTAAACCAACGTTATTATTAATCTAACTGAACTGAAACAATAGATATGTATATTTTATAGGAGATAGTTACCACGTATTAATGATTTACTATAAAAAATGACCTATATTCGTTTGTTCTAAATTTTAAGTTCGCTATTATTATAAAATCGATTGTTTTATGTGCTGGGGCTTATACTTTACATAATAATTATGTATACATACATTTACATAAAGGTGAAATTGGTTGCGTGATTTTAAAAATTAAAAGTATAGTGTTGTGTAATTTTTAACATGCATAGATGAATCATTTAAAATATTTAGATGTGTACTCATTCATTTTGCTCTATATGATGCTATTGACTTGCCAAACATTTAACAGAAGGCCCTTAACAAAACACATTTGTTACTCTGTACCCTAAACTGGAATCGATTCTGGCGCCGCGCCGCAACTCTTAATATATATGTATGTATGTAGGTATATTGCTTTTACAGAAAAAATATATATGTATATTATAATATATATATATATATATATATATATATATATATATATATATATATATATATATATATATATATATATATATATATACAGTTTATCCATACCGCACAACAGTACATTTGGTTGCCTATATTACATTCAAATAAGCGCAAACATAATAATAATCCAAACATACCGTTAAATGTATGTTGTCGTAGAACTTTCATTCCAATCACAAAAACTGATTGTAAAATTTTGAGTTTTTATTCTATTCACTTTATATACATTAAAAAAATCACTTATTTACGTTTATAATGGGCACTTCTCCAGTTTCTATTTTAACAACATGTTTTGGCGGCACCACAATTTTTTTCTAAATAAATTCGGACACTAAACGTCTGTATACACTGTTATAAACACAACAAGTCAAGAAACAAATTGATTGTATTCCTCAGTGTGTTAGTTAACGTAAAAAATACCCAATGTTCGTGATACATTATTTAAATTACGTATCCTGGCTTTTAAACTCATCACAAAGTAATTATTTTTGAGAAATATTCGCAATGATTTAACGTCGGCGTCCGAAATCATACTACAGAATCCCACGACGCCGTACGAGCATCGTGCATTGCACCCCGCCTGTCCCCCCGAGCCCAGGAAGACGTCTCACGCATGTGTATGACGTTATACCAAGGCTAGCCAATTTTCAAACTTATCATAATAATAATAAAAATAAAAAAAATTGCATAACGTTTACCGTGCGCCAAATCGGTGACAATAATTTATTATCAAATTATTTTAAATTGATTCGGCGAGGAAATATGCAAGTTTTTCATAATAAAACTAACTTATATATTAAATCAGACATTGTTATATTTTATGGGGGAGAAATAAAAATCTAAAAATAAATTCGTTCCCTCGTATTTATTAAAATTTTATTTATTTATTCATAAATTGACGAGTCGGTCCTGACGAAGGATATTTAGGACATGCAAGAAAGAGAGATTGTGTTCATACTGCATTGCGGTTCGGTCAAGGTCACAATTTCTCCCAGGTCATGGTCTAACAACATCCAGGTCATCCTGTCTAAATTAATTTTAATCGAAAACAATAATTTAGCTATGCGTGCCCGTCCTATACATGGCAATATACTTAAAACATATACTACGATACACATCTGACGATAACACATTCGTATTTTATATTAAAATCAATATTTAATAGGTAACAACCCGTTATGGGTTTGAAAATGCCGCCTGTTTATACTTATAGTGCCATCTGTGTAAAAGTGTTTAAACTTTTATGAAATCCAGTGATTTGATTTGTCAGTAGGAATATATACAGTTTTTTCTAATAGTGTGAAGATAGGTCGAGAATGTATTTTTTAAAAAAACATTGTTATTTATATTATTACGTGTTATTAATGTTTTAATCATATTTTGTATTGAATATGTCTGTTTATATTTTATGTGTATTATTTAAGGGTATTTTTCAAGATAAAATGTAAAATTTAAGTGAAGTGATATGGTGCGTACTTCGGGATGATTGTTTTGTAGCGGTGTGGTTTGTGTATGATTGGTGGAAAATGACGTAATTGTCATAGACTATTTTTAGCGAAGCGCACGCGTAACGTATTTTGATTCCGCCATTTTTAAGATTTTGTTTCTGTGTTTATTATTATAGTAAAATGTTAATATAAATTTACTAAATGCGTAATTCTAATTGCATTGTTAACCCTAGAAAAGTACAAAGGTGTGTATGTACTAACGTATTTACTGACACTGGATTATGACACTTTTTCTTTAGATAACATTTTGTGGTAAAAAGAAAATCTTAAAAAATTGGTAAATATAAAATACACTAGGTACTCAAGCACGGTAACCCCATTTGTTTTATCTTTCGTGTGTTTTTGTCGGGGGGGTAGAAATGTACAGTTTTCGTAATTAATAAATATGTGGTACCGATAATCTATAATAATTTCACACAAACAAAAAGCAACATTTACATTTATTGGCGCACAAAATGGGTGCGTTTCTCGACAAACCAAAGACAGACAAGTACCAGGAGCATGGCTCGGGCAACGGGCTGCGATACGGGGTGGCCAGCATGCAGGGCTGGCGCATCGAAATGGAGGACGCACATCGGGCGAAGACGGGGCTGGACGGAGCCCTAAAAGACTGGTCGTACTTCGCAGTGTTTGACGGACACGCGGGCGCCCGAGTGTCCGCACACTGTTCGGAGCACCTACTCGAGTGCATCATGCAGACGGAAGAGTTCCAAAAAGACGTCACCAAAGGCATCCACTGCGGCTTCCTGCAGTTGGACACGCGGATGCGCGAGCTCCCTGAGATGTCGTCCGGTGAGGATAAATCCGGATCGACGGCTGTGTGCGCGTTCATCTCTCCCCGACAAATTTACGTGGCGAATTGCGGCGATTCGCGCGCTGTCTTGAGTCGCGATGGCGTTCCGGTGTTCTCGACGCGCGACCACAAACCGGCGCTGCCCGCTGAAAAGGAACGAATCCAAAATGCGGGCGGGTCTGTGATGATCCAGCGGGTCAATGGCAGTCTTGCGGTCAGCCGTGCGTTAGGTGATTATGAGTATAAGAATGTGGAGGGCCGGGGGCAGTGTGAGCAACTTGTCAGTCCTGAGCCGGAGATTTTTGGGCGCGATCGCGATGATGATTTGGATGAGTTTTTGGTTTTGGCGTGTGATGGTATCTGGGATGTAATGAGCAATGAGGATTTATGCCAGTTTATTCATTCGCGGCTCAAAATCACCGATGATTTGGAGCTGGTCACTAGTCAAGTTATAGATACGTGCTTATATAAAGTAAGTGCCCCCTAATTTATATACATACATACATATCTCACTAAATAAACAACAGACAAGATTCATTAACATCATTTTGTTAAAAATAAAGAATAACACATACATATAAACAGGATTTCAATTTAATTATATGTATATTCATGCACTTTTGTAATTAGTCAGTCATATTCTGTGGAATAGAAACTTAATTCATTTGTTATTATATTAACTCATATTTATCGCATTTATAACATAACGTAAACTGGAAAGGGATCGTCACAAAGCTAATTCTATAAAGGATTTCAAATATTTTAATTGAATTACAAATGAAACATTTGTGGCATCGAACAATTCATTATAGAGAAGTACAGGTTTCTAAAAATGTTTATAGATTCTGCTTACGGCATTGTTGATTTTGCTCAGAATTGCGAAAGTTTTCAAAATTCATATCTATATCGTGAACGAAATGATCGTTGGTGGCATTGGTAGCATTAACAAAGATGTCGGACCAAATTTGTTTGGCTGGCGTGCTATCATAATATAGAGCCAACGATTGTGAACCGAAGTGATTCTTACTTAAAAGATCAGTTTTGGTTTGAGAAATTAATTGTACATAAAAAAGTAAACAAATAAACAACTGGCTGAATAACAATCACCGGCCTAATAACAACATTTGTTTTAGTACAACGTTTTATCTGCCTAAATTTGTTTTAACGGAAAGTCTTCGGTTGTCTATTGAATTGAGGTTTTTGTTTAGTATGTATAACCATATGTGGGCTTTATTATATCACAAATACTTTGTAGGGCAGCCGAGATAACATGAGTATTGTACTGGTCGTGTTCCCTGGTGCTCCGCGGCCCAATTCTGATTCAATCAAAGCTGAACAAGACCTCGAAGCGAGCATTGAACGACGAATCAAAGGTTGTTTTAGTTTTATACCTACTCATACTTCTGCTAGTCACATTTAATCGTAATCGTAGTACAAAAACACCATACATGTTGCATGATACAATCTTATTGTAAACACAAAACAATCGTAGGACCATGTCAGTATTTTCCTCTTTATTATTATTATTATTAATATACATTTGCTCTAGTTTTCGTCAATTCACATCACATCGTCATTTTGTTGTGACTATGTGCATTTACGGCAACCACGCAAATACTCTTCTGTGATTCGGATTGTTAACTGCCATTCTCTAGTCTAGTCCAATGAGTTTTAATCTCAGACTGGTGGACACGGGGTGACTTGGAATGGTTCCAAATCACCACCTAGTTTACCGGTACCTTATAGTTCCTTCTCAGTTAGACCAAATATTTAAACGAGGTTGAACCAACTAACTAAATAAATTAAAAGCAATATTTTCCTAAAATAAAATGTAGTCAAAACTATTTTCCTCTAAATAAATCTTACTAATAAAACACAATAAAATGATATTTAAAGAAAGTAAATATATAAATAAATGATCTAATATTAGTTGACCTCATTTTTCGTACAAAAATACTACTTGCCAACCGATCTTATAGTTATTATTGTTATTGTTGATTTTCAACAAGTAGTTTCGTTGTTTTTTTTCGAATTGTTATTATTGATTTAGTTTTGAATCGATTTTCTTGTCGAATCTTTGTGTATTTGACCGATTTACTTGTTATTCAATAAAAAGAAAAGTCACACCAAACTGTGTTTTATTCCAAACGTCGTCGTGTTCCGTTTTATTTAGTTGGGTTTTAATTTTTCTTTTCGGTTTGTTTTCCAGAAATAGTGGAACAAGGTGATCATTCTATAGATTTCCCTTGTCTTCTCCATAAACTCATAGACTTCGAATTCCCAGGATTACCCCCCGGCGGAGGACTAGCATCTAAGTGAGTTATATTTTTTATTCTACCCTCTACTTTTCATAAATAAACCTTAATTTACATCCATCAAAACTAGTCATTGGGTTGGGTGATGGGGTTTTTTGCATAGAGGTTATTTTAATCATACTAATTAATGATTGGTCTTGTTATCTATGTTACAGGCGAGCATTTATCGCGCACGTTTTCAAAGAACTTAGCCCAGGTCAAGCCGAAAGTGTAAGTCTGTGTTATGAATTGAACTACTAAATAATTTATAATTAAAACTAAAATTGCAACAGAAAAACCTTCACGTAACTGTCTTAGGAACTGTGATTCTTTGCTTTTGATTCGTTTTCATTGTTCTGTTTGATAATTTAATGGAAAAAATAATAAAACCGTTGCACGGAACTCCAAATAGTTCAAGCAAATTGTACATTTTATATACATAAAACACAAAACCTTCTATTTTTAATTGAGAAACAACTGATCTGTCTATAAAAAGAAACACTCCGACTTTCTGTACCATGAAATTTTATATTCTTGTACAAACTTTTGTAAAAAAAAAATATGAAATTTACTTTCGGAATACTAAAAATAGCAACAATAATACATATATAATAAGAAAATATCTGTCCCGTAGTTAATAAAGTGCTTTTTCTTTTTTCCTTTTTTCGATGATGATTGAATCGATTCTTGTTTACATTTCATCCTCAGTTGATCTACTTAAATAAATATAGATAATTGTTGTGCTAATTAATAAATCTAAACGAAAATGTAATTTTTTTGTTTGAACTGTCAGTTTTCTTTGCGTTGTGTTGGCAATGGTAATTGTACATAAAGCTAGGTGTATGAGCTGGAAAATAATTTTCCAATTTTCACAGCATGATTATTAAAAACCAGTTGAAAAGTTCTAGATAATTTTATTTCTAATTCTATATAGACAACTCTACTCCCGATTTCTAGGGCAATTTTTTATTTCTTAAGTTGAAACACTGCATTATATACAATGATTTTAGTTAGATTAGAGCCGTTTTTTTTTTTAGCGATACACTACTTAAGAAACGATGCAAACTATATAACGCTTGCGTTTACAATAACTATAACACGACTAGTGACGTCATATGCATACTTTGCAGTTTGAGCCTGCGACTAGTGACGTCATATGCATACTTTACAGTTTGAGCCCGCGACTAGCAACGTCATAAGTATTACATTCAATGGGTTTGAGATAGTGCTTAATTAATGACAATGTTTCCAACTTAAGAACAATAATGCCTTCCTCGTTATATAACATTTTCTATTTAGGGAACAAATGTAAAGTATATATTTTGTAGACTAATAACTTTGTGCTGACTTAAAACCAGTGATGAATCTATTTACATTTAAAGTGGACTCATCCCTGTACAGTAACAAATTAAACAAACATATATTTAAAAACGTAATATTGTGTTTAATTTAAACAAAGACACAAAAATACAGAAAAAAAAACCTTTAATGTGTCGTAGATTTGTATATAAAAATGATTGGGTTGCATTTGTTGATCTATCCAAAACATATATCGACTTGATGCATGAGTTTGGAGTTGTATTATTATTTATTCGTATAACTAAATAACGTAGAAAACGAAATTAATATCATTTTCTTTCTCTGCACTTTTGCACTACGCGTTGTGTCTATACTCTAACAGTAACAGCATGAGTTTAATTGATACTTTTTGGAAATTAAAACGTTTGGAATCTCTTTTCCAGGATACTGATGTTGCTAGCGTTGAATAGCAGACCAAATAAACATTTAAAAATCCGAATTTTATCACAAAAGCATTATGTAAGATTTTTTTTTTATCTTCGTTATGTATTGTTTTTGGGAAAAAATATGTTGAATTCATTTATTAGTTTTATTTGTACATAATTTATATTAGGGGCAGAAAACATTTTGGCCGGTATCAATGTTCGGTTACTAAACGTTAGTTCGGCAACAAATAAATGGTGTTGCTTTAGAAATATTTTGATTGCAACCACTGAACTATATCTATACTATTTTTTAAACTTTTTGGCAGTATACATATATACCATATTAAATGAAATATTATTATTATATACACAGTAAATATCTAAGTCATTCAAATCATCTTCGTTAGAAGAATCATGATAAAAAAAAACAAATTATGGTGGCAATAACATATATTTTCATTAATCAAATATTTCTATATTAAATGGTCGAAAACTACTGGCCTACTACACTCAACACTACAACGGTATACCGATTCACGATATACATATGTATGTATATACTGTAATATTTTTGTGGTACGATACGTGCTATAATGTACTGTATACCAACTTTAGTTATAAGTGAGAATAGTGACATGACAACGCTGTGCAGTTTTCGCTGAGAAGGAGAATATTGCTTATACCTACCACGCTGCCAAAAAGAGTGCAAAATAGTATGTTACTATAAATTGTAGCCATATAAGACACCGCCAGTTATTATATACATATATAGTTCAGTAAAACTATCGGACTAGCCTAGTAGTAACACTAGAACTGCTACTACCGGTCTTAAACATTGAAATATATCTCAGGCTGAATTTTTGGTTAAATGTGAACATATAAAATATTAATACTGTATTACAAATAAAAACGTTACCTAAATAATAACGGTACATCTTTGAACCACCGGAATTTATAATATTTCATATATCGTTCGTTGTTATAAAATAAAAATATACAATAGCTATCCATTTTAGTTCCTATTAGCATTAAATGGAATATTAGATTGATATATATATATATATATATATATATATATATATATATATATATCGCTTTATTCCATTCTTGACGTAACAAGGGTTATCTATGCCAAAGAAATAAGTATGAGTTGATCACATTCAGCTTAACGTAACAAGCGTATGTTGGGGAGTTGAGCTAAATAAACAAAGTGTTGCGAACCGCATAGAATATAAAAAAAAAAAGCAAATAAAATTTTTTATTGTGCTAGTGTTAGCAACATTGACTGTCAACTTCTGACGTCATGATTCAAAATATTGCGAATAAATAGAATCTTTTATTTTGAACTCATGATACCAAATATAATATTTCAATAATAATTATTGGAATATATGATACTTTTCCGAAATTAAATAGCTTGCATGATCCGAATTATTTATGTTGAAGAGGGTTGGAATAATTTCTAATATAGAAAGGGCAGGTTGAATGTAATGAAGTATGTTCGTTTATCATCCAATAATTTGTATAGTTCTAAAGGTATTATGTACTAATTTAAGAGACTTTTCTGATTAAACGAACCCATAAAAGAATGTTTAGTTCAACATTTAGTGTGATTTCTACATTTTTTAGTAAAATAACTGATAGGAAATGTAACATCAAGCAGAAAATGGAAGGCAAACAAACAGACCTTTAGATTTTTTTGTTGAATTAGTTTTATTTCCGTTTAAACGTATTCTATAGCATAAATAATGAATCGGGATAGATTTTTATATTTGTTAGATTTTCTTAAAGATAGCGCAAGGAAATAATATTAGTAAACGTTTTGACGTTTCGATTGTTGAAAGTTGGAATGGGATGAATCTGTTATGGCGACTAGTAGCTCAGATGAAAGTAGCACAGCTCCAAAAGATTTTCATTTATCTTCGTCTGTGGATAGTGGCAGCCGTTTAAGTCCTTACCACCACAAGTGCCAGCTTTGTAACGTATTCCGGAAAAAATTCTACTGCAAAGATTGCATCCAAAATGGTGATTTCAATAGTTCCACATCACACTACTCTGAACGGTACACCACTAAAAATATTTAGGTTTCCACCCGTCGTTATCTACCAAATAATTACAGTTTTGCAGACAAACAATTACGCTTGTTAAAGTTAAAATCGTTACGTCGCGGCGTAGAGGAACGATGTTGCGAGTATCTATCGAAAAAACAAAAAATCGATGAAGTTGTATGTATATCCGAAACAATTTCTGACCATGTCTAATTCTTGTTTTTCTTTAAAGAATAACAAAATTCGTGCTTACAATGAACGGGTGAGACTACTTAAATTGTTGTTACAAGATGCAAAAGATAAGCAAGATACTAGTAAGTCACGATTGAAGTTTTTGACTAACGAAGTCAAAGCCTCTAATGTCCGCTTGCCGAAGTATGATGATCGCGTCGAGAAATTGGAGCGATATGTGGCGCAAAAAGTTGAAAAGGTCGAAGAAAGTCGAAATCTACTCGCTGAAGAACGCGAGAAACTGAAACGGGTCGCTAGGACCCACGTGCATCAGTTGATTGAATATATTTTTCCTATAAGCCAGTTACAGTCGTCGCGAAGGTAAACTATTTATATATATATATATATATATATATATATATATATATATATATATAATCTATATTTTTTTGTTCGTGTTTGTGTTTGAGCTCCGTTTTTGTGTTTAGTATTGAATGCAGTGAAGTGGAATCCAGTTATGAGCAGGATACAGTAAGCGCACTAGCTGAGGCAACGCGAACAGCATATGTTAAGGGGCGGTGGGTTTTTACGGATAGTTCGGGGGAGTTGCATCATTCCATTGTGGCCCCCACACTGCCTGGATCTGGGGACTACTCGGCTTATAATTTATGGGGTATATATTTCATAAACATAACTTCATTTCTTCCTTAGAACATTTTGTTGATGCATATCTGTTACCGTTAAGGTTTATAATCCGTTATTAGAGTTGTCTATATTTGAACATACATATGTATGTATGTATGTATGTATTAGTTGCGGAAAACAAAGATGGCGTCCCAGGCGCCAGCACAAGTTCAATAGTGGACCATAATCCTGCGTACAATATAACCGCCGCTCTCACATATACCACGCAGCTGGTCAACATTCTAGCATTTTATTTAGATGTTAGATTGCCTTATAAAATGATTTACAGGTACTGATCTCGCTTCTGAATGCCTGACTGAATGTCTAACACTATTCCATATTTAGTGACTTTTGCGGCAGCGACATGACGGAGGAGCAATTCGCTAGACGCGTGGCGCGTTTAAACGCAAACGTACTCCAGCTCTGCTTCTCGCAAAGCGTCCAAGCGGAAGTGCTCCATCCTCCTCGCACCCTACACAACATTCTCCAACTCCTCAACCCGGATGTCGGCGATCTAGGGCGGCTAGGTCCGATCGAAACAGAACCTGAATTAGCGCGATTCCTAGAGGATCAGTTAGTAAAAGACTTGGAGGTTAGCGACGATACCGATTCGGAAGAAGGGGACACACTACCTCACGAATGGGAAGCAGTAAGTACAGACTAAAATACTCGCTAGGTGATTCACCTCATATACACAGTTTATTATATTTTTTTTATTTTAGTATCCTTTATTGAATTTGGTATGCCTTTAAAATAACATCTCTTAGGTTCCTCATGTCCAGTGCCCTGAAGTTCCAGCGGGGTCAGCGACGCTTGCCTCACAAATGACCGCTACTCAAACGACGAGTATGGCTGGGGGGCTAGTGACCTCAGCAGCCGCTAGTTTAGCCTCAATATGGCGGGGTTGGACCGGCAAGTAGCCCCATCTTGTTCTTAAACTATTTTATCCAATAAAGATCGTTTTTTTTTACAATTATTTATTAGATGCCAATCATCTTTTAATAGCTTTTCAAATAAAACTGCTTTTGTTTTAACAGTGTAGGTGTTCAACAAATGCGGTTTGGTTAGCACAATGATTTTTTTTTTGTAGTAATTTTAGTATTCATCAAGAATATTGTAACGGATTTTATTTTCGTATGAATGACTGGGGCTGTAGGTAACTTCGCTTTCAGTCTAGGGATGGATAAATATTTATTTTTCTTAAGCTGCATACAGTGTTTCCAATATAAAATATATTTTATAAATATTCTAGCTTTAAAATAAGCTGGCCCAGAAATTATGTTGTAAAATAATTTTACACAAACATTTAAATTCAATATTATGATAAATAAAAATAGAGTTTTATACTTAGATTCAAATTACTACCATTTTGGTAAATGTATTTTTGTTACCTAGTAGTTATAAATATACTAATCGATAATCATAAATGTGATATGAAGAGATAGAGAGGAAAAAAAAACGCTAGAATATCAGTGTTTCATTGAAGAATGTATTATTTGCATACAGTAATAATATTAAATAGACGACTACTGTTTGTATAATTGAGTCAAACACACATTTCTCTTCCATATCCTTGATTATCATTTCGATTTGTTGTTAGTGCGGCATCACGGAAATGTCATAAAACGCAATTACACCAATGTAACGTCCTTGAAAGAATTATTTATTTTAATGTAAGCCTAGTTATATCTTAAGGTTCTGATAAACTTGGCCTTTGAGTAGCGATAACAGTGGCCAAAAATAAGAGAAAATATCTAATTTTAAATCAGCGCCATTTCGTTTCTCCATTACCGCTACCAACCTTAAAAATAGTAACAATTTCCCAGTTGTTTAGTGACCGTGGCAGGAGTAGGTTGACGTCGCTTGCATTTTTTAATAAATCTACGATCGTTTGTTGTTATTTATCTACAAAACTATATGTAGCTTATGGAAATTGATCACGTTTTATTGGGTGCGGCAGAATTTTTGTTACTTTCGATCATGTAAAGAGTTTTTTTTTGTGCGACGTTGTGTTGACAGCTATGTCTGACAAATTTGGTAAAACAATGAGTGGGGCGGCGGCTCCAACCCCGTCGAAACCGGTGCCCATGAAATTCTTCGCCACTTGGGAAGTGGACAGGACACCCTCCAACTGTATACCAAGGTAGAAAACAATTTTGCACCCCTAAAATAATTTCCTAATGGATTAACACCCTCTACATTTACCGCCCTTTCACTTGATTTATTTAGGTTTTTTCCTGAATATATGTCTCGTGATAACAATGATTCATAAAATTATTCCTATGAGTCATTTTGTTTTTGGTAAACATAGATGATGCAAAAAAAGATCTCTTTTGTTTATATTATAGTTAAAAAAACAAATGAGTTAATAAATTAAAAGTTACCCTTAAAAACAAACTATACACTTAAGATACTAATTGAATTGTCTTAAAGTTTCATCAATCACGAGCCTAGAATCTTTCAGTAGTTTCATAAATCGTAGCAGCTCCTTTTCTAAGCCCTTGACAATCACAAAGTCTACATAGATCGTCTATGATTTAATTAATTTGGAAGTTATTCGTTTAAAAACAAAATATATTTAAGATAATAATTAAATTGTTTTAAATTTTCATCAATAGTCTGTTCTTCGTAAGAATTCTGCGTTGGTTTTATGATGTCGCTTTCACTCACTAACATAGCATAAGCGCTATCCTTTGCTTGACAAAGATGGTGCAATACTTCCCAAGTGACGCAGAAAACTTACGAATAACAGACTATAAAGTCTTTCAGTAGTTGCATAAATTGTTGCAGCTTCTTTTCTTTTTGCTAAGCCCTTGAGAATCTCAGGAGTTGTTAGAATATATCTTTTGTGTGTGTGATAGGCTGTGTTCGCTGACATTATCGAGATTAGTAGTTTTTCGACCGCTCGGTTCAGATCTCGCATCGATTTCGATCGCTGTTAAAATGCAATCAAGCAAACGAACACTACGTTCAAATGAATTGCTACTGCCGCCAAACGGTTTACTAGACACTGGTTTAGAAATGACGTTTTCACTCCAATATCCGCATTTTTTAAAACGGGATGGTAATCGCTTGCACATCTTGCTCCAACGAAGGAAACGATACAAAAACCGTACAATGTTGGGGTACAAAACGCTGGCCGAAGGCATCATCCGAATGGATCAAGTAACTAATTGATTTTTACTCATTTGAACAGAGATTACTTCTATATGTTAACCAGTGGTGGCTGCTCCATTAGGACAATGCCCCACTTGTTGTTATTAAATATATATATATATATATATATATATATATATATATATATATATGTACATGTTTAGGTAAATTGTATAATTCGATACTATAAATAGTCTCTAAATTAATTAATTATAAGCGTGGTACTATTTATATTGTATGCACTTATAATGAGGTCTGTTCGTTTATTATGCACTAATTTGTTCAGTGTTTATAATTAAAATTAAATAATGCACGAATCAAAATTGAATGTAATGGTTGGTTTTAAATATAAAACCGCCTAGAATCCCATTTTTTATGACCACTGTGCATTAGACTTCTCTTTAACTAAAGTTATGAGCTGCCTCTGATTCGGATAGAGTATTTGAGTGACTTTTATGATTAGGTATTACAAAAACAAATGGACATGGAATTGGAACTAGTTGCCGATAGCGGAAACAAAGATAAAGGATCAAACATGCAAACAGTAGCGAGGTTAACAGTTTTGCAACTGTCCTCGACCCCAGTAGATCAAGAACAGAAACACACGTTAATAGAACGTGGAGTTACTGAATTTAGCGACGAAGAAGACGATCCGGAATTCAGCAGCGGCGAAGAAGCTGAATTATCCGACAGTGAACCACTTAGGAACAAACTTCCTCATGCAAGAGTGAGTTAATATTAAAAAAGGCCCAGTAATCGTCCAAAATGTACGGAATTAAGCGAGGAATTGTTGGATTTTAAATATTTTGTTTGTGCAGCATAACCTTAAACAGAGGTTTGTTTCGTTGCTGCGAAGATTCCGGGTTCCGGACACTGAAGCTAGTAGAGCTGCGTTAGGCGCGACGTTAGGCAACACCAGTGATATTCAAGCACTTTTCCAAGAATTGGAATCGTTGAGTTGCGATGAAGATTCCACAGGAGAACAAGACACAATGTCCATTTCTAGCACGCCCAAACCGAGTTTGAGACCGTTTTTTAGCAGCAGCAGAAGCTTATTAGACACAGGCGCTACTACAGGTGAGATTTAAAAAAGAAAACAAACATATTTTGTTGGTTGGTGTTTATTTAAATATTAAAAAATTCACAAAACCGGAAATCGCAAGAAATTAACTTAATCTAATATTTATTTGCACGCAGTACATCTATTTATATTTATTGATTTCTGGACAGTAACCTGATGAATAAAAAATCAGAATCTTCAATGAAACTGTAAATATGAATGTATTCCATCTACTATTTCCACGATTAGTGCTCCTTAAATAGATATTATTACTAATAATTTTCATATCCTTATTAGTTATGTACAGTGCCATAACTATATTTACTCCATAGGGGATAACAGAAACCCACATCCCACTCGTCATCGCGCCACTTTTATGTAAAATTTAATCATAAACCGAAACTTATTTTACTGTGTAAAGAATGCAGATTTATTTTTAGATGTGTTTGTTTGTATCAACATATTTTATTTTTAAATATAATATTTTGGATTGGTTTGCGCTTAAAATAAAATATTAGGACAACGTGTTTTTTTGCGTTGTATCAAATATTTACCAAAGCCTGTTTTATATACTTTTATTACCGGGTTTTTTTTTCGCCCCATTTTATTTCTAGTAGGTACTCATCCATTTTATATAGACTTTAGAATGATGAAAATGATTTCAAATCATTAATCAGCTTTTTTTGCGTGCTTTTCTCCAGCTTTTTTGTTTTGTTTTGTTGTGTCAGAGCCGATAGGTGCGAGTCAATCAACACTGGTAGGCGATGCAGGGCAACGTGTGTCACTGGCAGGTCGGTATCACTGCCCCAAAAATAAGTAAAAGTTTCCCAAAAACCCGCCATATGACCCCGAACAAAATTCTAGATTCCACTGAACGGCATACAGATGACAAAGAAAAAAACTCAGGCAGTGACGGCAATGCAGATCTGTGCTGGACGGACTATGAGGCTCAATCTGATCCTCAAACAGGGTCACCACCTCGCGAAAAAGTAAGGCTTTTTAGAAGTCCTGCATTCTTATATATGATGTTAAAAGTGTCGTATTAGGGTTTGAATTAAATTGATAAATTGGTCGTAGGAAGTGACGTCAGATCGGGATAGGAAATCGAAATTATTTCGATCTTCCGGTACGGGTTCAGCCGGGAAGAAGAAACACTCATTGTGTATCACATCGGAACCAGGCATTTCTGAAACGTCTGTTGTAAGTTTGTGGTGTTTTGCGGCAACTAAGACGCATTTTTTGTTTGGAGATATATGTATGAATGATTCTTTTTGATTTTGGTTAGGCGCGGAAAATATTCACGGAAACTATAACCAGGTTATTACCAATTGAGGAGAATTATTTACCGGAAACCGTGGTGTTGGTGTCCGGAAACGATCCTCAAACATCGCTGGTTGCTACGAGATTGATGAGTCAGTATCGAGTTCTGCAACCCGCTTCAGCGATTGAAGTTAAAGCTGTTTTTAACGCTTTACTCAACAAAATTCATAAGTAGTAAGTATATATTACAACTACTACTACTACTAGTATTACTACTATTACTATTACTACTTTTGTGCTCAATTATGTATTCCGGTATTATCATAGTTAAAACATTCGTTTTTAATATAATAACAGTTGTAACAGCAGTGCTAAACCACCAAGTCCAATCAAAATCATTCTCATCGGCGGTGATTTTATCGTTAGTTCCTGTTTGCGGCATTACGTTGATTTGCTATCCTCCAAACCGCCCGATTGGCAAGGATATTTGCGGTTTTATGTAGTACCTTTAGGTAGGTTCTATTAGAAGATATTTCACCGTTTAGAGTTGGTTTCCATTGTGGCTCTTTGGCAACAGGTAGTAACGGCATCTCGCGATATTTGTCCACACTCGACAACCTGTACTGTAACCTGTTCCCCAACGAGACTGAGATCAAATCCGACGAACTGATCAGCCGGATGCAACGCTACATATCGTCAACCACAGCACCCACCGTTCAAATGCCCATCGCAGAAGCCATGCTCACATGTCACGATGAGTCCAGTCAAATATTTATACCATTCATCAATGTAAGATTCATTCTTCATCGCCTACATAGACTACATGTAACATTTTATGTTTTACTACAGGAAGTACGTGTAGGTCCTACGGATGGGGGCATGTCTTTATCGGTAGATTTGGATGACTCCTCCGGGGGGCCTTTGTTATCATCCAGCCCCCCAGGTCCACCTTTAACACCCCCTTCTAGTCCTAATGTTCAAAATCGCGAACTACCTTGGGAGCCACTTGAGCTACAACTTGATTATTGGCAGGTAAGCTTTAACAGTACATTAAAAATAGCTGGAATTAATCAGGAATTATCAGATTCCTAAGTTTGGGGATACAACAAGGACAGACCCGTCCGCCAAGACAAAAATCGATGGTAAATGCACCCTTAAGGGTGTCTTCCGGAGTCTCCAAGTGTCTCGATTACCACCGGCTGGACATTGTCCCGCTAATTTTAGTTTGACAATGAATTACACAACGAAAGAGAAAAAACAGAAAAGTATTTATTTAATAATCGGTGCGATATCTAACTTGAATTAACACTAATTTATAATGTAATTGTTTAGTTATGCGGTTAGGTAAAAAGAAAGAAAAAGAACGGGACAGTGACAGTCGTAGTCAGGTGGTGGAAGGTGTTTCTCGGTTGATTTGCTCCGTGAAAACATCTCATAGCTCACCTATGAGAGGTAAGTTGGTTATTTTGGGTTTGCATGAGCTGGAATGTGTTTGAATGCCTTGTTTATCTGTTGAAATTTGGGTCATGCATGCATTTTTTAAATGCAAATATACGTTATTGTAAGACGATTGTACCTAAAAAAAATTCGCACAGATTTATATTACTTAATGAAATAATTAAAAAGGGTTTTCCCGCGAAAAGAAATTTTTCAGTTTTGCTATGATTCATAATATTGCATGTCGAAATTAAGTAAGATTATATGTACACAGCTTATATTTCGTAAGAATTGTTTTGCGTGTGTGCTTGTGTGAAAACATCTACATACATATATAGGAGCATGTTATAATTTTACAAAATTTTAGTTGTGATCGACGGTACTGACTGGACCGGTGTGAAGTTCTTCCAGCTAAGTTCAACATGGCAAACTCATATTAAAAACTTCACAGTCTCCCTTGTAGGGGTTCCATTAGCAACTTCAGAGTTGTCGTAAAAAAATCTGTGTTACACATAACGCACATGTATCAAACACAGCACAACTGATTTTGTCTACTCAAGATATGTCTCCAAAAATATTAGCCTCCCCTTTCACGCCGCCCGTTTTAGATGCGTGAATATTATGAATAACCACTGCCCAATTTTCCAGGAAAAAAAAGATAGTTTATAGATTTTAATGTGTGCAATGTTTTTTTTTTCCGGCAGTTTTACAAAACTGTGCTGGATGTTTAACGCAAAGTTCCTTAAAACGGTAGCACAGGGCACTTCAATTTTTAGGGAAATTACTTTTTTTAATTTAATTCGAACAACGTATTGATCTCCTAGGTTTTCTAATTCAATTTTGATTTTAATTAAGATCAAATCAAAATAAGTATTTTATTTAGTATTAAATTAATGGGGGTTTTTGTGCTCCGAAACAAAAAGGAACTTGAGCGATTCGATTGTCTAGTCAAATAATTTTCTAAGTATTACATCCAATCCTTCCACGTTAGTATAAATAAAAAACAAACAAAAACGTGCATATATCTTGAGTATTCAACATCATTGACAATATAAAAAATGTTTTTATTAAAAGGCTCAAATATTTATACAATATTATGTATAATGAATTCGTACTATTAAAATTGCGTAGCAATTTTTTTTTTTTGGGCAAACCGTATCTAAAACTACGGCTCTGATTTTGCAATTACAAAAATACTCCCAGTCCATAACTCTGATCTCCACAAAACTATTACTTGTTCAAAATTGTATTGTATTCCGTTGAACTACTAAACGAGCGGCGGGGATCAGACGTTACGGATTTGTTCCGTATATATGTTATTTTCGTTTTGTGATAATGAATAATATTTAGTTGACACAATCATATTTTAATTTTTAAAATAGCTAGTGTACCCGAAAATATATAAATGTCAGTATAATTGTTATCAACAATTAAAAATTATTTTTATAATATATGCTTATCGTTCTACAGGGTTTTAGTTGAATTTGGACATTAGGGGGATTTTTGTTTTTAATGTTCAGATCACTAGTTAGTGTTCTTGGCTTAAGGCTAATTTTCCTCCCCAGGATTAAATAACAATTTAACGATTTTTGATAGGTGAATATTATAAAAATGATTATTGTTGCCATTGTTGGAAAAATTAATGTTTTTTGGTGTCTGGTACACTAAAACTAGCTGATTTTAAATTCGTTCCAAATACGAATTATGTGCTGTGAGCGTCTCCAATTGGATTGTGAATTCATGAGTAGAAAAAAAAAATGTAATATGTTATTCCGTATAAAAGGATTAATCCTGTCAGTGTTGAGTCGCGTAGATTAATAATTTATTATTGCTATTTTATTCAAATATTTAAAGAACGTGTCTTATTTAAATCGGCAAATAGCAAACATGTTTCCGTGGCAGCTAGGTCTAGTTACTCAAGTTGGCAACATAATAATTGAAACCGTATTTAGGCGATGCATTGATTCAAAAACAAGTTAAATGCTTCAAACCAGTTCATAAGAACGATGTTTAGTGACGCAACAACTAGTTATTCAAGTTGGCATCATGAAAGAATATCTAAAACCGTTTTTAGGCGATGATGAACGAATGTTCAAAAACAGGTTAAAACGCTTTAAATTACTTCATAACAGCGTTGTTTAGTGATGGCATAGATGCAATTCAAACTGATCTACTCGCAGTTACTAATTAATATGATGCAGTATGACGTCATCTGCATGCAGTAATAGTTAGCACTTTTTCATAGTTTTTTTTTCTCCAATAATGCAAAACAAAAATTGATGAAATTTGTACCATACATTCTTTATACAAATACACATCGAATGGTATTTAAAAAAAAAAATGTTTAAACAGGCACGAGGTTTAAGCGAGCTTGTTGGTTGACCTTAAGAACATTATTTTGAGATTTGTGATGTTGCGTTTCAAATCAAAAACGGTTTATAGCTCTCACGGAAATTGAGAATGTTTCTTATTTTTTAGTTCCCAAAGAATTTAATTATGTTTAAAATTGTAGATTATTTATTACACAAGCTCGAATGTTTAAAACGCTATTTTGAACTTTTGAGTTTTAGTATAAATCTTTAAACTGTTTTTATGTCGTTGAGGGGTTGTAAGAGACCCTGACAGCTCGAATATTTATACTATTAATAATAAAAAACTAAAATAGAATTGCTGAACATTATGTTGCAGCCATATATGTAACTGTGATTATTTAAAAGAAATATGGAAAAATAATACAAGTTTGTACTGTAGAATTAGGCGACTCATTCCATATGTTATACTAAACAAATATCTGGTAGTTGAAGCAAAAGTAAATAAGATTATTACGTGTTTTATAGTACTAGGCCGACTGATATACATACAACTGGAATTTAGTGGTTTTGTTTCGCTGATCTTAAACTCGCTTTTGAGTTTGAGTATATATACAAACATAATTAATTGTTTTAAACGATTAAACACAATAACTGTATACCATTTCATAATTGTAATAAATAAAAATCAGCGAAACAAATCCTTAAATCGGTAAACACAGATGCAATATTGAAACAACAGTATTGTTTGTATACAAAACAAAGTTATGATTTTATTTGGCAAACGTAGAACGCCGATTTTTCTACGAGATTTAGAGGAAATCGTAATAAACAAGTTTATTAATAAAATATATTTTTTATTTTATTATAAACAAACATACTACCAGCTTAATATATAAATTTTAAAAAATCAATTGTATAGTATAGTGTTTAATTATTATTATAAATCAAAACGCATTTGCTACAAAGTCCTTCCGGCCCTGACAATCCTCCTTTGGGAAGAATATATTGTAAATCTGAGTCACGTCTTTGCGGCGAAAATTCTTTCAACTGAGCATTACTCTCCGAAAGTTCCGCAAGCGACCACATAAATAACAGTTTTGATTTGCCCTGGCGGGCTATTACATAAATTTCATCTTGTTCTGTTATTATTATTCCAGAAACTAAGGCCCAATGTGCTTTATGTCCCTTTTTGTTACATGGGGAATGATTTGCGTCGGAATCATATCTGGTTTATTCAGTGTTTAAACAAAAATATAAATTAGAGCTAGTGCGAATTTATTAATAGGGGGTTTATTGCATGGAGCAAATTATTTTCTTCAATTAGCAACACTACATTAAACTAGTGTTGGTAACATAAGAAATAATCATTAAGATTCGTGATCGAAATTAATAACTCGCTATCTGGTGATAAAACGTTGTACAACAAAAACTGATCATTACGCCGGCCATTATAAATTAGCCAGCTGTTGCTGTTCACTTTTTTGTGAACAATGAATCCAAAACTGATCTTTTAGTAAAGAACGGGTTCACATCGTGAGCTCTACTAATAAAATATCAAACACATTGGTCATTCATAAGTGTCCGACATCTTTATTAATGCTACTAACAACGCCACCAACGATAATTTCGTTCACGTTTATAGACTTCATTACGCAATTATTTATCAAATCAGAAAAGAATTTTAAATTTGTTAAAAATGAAATTATCATACATTTAAAGCAACAATGAATAAATTAGTGGACAAATGAACAGATTCGGACACAGTATATTTATATTAAGATTGGCAACATTGAGTATGAACGAGTTGCTTAAGTTATAAAGAAATTACTTTACTGGAATAACCAAATTGGCGAACTTAAGAAAACAAATAGCTGCTGTTACATTTGGGAAATATCAGTTAAAAATTACGTTTTAAAAAAGGATACGGTACTAATAAAACGCCGCCACCTAATAAGAATTCGACAATCACTTTGTTGATCAAATTCCCCGAATAGATTTCGCATTTTTTCTCCGTATACAACCCAGCCAAAATACACATATCTTTAACGCTAAACATCTCCCCATTTAGTGTAAAGTTAATACACTTTGCTGTTGTAACGAGCCGTTCAATTTCTTCCGAATTTAATTTACAAAACATCGCCAACGCAATCAAGCCACATTGCGGCCCTACTTGTAGAATACTCGCGAATTTCGTATACGAACATTGTTTCGGTGGTGGTTTATCGTCGCAACAAACCTGAAATCTTTCGCAAGCTTTTGCGAGATCTTCGTCATCTTTTGCCCATGACTCCATGGTGATTGATTGAACATGAATTAAATTGCTTCAAATCAAATGGCGAAACACGGTAAAAGTATTGCTAGAAAAGAAAGTTTCCACCGCTTAAACTATTTATATCAGGTAATTTTAGATTATATTTATCATAAATATAGCGAAGATTACTAATAATAGTCGTAGGCAGCTCGTCTTACAGCGAATATAGCGATAAAATCTGATGAACCAGCGAAAAAGTGCTCTGAATTTCTTTCGAATTATTACTGTAACCTTGCAATAAATGTCGCCAAAAAAACAGTCCTTCGCATGTAAGTACTTTCGCTGGATAACACTCATCACTTCTCTTAAATTGGATATGTTTTAGTGATACGGAAATTAAAAGGACAATTTGCAAAGGATGTCATGGCATTTTAATTCCTGCTAAAACGGCTCGGATTCGGATTAAAAAAAAACATGTCCGGTGGACTTGTTTAAAGTGTTTTACTCGCCGGAATTTTAATACGAAACGGGATTATAAAATCTGGACGGAAAAACCGGAGGCGGTCGTTGAAATTATAGATTATTAAGAGAAAAGTAATGTAAGTTCAGTTTCGTCAGTATTAATAAAGGACTAAATATTGTTATACTTGGTTATTTAAATTAAAAACAAATTGAAGTATTTATAAACAATTTTTATTATTTAATCACAATTTTATTAGCATTATTGTTGTTTTTTAATTGTATTAATTAAAAGAAATAAATGATACCTAATATGGAATAGTTAGTTAATAAATTAAGGTGTGTGAATCATTTTAATATCAGTTTATTACCGGAACCCCAAATCTCGACTTGGTGAACGGGCCATTAAATGAAAACTTGTTCACTCGCTAAACGATCTGCGAATGGTTTGACAATTTCGCGGGTGGCAAAATAGAAAATTAGACCAAAAGTGACCGAAATCGGTAACGCAGGTAGGGCCTTCTTGAAAATGGCCAACAATAGCAGCGTCAGAGACAATCCCTGCAAACAAAACAATTAATTCGGGAATACCATTAGTTTTAAAACGAAAATTACAATTAAAATTGCTACAAAACAAGCCAACGTTGTGTTCCAATCCCCGTACGAAGACGCCTTCCCGACTAGTACACTATAAAAAATAAAATCGCCCAAACCTAATTTGACACCACCTGAAAAAGAAAAAGGAATTGGTTTTCCTTTTGTTTAATCTCGTCAACATTTAGCCATACGTTCTTCCTCATCTACTTCAGTAGGCATAGCCCTAGGCGGAGGTCTCATCTCTGTTCTATACTCAGTGTTGCCACCCCTAGATACCTCCCGCACTTCTAATTGCCGCCGTTGGGCCCGTTCGTCGCGATTTGAAGCCCAGTCTGTTGTAAATCCACTTTCTGGATCTGCAACTAGTCGTGACGCTTAATTCCATTACTAATCTCATACCCACACCTCCAGAATTACCTTCTGCAATCTCTGGAGGAGCTGTTTCATGTGCCCTGGGGGGACGTTCTGGCGGTGGAGCAGTATCTCCTGTTGCCATTCCAATAGACGTATACATAAATGTAGCTGTAAATCAATAAGTGAATATATGTTTGACGGTGAAATGAACAATAATGTGCTAATATTTACAAGAGTAAATCAACGCTGGGAATATTTGCTCATTTCGTTCTTGAGCGGTTTCGACTAGAATTCTAAGCGGTCCTTTTGGCATTAACACTGCCACTAAATCTAAACGCCAATCATACATTAGAATATGTGGGGGGTAATTGGTAATTTCGGATTTACCCCAAATTGAAATAACAGCCAGGACGAACCAGGTGGTCCATTCTGGTAGGTATTTTATGAATACTAGGGCCATTAGGGCCGAAACAAAAATCAAGTAGGCTTGTTGGAGTCGCAAAGGGCCTTGCCAATGAATACTTATCATTCCCATGACCCCAAAGTTCCACATAAGTAATACAACGGTGATAAAGTCCATAGGGATATTGTATGCCAATAATACTTCCCTGATGAGATATACATACATACATAGTGTGTCAATTATTTCGATTAGTTAATTAATCTAATAAATAAGTGTGTAAAAGTAAACAATAATAAAACTTACTCGAGATACAGGTATGAAAAAATGAATAGCAACATTAAAGATGATACAATTAACCATCCATGAATGACCTAAAGTAAAGCGTTATGGAATCATTTAAATAGTTTTTAAGAAATATTAGGGTAATACGGACCTTGTAGCAACGATATTTATATAATACTATTAAAAATATTGTCATAACAATAATAACAGCCATTAAAATTAACGAATTTGCGACTGCGTTCCAGAATTTCGTATAATTTTCAGTGCTTTTCTCATGGAATGGTGTGTAAATACTACATAATGTAATAACTTGTAAATTAAGATAACCATACTAGAATGAATACGCACTAAAGACAAGCTTTGTAAACTCACAGATAAACATCTTTGGTAGTGTAAAAATTGATTGAACTAATTGTTGCAACAACAACTAACATGCATAACGACACCGGAACAAATAACTTAATAACGTGCTTCGCCCCATATTTCAACTCCTCCTCATCGTCTACGTCGTTTGGGGGTAGCTGTGCTGAGGGCACCACGGCCGGAGCCCTAATTGCAACTTCAGGAACTGTTACTACATCGGCCTACGATTAAAAATTCGATAGAATTCACGATTACCAAAATTACTAAGTTCACCACGCCATACAGAGCCGTAATTTACTTGATTTTGAGTCGGTGTTGTTTTGCGTCTTCTAGAGGATTGCGCTTCGCCCAATTCTCCCGAATTTCGGGATACGTGCGCGTCCATCAGTCTGGTATTTTCGGACGCAAATTCAATTTCACTATCAGTGTCAGACATTCAGTTTAATTTATCATTTTATTAACGTAAGATTTATAAATATTAAGTAATGGTTGACAAGTGACTCATTTTTGACATAAAGCACAATGTACAGTTACAAAATTATTCATTTTCTTTTAAATAAAGTTCGATTAAAGTTTTGGTAAAACACAATGTATATTTATTCAATAATAATAAAATATGTTTTTAAATATAAATATAATCGTCAGAGCATTGGTAATTAGAAAATTCTGGGTGATGTTTAGAACCTATTTTTAGATGCAAGTAATGCATTTTGCTCGAATTTCTTTTCTCACAATGGGAACACTGTATCTTGAGTGAGCGTCATTTGCTTAAATTTAGTAGAAATAAAATCCCTATTAAGAAGTAGCAGCTGCTGTCGCCTGTCGAAACTACCAAACTACTGTCGTCGTCGTGTTTTTGATCATTGAATTACAGCAGAAAAATGTGATTTAAAACGCGTCCGATTGTTATAAACATGCAAAAATCAAACCCGAACAAACTCCAATAACTTATCTATGCGTTTGTGCAATTTGACGACAGGAAAAATAAAGTTTTCAATAATCATCTTCATCAGGTGGTTAACGGGATTTGATTATTAATGAAAGAGTTGTGCAGTTTGTCCAAATAGGAACGGTACTCTCTTTATGACGGGTTATTATTTAGTTGGGTCACTAGTTTAGTGTCAAAATTCAGACATCTGTCTAATTTATGTTTTATGTAAGTTACGCGTGGTTTTTATGTAGTATGTTGTATATGTGTGGAAATTGCTTTGACAGAGAGATAGATTTTGAATTAAATCATGGAGGGACCAGAAATAACGTTTTTATTTCAATTTGGTTTGATCAGAGATACTGTTACGGTTCCTACGAGTACGCTTACGCTTAAAACATTGAAAGATTTAGCGTGCGATTTTATTAATAATAAGGTATGTGTGTTTTTTGAATCTCTTTAGTAGGAGACTGGTTTTGACTGATTTATACAATTCATAATTCTAGGTTCCTGATAATGGTTTGAATAGATTAGGCGATAGATTATTACTATTTAGACATGAGTACAACACGAATAATATCTTACAATTTATAAATTCCGCCTCGGATGTCACAGACGAAACTGTTGTTGAAATCGTATTAACAGGTATTTTTATTAATTACAGTGTAACAATTAGGGTGTTCCGTATGCATTGTCTAATATGCGTCTCAAATTTAATTTAGTAATTGTATTTTTATTAGTTTCCGTAGTTAGTAATTTCAGAATACGTTTTTTAACAGCGGCTCCTGTAAATCCGGAACCAGACGTAACCATAGTTCGTCCGCATGCGTTGTCAGTACATTCTTATAAAGCGCCAACGTTCTGTGACTTTTGCGGCGAAATGTTATTCGGATTGGTTCGTCAAGGGCTCAAATGTGATGGTAAGTAAATGAATCAATCGATTTGAATTTGGTCCTATAGATAGTAAACATGCGAATTCAGTGGCTTCGCAAAGTTTTATTTAATATACAACTCTAGTTTATTTATTTCATTTCATTTGATAAATTTGTTGATGTGAGTTTTTTCAAATTTAATTCCTAAAAGGTTGTGGTCAAAATTATCATAAACGGTGCATTATCAAAGTTCCAAATAATTGTTCCTACACTTTACTGGGCAACAATGGCTCTGCCAATAATAATGATAAACAGCGAAGGCGCTCTAGCACCTTGCAAGTGCCTCGCAGTCCTTCCGGAGGCTCAAACTCTTCCCTTACGTCGGCAAACTCCGGTAACACAGAAGAATCCGGGCTGGTAAGGATTGCAAATTTTTTTAGCAACATTACCAATAAGATTGACGAATAATAAATATTAGTTTGAAACATGTTTACAACTAGTACTGGGGTGGGGTGGGGTAGTGGATGATTTATTTTACACTCCGTTTTGTCCAATTTACACTGAATTCATTACAGTATTAGTCATCTCAATTTTATTTAAGTATTTAATAATATGGTTGTGGTTTTTTTCTTTTATAATATATATTATGTTATTTTTATATATATATATATATATATATTTTTTTTTTATTATAAATAAATTTTGTACCCCAATGTTTGTTGTTTTTATTTTTTGTTTTAATGAATTTTTGTTTGAAATAAACTAGTTGCCACATTTGACTTCGTAAAGGTAAATTTTAATATATTTGGTACTTAGGGTAGCAATCTCAACTCCCGGCAAAGCCGGTCACCTTCGCTGGGGGGCAGACCCCCCTGGATCGAAAAAGAAATGTCCAGTCGACATCGTATTCCCCATACCTTCAATTTACACAGTTATACACGCCCTACTGTTTGCCAGTATTGTAAAAAGCTCCTACGGGGCCTTTTCAAACAGGGGCTCCAGTGTAAGGATTGCCACTATAACGCGCACAAAAAATGCGTGGACAAAATTCCCAAGGATTGTACGGGAGAGATGCCCAAGGATTACGCAGGTAATGAGAACGGAGTCACACATCCTAATAAATTATAGGAATTGCTATGGACAAATTTGTTTCAACTTAGGGGAATACGCGGATAGTTTCACAGGCAGTGAATGCAATTTAAATCAAGCCCTAGCTGAAGATGATAGTGATACGGACGCCGCAAACGTCCCGACGCAATCAAACGGCGCTAATAGTTACGTGGACGTGATACCAGTTCATGATGAAGACAATGAATCAGAGAAATCGGTGCCTTCCAGGTAATTACACCACAAACTAGATTGCGTTATGTATTTTTGCATAGATGAATGTATGAATTGTTTTTCAAACCAGCAAACTGCGATTGTTGACTTCTTTTAGTTCTTCTTCGTCGCCAAGTGCAAATATACCATTAATGAGGATAATTCAATCTGTAAAACACACCAAACGACGTGGATCTAAAGTGCTCAAAGAAGGATGGCTCGTACATTTCACCAACAAAGAAAAAACAGTAAGTACACACACACACAGCATGAGATGCGAAACAGTTCTCTGCGGTAAATCTGAGTGAGTTTAGATGTAACTAATCATAATTTTACCCAACCCCTGGAAATAGATACGACGCCATTATTGGAGATTAGACACCAAATCAATCACACTATTCCAAAGTGATCAGGGATCAAAATATTATAAAGAAATACCTCTATCGGATATAGTCGCAGTGGATACTGCTCGGACTAAACAAGGAGGTTGTAACGTTTCTTAAAGTGTTTGATATCGTTTTAAACATATTTTGTTATCTCCCCCAGAATTCATGCATTGTTTCGAGTTACGCACGACCAATATTGACTATTACGTGGGCCAAGATCCTTTATATAATCTTCGCGATGGCGACACAGTTAATTTACCACCGCCTGATAGCGGAATCGGGGCTTACTTGGCTAAAAGTTGGGAGACTTCAATCCGGCAAGCCCTAATGCCGGTTACTAGCTCAGCTAGTGAGTCATAATATTGCGATATGTTGAGGAGTGTTTGAGTTTATTTTGTGGTTTCCTACAGAAGCAGAGGATAGTGGAGAGTCGGAGGACAGAGTTACTGATATGAGTCAAGTTTATGAGATTTTCCCGGATGAAGTACTCGGCTCGGGGCAGTTTGGGATTGTTTATGGAGGGGTTCATAAGAGAACCAAACGGCCTGTTGCTATCAAGGTAATGACGATAGTTCTCTTACATTCTAAAAGTTTTAAACACCACATAGTATTTCTTAATTTTAATGCAAGACAAGAATGATCTTTAAAGATTATGATGATCATCAACAATCGTTTATATTTATATACATATATATATATATATATATAGGTGATCGATAAATTACGTTTTCCAACAAAACAAGAAGCTCAACTGAAGAATGAAGTCGCCATATTACAAAACCTCTCACATGGCGGTGTGGTAAATCTGGAACGAATGTTTGAGACGACTGAACGTATTTTCGTGGTGATGGAAAAACTGAAAGGCGACATGTTAGAAATGATTTTACATCACGACAACGGCCGGCTAAGCGAACGCGTAACCAAATTCCTCATCACACAAATCCTGATCGCTTTAAAACATTTGCACAGCAAGAACATCGTTCACTGCGACCTGAAACCCGAAAATGTCCTGTTGAGCTCGGACGCCGAGTATCCGCAAGTGAAATTGTGTGATTTCGGTTTTGCCCGGATTATCGGGGAGAAATCCTTCAGGCGATCTGTGGTCGGCACCCCTGCGTACCTTGGTATGTCACTAAAGTAGAGGGATTGGGTGTGGTAGATTAATAGACGATTTATGGTGTTTCTTATTTGTGCTTTGTTATAAATGATTTCCGGTTTTTAGCGCCAGAAGTGTTACGAAATAAGGGGTATAATCGCTCTCTTGATATGTGGAGCGTCGGAGTAATTGTTTATGTCAGTTTGAGCGGAACTTTTCCATTTAATGAGGACGAGGATATTAATGAGCAGATTCAGAATGCAGCGTTTATGTATCCTCCAAATCCTTGGAAGGAGATATCATCGGATGGTATGATTTCAATTTTTTAGCAAACGTTCACATTGTTTAATCATTGTTATTTTAATGTTTCAGCAATCGATTTAATCAATAATTTATTACAAGTTAAACAAAGAAAAAGGTACACCGTTGATAAATCACTATCACATGTTTGGTTACAGGTAAATAAATCATTTTATTCATTTAGAGATTTTAAATAAAAATACGTATAGTGTTAAGACACTAGTTATCACAGCTCCAGCTGTCTTACTGTCTGTATACGTTTAACTGTATGTATATTTATTTTTCTGTTAATGTCTGCAGAAAAATGTCATTACTAGCATAGCAAGAAACTGTTTATTTTCGTTCGAGTACTTTACAAATATATTTCTATAATCTTTTTTTTTTACTAGGATTACCAAACGTGGTGTGATCTGCGGGTCCTAGAGACCCAACAGGGTACGCGTTATTTAACGCATGAGTCGGACGATGCAAGATGGGAAAGTTTCAGTTCGGAACGACTTTGACCTGCCAAAAATTGGTTCCAAAGCGCTCGTGCCCGTTGGCGTCGTATCAAAATCTAAAGCCCCATCCCCTAAATGATGTATATGTTGGTCCCCTCCCGAGGAATTGAGAGGTAAGTTTTAGTATATAATATATAAAACAAGAAGAAATTATGTCCAATACTCAAATATATTTTTAAATTTAATTTTACGAACATAAGATGTTTTTTTGTTTTTTTTTAAACTTATGGATTCTAAGCTTTATATGTGTTATTTATTTAAATATGTTGATTCGTAATAATATATTAAATATATAAAGCTTAGAGAATTAAGTTACGTTTTTAAATTATATAAATTGTGCAATTTTATAGAAACAACGAACAAATCTCCGTACTAAACTTATTTTACTAGATCTGATTTATTTATATTCGTAGAACAAAACGATACATAGTTATACTTACAATGTACGGTTTATAATTTATATAATTCTTGAAATGAATATGTGCGAATAATTTCAAACAAATTAATTCGTTTGTTTTTGAGGTGTTGGTTTATTCAGCCAATTTTGTGAAATAAAAACCACAAGTTATAAACAATTGCTAAGGAATTGATGTTTTTTTGTTTGAGATACTCATTCTTTGGTTGTTTATATATGTGATATTTTGTCAATTTTTGAATGTGAAACTGGCTGATTCGGTTATTTTGAAAATACTGACAAAGTTATTGAGCTGATTTCCGCCGAATAGCTAATTTAAATTAGGGCTAACTTAGAACGAAGGGCTTCAATTCAATATTTAAATTGTATGTATGCGTATTTTTATATCTCTCAATCATTCCAATTATAGTTCGATTCTTTTCGTCGAAAACCAAACAATTTATTGATTGTTTTCATCTGAACTCCTAGTGGAGTGAATCTATTTATTTCTGATCAAAATCGAACTATATTACAAACAAATTAAATTTCTTAACGCACGATGTTCCAAAGCAATAAAATTTATTATGAAATTTGAAATCGTTTAACAATTTCGCTTCTAAAAAAAAAAAAAAACAGTTTGGCATTCTAAGGACTATTACTGTGTTAGTTAGTAAACAATTTTCAACCATAGACAAGATTCATACGTTTGCTATGAAAAGAAATGATTTTATATCAAATAACATTTGTTTAGAATTTGGAATGCCATTTTTAGAGTTGAACTGCGACATTTTATCTGTGATGACAATAGAGAAATCAGTAATGCAACAACATATTCAATTATTAACATTGTCGGCGCACCAAAATTAGATAAAATTGTTGACGTAACGAAAGGCCTAAAACATGTGCTTCAGTATTATTAATAGTTAATATTTATAATTAAATATAAACCGGTAGTTTTTGAATCTTTCTTTCGTCGTGTATTGTCATTTTTTATGTCAAAATACATATATGTATACCTATGCAGTATATATGAAAAATGGATACTTGTGGGGTACAGGGGTAAATTGTTTATTAAAATTTTATACTAAACAATTTGTTTTACTGTTAAGTCATGTTGAATCTATGTAATCCATAATAAATATTAAAATACAAAATACTTAGCAATAAGTCATTTATTATTCATATACATACATATGTATGTATGAACATATCTCATCTTCCCTATATGTTAAAACATATATTATTACGTAATCCTACATTAATTAACGCGTGTAATGAGCATGCTTGGTTTTCACTACGTAATAATTCACGTATCCAATAGGGAATCATTATGAAATATAAAAAAAAATGGTTTCTATTAGTAAACAATATTCTAAGCCTTTTTTTTTTGTTCCACGCTTATTTATGATTTTTATATGTTTCCCGCTTCCAGGGGTTGTGACGTCAAGATCCTTTTGATAAGTCTAGTTCCTAACTTCTTACGTTGGGCACCGTTTAAGGTCGTTTGGTGAGAGCAAATAGTGCACAACCAATCACATCTTATATTCTATATAGTTATATAAAAATGAATATATTTCATAGAAATAACATATTACATGGCAACACACAATGTATTTTGTTTGTTTTATCGTATAAGAAGGGTTTGGGCAGGATTTGATTGGAGTCCTTGAGATACTTGTAATGGGGTCGTCGAGAGAAGACGGATGGGAAGACTCCACACCATGGTTTCGATGGGGATTTCAGGGGGAGCCTGCCAACCACATTGGTCCAAAGTTGGACTCTCCAGGCCTTTGTACGTGCTGGTCACGAACTCAAAATGAAGCCGCCATTTTAAGCACACTGAAAATATTCACATTCACAGATTGTTGCGTGTCAGGCTCATTGTATAATTTAATTATGTATGTACGTGTTATCACAGTTTTGCTAAATGAATTTAGTTTAGCTCTTCTATTTCGTAATATAACTCTATTCACAATATCATAAACGTGTTGTTTTGTGACGTCTAATGAAAACACTGAAAAAAAGTAGATTTAGTGTTCCAAAAGTGAAAAATATTCGTGACCATTGTTTGAAACAATCGCCTACATACATATTTCGATTAACATAGTTGCCGAAAGAAGAAATACATAATTCATTACCAACTTAATATGATAAATTTAAAACAAAAAGGCTTGCCACATGGCTAGTATTCATTTCATTTCATTTACCTAATGGTGTCGTAAACGCTGGCGTCACGTGCAGAGGAATCGGTAGAATTAATTGCGAATGTTTCAACCCCAAACACACCTCATGGTGTTTATTATAAGTGATGATTCGCGATTGTTTAACTTTTTTGTTCTTGATTTCCACGGAAGTCTCTTCTTCGCACTGCAGTGACACGGACACTTGGACACAACGCACTGTGGCTACCGAAAAGTCAAAAGTGCCCACTATGTCTTCCCCTAACTTATACGTAGACTTAAACAGACAAAAACGACCCACTTTACCTCGCGTATTTGAGATCATATAGAAGTTTGGACTCCTACGTGCTGTAATATTCTATAAAAACAATTTTGATGAACATTCAAGATGACTTGTTGCAATTGCTACTATATAATATAGCAACACACGTTCTTCCTTCTTACCTGTAATGCTTGAAGAGCTACATCTAAGGGTGTTTCGCGTTGAGTTGTCTCCATAAATGGATTCGCTGGTGTAAGTTCTTCGCTAGTATCATTGCAAAGAGCACCAATTTCAGCGAAACCAAGTGCGCTGATCGGCAAAACTCGCAAAGGGACGCGTAACAACTTAATAGGATTATTTACTCGTTGAGTTCCAACAGTAATTTTATAGGAATACTTGACTAGTTGCCCTCTATAAGACGGTGGCGCGTCACTAGGTAAAGTTTCTCTGTAAATAACTATGACAAAAATATTTCAAAATTTACGAGTGATTAAACTACTACTACTACTCTTCCTCCTCCTGCTGCTATGAAATATAGAAGCCTTAGTTAACTTACATGAGCGATTTTCGCCTGGAGAGAGGCGCAAATCACAAAATAGAATTCGCGGTTTGGTCGCAATTTCTATCTTCCCGCCGGAAGAGTCCTTACCACCGACGGTCAACGCAGTGTCGCTGCTTGCTGCAGCTGGCACCGACGACGCTGCATCATTTTGTTTACAAACTTTCGCATCTGTCGTACACTGACAATGGATTTGGGCGGAAGCCCACGCCAGAGACTCAAACGAATCATAATGGCTCTGAGAGATCTTGTGCTCCGGCGAAACCGGATTACTAAATGTGATACAGCACTCAATTGTTTCGCCCGATAGATACACAGAACCACGTATTAACTTAGCGATTATTTCAATCATTTTAAAACATTAACAGCTGTTCCAGTATTTTAACTGTTGAGTTGGCTACATTGGTATGCACAAAAGTTGAAGGTTCATCCATTGCATTACTATTTTGAATATTTTCGCGGTATTACTTATATTGAATATGTTTTGTGGTAGCTATATTCGTTTACGAGAATGAGCCGTGCCATTGCTGTGTGTTTTCATTATTTCCAACATATTTGCAGATGGTGTATTTTGTTGAAGACGACTGTATTTCCTAATAAACATAAACAATATTCATAAACAACTTGGAGTCTGTGGCTGTTGACATACAAACAAAATTAGACTCTAACAGCAGAGTTTTGTTAAATTAACATATGTACATATTTACCAAAAATAAATTTCTGGTTATATGCAATGTTTACAGTTAAAGTTCTGACAGATGGATACGTTTACGTACTGTCATGGAGGTATATATATATATATATATGGAGAGAGCATCAGTTTACGTTGCTTTACGAGTGACATGTAGCCATGTTTGACGGGGGAATCTTACCGTCCGCCTTCTTGTGAGCAAAACACAATGCTTCTCAGAATGCTTCTCATACGAATCAACGAATACATTAATTCAAACTGAAAATATTTATACTGTCTGACAGCTAAAACATTATAAAAAATCAATACTATTTGGCGATTGGCGTTGATTTGCTGCGCAGAAGACGGCGCATTGCTGTTTGTTTATAGAGGTATTGTTATTGTTGTTATTCCTTGTATGTTTATACTTATACAATTTTGTAGGGTCACTTTCAACTACACATGTGCTCTATATATTCTTTTCTGCAGATGGAACAGAATCATTTAT